>CM036758.1:4020418-4420418 GCA_020796225.1 Arion vulgaris | reverse complement strand
TCAGAGGTGCCACAGGGACACAGAGGGAAAGGATACAATGATAACATGTGTAAGTGTTTGTTCAGTCCGGTATGCCCTGTCCTTAGTCGGAAGATGATAGTCTGTCATTGACTGTCGAGTCTGTGTTAGCCATCGTTGGATAGCTTAGGTTCCTTTCTAAAAGTTCAACCGACACAGACCTAACAACGATCATCGGAGTACTAACAAACTAATTCAAACGCACAGTCATACAGTGGATCTTATCACTCTGCAACATGATGGGAAACGAAGCGGCAGACAGGCTAGCGAAGGCAGACAGGCGACTGCCGCAGACTGATTACGAAATCATCTACGAGGAGGCTAAAACAACGATCGGATTGCAATACAGAGAAGTGGTCGCAAGACCACCCTCAACACAGCGCCAAAGATTGGTACGATGGTCTGTCCCGTAGGAAACAAGATACCAGATTCCGCCTCCGTACAGGCTATAACAGACTCCGATATTACGTGTATAACAAATTTAAAATTGGAACAACTAGCCTGTGCCACTGCGGGCAGGCGGACATGACGGCAGAGCACTTACTGCAAGACTGTCCACTGCAAGCAGGCCTGAGAAACGAAACCTGGCCGGAAAATATCGAACTAAATGTGAAGTGTACGGAGGACGGAGTCCCTAATAACAACAGCAGAATTCATGTGGAAATCTGGTACATGAGTCTAAGCGGTGGTCGCGAGAGAGAGAGGTTCCATTCAAATATCCACGATAGCTCTTTCTATGTGATTTCATTTTCTACTTGCTAAAAATTCAGTCCAATAATATTTGTCTATAACGTTCTATTTTATTTCTACAAATATATTGTCTTGTCGCAAACCATAGTTTTTCATTGTCTCAATCTCTCCATTCAGTCCCATTTTATAATTATAAACATCAAAATAACGTTTAATGTTGTCATTGTAAATAAATAAACAAGTAAACAGGACCTAGAGATAAAAACAATTACCAAACACAGAATTCAAACCACAAATCTTTATTTCTCACGGCAACTATTGCATAGCCATGCAGACCAGCGTTTTATTTCAAAGCACAGCCAGTTAGCTCTAGCAAAAAAAAAGCTTCATTCGGTCGTGTCTTTTAAACAGCGTCGAATATACAACACAGAGAATCAATTCACATTTGAATAGTGCTTGCACAATCTCATGTCAGCCCTAACCAAGCTTGGCATGCTGAAGGTGAAAGACCAGATAAAATGGTGAGAAAAGATTGAGGCCCCATAAAATTAAAGTGCTGAACCAATCTGCAGGAATGGTACTGCATGACAGATCTAGCTGCAATTCAGCTTCACCATCTCAGGAAACTGGCTCTCTAGGAATACAGTCCTCCTCTCTCTCTCTGAGGAAGATACACTCTCTTAGTCTGTCATCAAGAGGAAGACAGTGACTAGGTACAAACTAGTGATTCTGTGTACTCTCCCCTTCTACTTATTGCAGTTTGATCTTCCCTATCAAGTCTAGCGACAACAGATCTAGCTGCAATCTGCTATGTACATGATTCTGCAATCTCATGTATGATCTAGCTCAATTAGCTACTCAGTCCTTCAAGTTTGAGACCACTGTCTCATCAAATCATTTACTATTACAACTTGACTTCCCTTCAGTTAGACCACAGTCTAGAAATCTGACTATTACGACTTCCCTTCAAGTTAGACCACAGTCTAGTAAATCTGACTATTACAACTTGACTTCCCTTCAAGTTAGACCACAGTCTAGTAAATCTGACTATTACAACTTGACTTCCCTTCAAGTTAGACCACAGTCTATCAAATCTGACTAAAATTCATATCTGCCTATTCTATATAAGATACCTAACGTGGTCGCAGCGTATTCCAGTTCTAGTTTCAAACCATACAGGTCGCAAAGAGTGGTTAACGTGGTTGATAAAAACCATGGCCTCCGATAAGCATACGGTCGGCAGGCTTAGATAAAAATTAAAGGAAATAAGACCACAGCTGTCAAGTGATCCTCGCATTCCAGTGTTATTGTATATAGACTAATTCATGTTAAAAACAGCACAACATGCTAAATCAAGATTATATTATGTTACAAGTTCAGTTGAAAGTTAAGGAATATCAATATTATTAACATGTTTAAATCAAGATTATATTAGTATACAAGTTCAGTTGAAAGTTAAGGAATATCAATATTATTAACATGCTAAATCAAGATTATATTATGTTACAAGTTCAGTTGAAAGTTAAGGAATATCAATATTATTAACATGCTAAATCAAGATTATATTATGTTACAAGTTCAGTTGAAAGTTAAGGAATATCAATATTATTAACATGCTAAATCAAGATTATATTATGTTACAAGTTCAGTTGAAAGTTAAGGAATATCAATATTATTAACATTGTTACTCAATAAATAATCATGAACACACAGAATTAAGAAAAATTTCAAAAAACGTACAGTGTTCTTTCAAACATATACAAAAACCAGTTCCCATCTAACAGGAATTTCCGATTTGTTGGTTAAGCTATTCGGCCTTATGTTACCGGGGGCTGCGATAAGTAAAAAAATACGTTGCATCTATAACTAGAAACGGGTGTCAAAATCCAAGCTTAACTGCGAGCAAGATACTTGTATTCTTCTTCTTCTTTGTGTGTGTGTGTGTGTGTGTGTGTGTGCGTGCTAAATATGACGTATGATAGGTTGTGAAACAGTTCATAACGTGGTAATATGTGTACTTTTGTAACAAAATGGACTCTGGTGACATGGATGTTTATAGTGGCATAGTCCATTCGTCCAGTAATTTTTGTGTTTTTTTTTACTGATCCAGAAACACTTGAGCTTTCAGCTCTTCGACTCGGTGCCATGGAATTGAACCCGCACTCACAGGGAGCTTGTCATCCGACGTCCAACGCGCTACGATCACGCTGGCAGGCGGGTTCGTGCAGTACTAGGGACATCAAGTTAGCAAACCATCAAACAGTCTAGCTATGGAAAATGAACATTATGTAAACAGATCAACATGCTGTCTTGAAGCTGTTGTCAGTGCTACTATGTAAGTGATCTGTCGCTGACACCTTCTGCGAAAAGAAAGTAAACCAGCGTCTAATGTGACTCGATCTCAACTATATTTAAATCAGGGATCTCTGGAATAATATTCCCATCGCTCAACTCAGAGAACGAACCACATCTTTATTACATCGTTCTACTCAGAGAATGAACCACATCCTTATTACATCGCTCTACTCAGAGAACGAACCAAATCCTTATTACATCGTTCTACTCAGAGAACGAAGCAATTCTTATTACATCGTTCTACTCAGAGAACGAACCACATCCTTATTACATCGTTCTACTCAGAGAACGAACCAAATCTTTATTACATCGTCACTCAGAGAATGAACCACATCTTTATTACATCGTTCCACTCAGAGAACGAACCAAATCTTATTACATCGCTCTACTCAGAGAACGAACCAAATCCTTATTACATCGCTCCACTCAAAGAACGAACCAAATCCTTATTACATCGCTCCACTCAAAGAACGAACCAAATCCTTATTACATCGTTCTACTCAGAGAACGAACCAAATCCTTATTACATCGCTCCACTCAAAGAACGAACCAAATCCTTATTACATCGTTCTACTCAGAGAACGAACCAAATCCTTATTACATCGCTCCACTCAAAGAACGAACCAAATCCTTATTACATCGTTCTACTCAGAGAACGAACCAAATCCTTATTACATCGTTCTACTCAGAGAACGAACCAAATCCTTATTACATCGCTCCACTCAGAGAACGAATCAAATCCTTATTACCCAATAGACCTCAAGGATTCAGAATGGCCTTTACTATAGCCTATTGAGTGTAAAGTAATGGCTATCAATTACTATAGCCTATTGGACGGTGTATAGTAATGTGCTATCTATTGCTATAGCCTATAGGAAAATGTATAGTAATGTGCTATCTATTGCTATTGGCTATAAAACTGGCATCATTGCACTCCAGGCAGACCCACAGGTGCTCAGTCTCCCGTAACAGTTATCGAAGAGTATGCATAGTGACAGTTCTCGTGGTTCGCTGATTAAACACACTCCTCACTCTGCTCCTCAGGCATCCAGTTCTACTTGTACAACGGGTAACTCCAAACTGCTTCAATCGCTGAGTCCGCCCGAGTGGTTACCGTGGCCTAAATTGGGGTGTAAAGAATAGAACAACTGTTACCTGCCACGCATGTCGTAAGAAACGAATACGGAGGTTGGCGTGGGGCTAGCTACCCCACATCGTAAAAAAACACTAGATGACTACAGAACGGAGAGCAAACCAACTAAACGCTGGCTGAAACCGGACACATCGCCGAAGGATAAGCACCAGAGCTCTAAATTGTGCTGAAGATGGGACGTAAACACACCAATGCTAAGGTTGCAGGAATCAGATTTCCACATGAATAGAATTTATGGGGGAATCTGGAACATCGGTCTGGGCGGTGATCGCGAGAGAGAGAGCGAAATCGCTGGGTCGATTCAACATTTATTTGAGTGTCCTCATCCAACAGGCAGTCGCGAAGAGACCGAAGAATATCCCTCTAATGCACATTAACTCTCCAACAATCGATGATGTTGATGCAGGCCTGCCCGTTATCTCATTACCGCAAACACCCGCATGCCCAGTACAGTAGATCCACGTAAGCCTCTGGAGGTTAGAAACTTCTATAGACGACATCCACTTATATCGAAACCTGCCCTTTTTGATCTTGTGAAGCATCGACTGAGAGTCAGATACAACAACGGCCCCAGTAAATGGAGTAAGTCCCAGAGAGACAATGGAGGTATTGCACGCAACGTAAACGAACACTTTTGTGTGATTTTAAAAAGTTAAACAAACTTTCTATTCTACCTCTTCACAGGTACCAGATAACATTATGGGACATTTCATACCTCCGGTACCAGGTCACATTATGGGACATTTCATTCTACCTCTCCGGTACCAGGTCACATTATGGGACATTTCATTCTACCCCTCCGGTACCAGGTCACATTATGGGACATTTCATTCTACCTCTCCGGTACCAGGTCACATTATGGGACATTTCATTCTACCTCTCCGGTACCAGGTCCAATTATGGGACATTTCATTCTACCCCTCCGGTACCAGGTCACATTATGGGACATTTCATTCTACCCCTCCGGTACCAGGTCATATCATGGGACATTTCATTCTACCTCCGGTACCAGGTCAATCATGGGACATTTCATTCTACCTCCGGTCCAGGTCAACATGGACATTATTCACCTCCGGTACCAGGTCATTATGGGACATTTCATTCCACCTCCCCGAGTGGTTACCAGGCCCAAATTAGTGGGACATACCACTTTACCTGCCACGCATGTCAGGACGTCAAGGAGGTTTGGTGAAATCGATGCACGTGTCCTAAGAGTGTATCATGCTTTAGGAGCCTCCGAACCAATGGAACATACACGTTCTTGGCAAAGATCAAACGTATCACAAAGAATGATTCAAATTGGTGGTAAAGAACGAACGCAAAGAAGAAGAAGAAATGCAATTCTCTCAATAAGAGTATAGATGAATCATCGATTGACGATTAAATGACAAATAATAATACAAGAATTATTCCAGACGATAGTTGACAGAACAAAGACAATGGGTTAAGAGATTATTGACATTGAAACACTATGAGAAATATATTATATCATATAAATGAACCAGTTAATCATTGCAATATGTGAAACGCAATAAAAACGTGCAAGTAATTAGTGATTCATCATTTAATTACCTTCTGTCACTTCGTTAGAACATTGTCGTCGGATCATATTTTTTTAGAAATTGTTTACTTTCGATTTGAAAGAACCATTTCCGGAACGAGAGGACTAATTTAAACGGGGAATACGAAAGAACAAAACTTGACAGTGAGTTGTAACTGTACAAACAGTAGACAAATTTGAAGTCATAGAATTGTCCCCTTAAAAAAGAATTTCTGATTTCTGTCATTATAAGAGTAACGAAAACTGTTGTTTGAATAAATGTTCGATTGTATGTGTTTTTGAGAGTTGATTTCTTTGCTCCAAGCTGGCATGATGTTGAATGACTTTCAGAAGTTATATATCAATTATCCAAGAATTGTTTTTATATACAATTAATTATCATACACGAACATCTGCCAATAATTCTTTTTAGTCAGAACTTCTCAGATAAATCTGGAACAAAGAGAACAGGTTTTTGTCTCAAAATCTTGTCACTTCGTTTCCATTTTCCTGTCTTTTTATAATTTTTTTAAAGGAACATTGTAAACACATGCGTCATATTTGTCCACAATTTGCATGCTAAAGTCACTCTGCAAATATAAATAATTAAATAAATTAAGATAATCTAAAGAAAAGAGAAACGATACTAATTAATTCCGATTGAATTTTTTGGATGATTGTAAAATGTATTGCTTCACAAATAGAAATAGAGACGACAACGACATCTATTTCAGTAATTATCAAGTTTGATTGAAACAAGAAACAGTTGAGATACGGTTTTGAAAGCAAAAAATCAATGCAAAGAATGTACTAAATTAGAAAAATTATCACAGTTTTTTTTAAAGTGTTAAACTGTGATTATGATTGAATAACAGACGAAAACTTCCAACTGATACAGTTACACATGACTGAACAATGTACCAATAAAAGACGAAACTTCCGACTGATACAGTTCACATGACTGGAACAATGTACCAATACAGACGTTCTAGACTGATAAGTTACATGACTGGAAATATGTACCCATAAAGATGAAAATTCCAGATGGATACAGTTACATGACTGGGAAAAATGTACAAAACAGACGAAAACTCCAGACTGATACAGTTACACATGACTGAACAATGTACAAATGACGAAAACTTGACTGATACAGTTACATTTATGGAACAATGTACAATAACAGACGAAAACTTCCAGACTGATACAGTTACACATGACTGGAACAATGTACCAATAACAGATGAAAACTTCCAGACTGATACAGTTACACATGACTGGAACAATGTACCAATAACAGACGAAAACTTCCAGACTGATACAGTTACACATGACTGGAACAATGTACCAATAACAGACGAAAACTTCCAGACTGATACAGTTACACATGACTGGAACAATGTACCAATAACAGACGAAAACTTCCAGACTGATACAGTTACACATGACTGGAACAATGTACCAATAACAGACGAAAACTTCCAGACTGATACAGTTACACATGACTGGAACAATGTACCAATATCCATTGACAAATGTGGACGTACACACGTTAAGACAAAGCGGGATACTTCCGTAGTATCACATTTCGATACTTGTTAACTGATCCCATTCTGCTGGAAGGTTATTGCCTTTTTAGTTCCCTATTACTTACTCAGTATGGGCAGGAACTGATAGGAAAACAAAGATCAGAACACTAAGAAAATGCATGTTCCCAGTGGCAACGCATGGGTGTGAGGCCTGGACATTTGATAAGGCAGTGGAAAAACATATATGTGCTTTTGGAAATGGGTGTTAATGAAGAGTCCTCCGTATATCATGGACAAAAGAGAACAGGTGGATATCTCCGGAAAGAACTCAAATCATAGAAAACTGGCTGATGCTACAAATAGGAAGAAGAAAATTGAGGTAGTTAGGACATATAAAAAGACAAGAAGGGCTGGAGAGACCATCATGGAAGAAGGCATACCGGCAAAGAGAAGAAGAGGAAGACCACGGAGAAGATTGATTCAGGATATAACTGATGGTTTGAACATGACGGCTGCAGAGGCAGGACATCTGGTCTATGAGAGAGAGAAATTCCGGAGGACTGTTGGGATGGCAAAGTTCTGCTCAGTACAAACTATTTGATGATGATTACTTATTCATGTCACCATGAACACTAAAAGAGCATTGTTTGACATAATCTTGTTTTCAACATTATGCTACCAGTGCCAAACCGGTACACTTACGACATCAAACAATAAAAGAAAACTAGCCACGACAGAGATGAAGTGTTTACCCAGAATGCTGGGGGTGTCTAGAAGAGACCGGTTTAGAAATGAAGACATCAGGAATACAGTGTGTACAACATCAGTACTGAACTCCATCAAAAAAAAAAAATGAAATGATTTTGCCACATAAGCAGATTACCAACAGAGAGTGTGCCTCAAAGAACAATGCTACTCCGATACAAAGAAAATAAAGCATGAGACCGCCCATTCAAAAGGTAGACCTCAGAAATATTAGAAGCGGTAAAAAACACTAACTATGAATCGCACACAAAAGCTCATTCTAAAATCTCTTCTTATCCTGACGTAAGGTAAAACAGGATTAGGGAAAAGAAAGAAAGAAAAAAGATGACTTATTCGTACAGTATGACGTCAGTTTACATAGCAGCTAAACTTTAAATTTCATGTCTGAAAATGTTCAACTATCCCACCTCCCTGGTAGCAAGACTGGTTTAGTGTCTCTCCTTTCTTACGTTCAGTAGTAACTTATTGTGATGATATTGTTCTTATGTTCAGTAGTAACTTATTGTGATGATATTGTTCTTATGTTCAGTAGTAAATTTTCTTATTGTAGAATTATTGTGTTCTTATGTTCAGTAGTAACTTATTGTGATGATATTGTTCTTAAATATGCATAAGAGAGAGTCGTCTTTCTCTTTTCTTTGTGTCCTTTTCTGAGTGTTTTTCCAAAGTGTCAACACATAGTTTCCAGTTGCTCATACTGTTGTATTTTCAATTCAAATGTTGTATCAATCCTAATATATGCCAGCGAGGAAGAGTTGGAAAATGACTAAAGATATAGAAAGCAAGTTGAATGCATTTGAAAATAGATGTCTGCGAAAAATAATGAATATAAAATGTGAAGAATTCAGAAGTGATAAAATCAGAGACATGTCTGGTCAACCACTAGTGACAACTGTTATAAGAAAGAGAAGATGGAGATATGTTGGACACACCTTGAGGAGAAATGATTAAAGAATAACCAAGCAGGCATTGAAGTGTGAGACAAATGGTTCAAGAAAGAGAGGATGACCTACATATATCATGAAACTAACTTTGCTAGAGAGGCAACAAATATCGGACTCAATTCAATGAAAAAGATTGAGCGAGTTGTCCTGGACAGAGGGGCATGGAGAAATTGTTTGCAGGCCCTATGTAACGAATAACGGTAGGAGATAAATATGTGTATATATATATAGGCCTACTGTTGTATTATTCTTTTCCAGGTTTCTATGTTTGTCATTACTGTATTTCTTTCACATTTATCTATATGTGTTGCTGTCTTGAAGAACATTTAAAGTTGTTGTCAATTAAAGTTTCTTGTTTATTGCGTGCTATTTTATCACATGTCGCAGAAATGATTGATTGATTGATTGATGATAGACCATCATCATTGACGTCGTGAATAACTGATGCTCGATCTCTTTCTTACGCAGGAAAGATCTCAGCGACAGTGCACGAATCTGAGTCAGGAAGGTCCCGATGTAATTCTTGAATGTATTGGCACGAAATTGAACAAATATTAACCAGACAATATTTGAGGGATTTATAGAAGAAAATATTACAGCGAGCATGAATGGCACAAAAGTAAAAATATTATAAACATAGAAATGCACAAATAGAAAATATTATAACATGAAATGCAAACTAGAAAATATTATAAACTGACACAAGAAAATATTATAACATAGAAACACAAACTAGAAAATATTATAAACAAGAATCACAAACTAAAAATATTGAAAATGAATGCACTAACTAGAAAATAATATTAGAAAGCACAAGTAGAAATAGAAACTGAAATGCACAAAAGTAGAAAATATTATAAACATAGAAATGACACAAAAGTAGAGTTGTGGGAAAAGTTAGGAATAATGAATGAAATGTTGAATAAGATCGAACAAAAGCATTTTATAATCTCTGTAGTTCGATAAACGATGACTTTCCGAAACAAAGCTTCTGAGCTCATTTCAATTTCGAGATGATTCGGGAAAATGGGTAGTGGATCCCGAGTAGATGAAGTCAAGAGTCTAGTACTATCTGAGAGGGATTAAAAAAAACAAAGGTACTGCGTGCAAGTTGTGCATGTAAAATATCAATTGTCATTTAAACTTCGAATAAGAAAATGACGTATTCCGTTCTCAGAGTGAAATTTAAGATAAAAAAAGAAAAAGATTTTCTACTTCTTCTTCTTCTTCTTCTTCTTCTTCTACTTCTACTTCTTCTTCTTCTTCTTCTTCTTGTTCGTCCGTCTCATGAATAGAGGTCAGGGCGTTCAGTATGGTGGTGCCTCTGACTGATTTTTGCGTGAAATTTTGCTTTCCCTATCGTCAGTCTGCCTCGTCATTCAGGCGAGCCTTCTCCGACTTGAGAGGTAGATTTCCTACTAAATCAAACATCATTAAGCAACTGGGAGAGCGAACCCGAACAAAAATGGATGTGGTTGCCTAAAATGTCGCAGTTTTACTGTAAACATAGATATACCAAATTTAAAAATATTTAAAAAAGCCGAAGGATTGACTTCATTGCACCGGGTTACCCCATATAGCTCGGTCCCTCTCCGCAGAAATGGCACGCCACCTCACAAAAGTATTGCACAAAGCACGAACTCCGTAGCTCCGGCAACAATCCTAGGGGTCTCTGGAAAAACTGCACTCGTGAACAGAAGGCCGCGGTCCGGATTCGAACCCACGACCTTCGACTCGCAAGGCAAAGGGCTTAACCACTCAGCCACAGAGACCCCCACAGAGATATACCAAATGTGGCGCTGTAATAACACAAGAGGAACTCGCGTAGCTGTGAATTGTCGTGCCGTTGAGGTGCAGAGAAAACGAGTTGAGTGAAAAGACAGAACACACAACACCCACATGTCTAACCTTGATCATGTATACCCGACCTGTAGTAGAGGATTGTGTTCTAGGGTTGGACTCTACGGTCACTTCCGCGCACACCAGAGAGGTGCAACAGCACACGTCTGAGGATGTTGTCATCATCGCTTGCAATGGACCGCTGTTGTTGTTGTTATACATTATGTAGATATACTTAATGGATGTTATACTTTATGTGATATACTTTAATGGATGTTAGTGATATACTTAATGGCTGTATAATTATGTAGATATACTTTCTAATGGATGTTATGTAGATATACTTTCTAATGGATGCAGTTGCAAGAGAAGAAACATTTAGTCTTGTATAAGCTACTAAACTAGAACAAAAAACAGAGACAAATCAAACATATTGGCACATAAAGAGACACACAACACTGATAGAAACCAGACAGGAGGGGAAGTGTGTGAACAAGTAGAATACCAGGAAAAAACTGGAATGAAAACAGTAAGAGATATTTTGTAAACAATTTGGTATTTTCTTCTTTCCCTTTAGTTCGGTTTCGTATGCTCGTCTAAACCATGAGATGGGTTGCCTCTATGAAGCTGTATGTCAGTTGGAGTTCTTCGAAAGTTCCCCATAGCTTGGTCTGTAAACTTTGTTCATAAGGTCATGTTTTATTTCGTTGGTGTATGTATGATGGACATGACTGCAGGATGTGATCTGGAGTTTGTGTTTCTGTCTGGCATGCACACTGTGCAGTCTGAGCATGCTTTATTCTGTGCATGTGGTAAGTTCGGTATAATGTACCACAACTCTAAGATATATGAAGTATTTGAGATATAATGTACCACAACTCTAAGATATATGAAGTATTTGAGATATAGTTAGTTAGTTAGTTTGTTCCTTTCGTGCCAAAGGCGGCACATAGGGCAGAGGTTTTAGATCTCCATGTGATACGGTTCTTTGCTAGCAGTTGGAGATCTTGTATGGTTTTACATCTTACTTTCTTGTTGGATGGTTCTTCGAAGAGTGGTCTTTGGTCTTCCACGTTTTCGTTTCCCAACTGGTGACCACATAAGGACTTGTTGATTTAGTCTCTTTTCGTCTGATCTAAGAACATGACCTAATTATTTCCACCTTCGTTTCCTTATAATATTTGATACGGGTTGTTGGTGTGTTCTATATCTCACTGTGTTGTTAGAAACGAAATCACTCCATTTTACTTTTAATAATTTTCGTAGACATTTATTCTCAAAGCTGTCCAGTTTCTTATCAATTGTCTTTGTTGATTTCCAACTTTCACAACCGTAGGTCAGTACAGGAATCACACATGACCTAAATAATTTAACTTTTGTGCATATACTAAGGTCTTGAGATTGCCAGATATTCATTAATTTAGTGAAGGCACTAGCTGCTATAGCAATACGAGAGTTTATTTCTTTCATCGTGTCTCCGTTGTTTGACAATTTACTACCCAAATATGTAAAATGTTCAACTTTCTCCAGTGTTTGGCCATTTATTACGATGTTGTCTGTCGAGTTTGTGAGGTCAATAATTTTGGTCTTGGCAGAATTAATCTGGAGACCAACCTGTTCTGCAATTGTGCAAAGATTGCTCGTTAGTTTGTGGGTTGCTTGTGTGGTTGAATTCAATATGGCCACGTAATCGGCAAAGTCAAGATCAAATAAAGTTATTAATTTGAGATACAATGTACCACAACTCTAGATATATAAGTATTTAGATATAATGTACCACAACCTAAGATATAATGTAACAACTCTAAGATATAATGTAGCCTTAAGATATAATGTAGCACAACTCTAAGATATAATGTACCACAACTCTAAGATATAATGTAGCACAACTCTAAGATATATGAAATATTTGAGATATATTGCAACCAGTCTTCGATATCGAAATAGCACAATTACTCAAACAAACATTATCAATGAGCTTAATTTTCATGCACTCTGAGTTTGACTATGAAGAAACGTTTACTTTAAATATTAGGACCTTTTGACTTGAGTAATCTTTGATGAACATACTATCGAGCGCAGAAACAGGCTGCGCTATCTTGGAATAACCTTCGATCGTAGTCTATCTTTCAAACACCACATTGAACAGACGATACAACGGTGCAAGCGTGGTTTTGCGGCTCTCAAAGTTATGGTGGCCGCACACCTTGAGCAGAGGCTACTTGTCCTTTGTTCGATCGACTGGTTATGTCAGTGGTAGATTACGGACTCGGAATTCTTACGATATCAAGATCATAATGTGAACGACTCGAACGGGTTCAGAATGAAGGTATGCCTATAGTCCTGGGCTGCACTAGAGATACCCCATTGTGAAGATGAGATATATGCTTGGCCTTCTGTCACTACGCTCCCGTTGTGCAATCGCCCAAACCAAGTCATATATTCGGGTTACTGCGGATAAGAGACATCCACTACACAAGGACACTAATGATGTTAAGGGCACGAGAATCAAGCGTGGCATGTCGTGGATGGCCCAGGCTGAGAGAACAATTGGCCAGGTGACTACGGTTGCGACCCTACCAAAGGGGAAGAATGGATACCAACAGATGGTAGCATGACGAACTATCTCAACGTTATCATTACTCTTGGAAGAGAATGTAGAGATTGTGGCAACAGGAAGGCTGATCTCGCAGTTAAGCAGCTGATAGAGGTTAATGCAAGGGATGATGATGTTGTTGTATATACCGATGGGTCGGTTCAACGTGGTGAGAAATCCGGCTGGGGTTTCTTGGCTAATGCGCATAGTAGAGTTGTCGCAGAGCGAAGTGGGGCATATAGGACAACTACTTCTAGTATGAAGATGGAGGTTGAGGCCGTTACTGCTGCCCTCCATTGCTTCTCTGGGACTTCATTTATTGGGGCAGTTGTTGTATCTGACTCTCAGTCGATGATTCACAAGATCTAGAAGGGCAGGTTTCGGTATGAGTGGATGTCGTCTATATAAGTTTCTAACATCCAGTGGCTTACGTGGATATACTGCCCTGGGCATGCGGGTGTTTACGGTAATGAGAGAGCGGACAGGCTTGCATCAACAGCATCGATTGTTGGGGAGTTAAAGATGGACAAAGGGGATATTCTTCGGTCTCTTCCCGACTGTCTGTTGGATGAGGACACTAAACTCTATGTTTAATCGATCAAGCGATTTAGACAGTTTGGAGTTACCCGTTGTTCAAGTCGAACTGGATGCCTGAGAGGCAGAGTGAGACGTGTGTTTAATCAGCGAGCCACGGGAACCATCAGTATGCATACTCTTCGATACATGTTAGGGAAGACTGAGCACCTATGGGTCTGCCCGGAGTGCAATGACGTCAGTTAGTAACCAATAGTAAGATTGGAATACAACTTTTCATGGAGGCAACCATGAATGGTGGAGCAGGAGTGTACATTAGGCACCCAGATGCTACTAATGTGTCTCTATCGGTCCCTACTGGAAGCATCGCCCGAGTGGTTACCGAGTGGTTACCGAGTGGTTACCGAGTGGTTACCGAGTGGTTACCGAGTGGTTACCGAGTGGTTACCGAGTGGTTACCAGGGCCCAAATTTGGGGTGTAAAGAATAGAACCACTGTTACCTTCCACGCATGTCGTAAGAGGTGACTTAGGAGGTTTGGCTGAAATCGGATGCACATGTCCTAAACGTGTAGAAGTCTATGCGTTTAGGGGCCTACCACACCAATGTGCAACGTATACACGTTCTTGGCAAAGATCAAACATATCACAAAGAGTGATTAAAATTGGTCGTAAAGAACGAACGCAAAGAAAAAGAAGACTGAAAGAATATGTTCCAACTACAAAGCAGAACTCTTAGCCCTTCTGATGGCAGCACAGTACATGAATAAGCTTAAAGCACCTGCAGGCAAGATGGTATTCTTACAGACTCACTGTCAGCTATACAAGCCATGGAGGCTAAATACGCTGACACAGTACAAAACATAAAAGAGAACTTGCTCAGCTTTCAGAAAAGGCAGAAATTCACTTGCAGTGAATTCCATCTCACTGTGGCATTGCAGGCAATGAGAGTGCCGTTGTCTTAGCTAAGGAGGGCAGTGCCAAAGAGCAAATTTACCAACCCCTGTCTTTTCAGGAGGTCAAAACCCCCATACAGAGAAAATCCGCAGTAGACTGGAAGACAAACACTGGATATGATCAGGGGCGGATCGTCATTAAGGACCAGTGGGGTCCGACCCCACCAAAAATATTGAGTAACCTGTACTTATTATTTTAGACATTATTTGTTCATAATTATTACTTTCAACGAGATACTGATTAGCTTTGAAAGTTGATATATAACGCTAAAATATCATACAGTCTGAAATTTGAAATTCATAATCTTTTACCCCTAATTAGTATACGCCCCTGGTCATTAGGGGCCAGTAAGAACCGTCCTACCAAACCAAAAAGAATTAACGTGTACTTAATATTTTAGAATTTTTTTTTTCGTAATTATTACTTTTAATTTGACACTGATTAGCTTTGACAGTGGAATATATAACACTAACAAGGCCTTTACCAAGCAAATGAACAACAGGAGTGACGAATTTAAAAAAACACTAACATATGGACGACTACATACGGAGACATAATGGCAATATGTTTACGATGCCCTGATCTTTCACAAGTTCGTGGTTTGTTGTCATGTGGGTGCCGTATCAACAGCAATTTACGTTCCAGACAAGTTTTTTTTTAAAAAGATTCTCTAAGCTCTCCTGTCATTTGATGTGTCCGAAATATTAATTGTCCTTGATTTTATATTATTTAAAAACCAACTCTCTTTAGAATTATTCGATTATTTTTTGCCTAGAACAAAAAGGCGTTAGTTCTTTTCCTAAACATGGTAATGTGGTGTGGTCTTTACGGACATAGAGACAACGTCGCGCCAGGATTAGTGAGCTGGCACTAACCGAGATCCTACCCCACCTCCACATGGTAACCCTGGAAACAGACAGCGGTTCTTATCTAGCTAAGCGCGTAGGGATCGAGGGAGAGCTACTCTGGTATAAGTAGTGATGCAGACGCAGTTACATTAGATGAGATCCGCTCGCAACACAGACGAGCAGAATCCCAAAGTGACTATTAATGCACATCTCTTCCGGCCGATGGGAAAAGCTGAACAAATAAACATAAAGGGATGAAGAGTGCATCCAGAGAAGAGACTGGCCCATATCGGGCGAAACTCAGAGCCACGAGGTAGGAGCTCGAATTGAGTTGTGTGTCATGACAGTCTCGGTGCATAGTAAATGTGAACACGGTGAGAAAACTGATAAACACGGTGAGCAGGCACCAAAGTAGAGCGAACACGCACACGGTCGATAGACAGGGGAGCCCACCGGTGGGGACAGACATGCACGGTGTTGATGATAGAGCGATGAAAAGGCGTGGCAAACGTAGGGGTGAGCGAACGACCCAATAGTGTAGAAAAACGGGAAAGCCCAGCAGAGGCTTGAATCCAGGCAAAAGTTCCTACCGAATGGTGATAAACTGTTCACTGTGCACAGTGAGATAGAAATGGGTAACGTATCGCCCAGTAGAACAATATGAGC
The DNA here is from genome assembly GCA_020796225.1 of Arion vulgaris. Classification (NCBI taxonomy): domain Eukaryota; kingdom Metazoa; phylum Mollusca; class Gastropoda; order Stylommatophora; family Arionidae; genus Arion; species Arion vulgaris. The sequence goes on along the minus strand of CM036758.1, from coordinate 4,403,986 downwards.
ACAATTGACGGGAAAAAAGGGACGGGCCCAGTCGGTGAACGAGGGCACAAGCAGAAATGGGCAAATGGGCACCAAAAAGAAACGTGAGGTGGCGAGCGTCGAAGATGGGGTCTCCATCCAGAGAGCAATAACAGCGTTTCCCTCGCAGATAACTACTACTGCCTTGTAGTTGATTGGGAACAATAAAAGGCTAGTGGAGCAAACCGTACACAAAACTGGACGGCAGGCAAACCAAGCAGTCCAAAAAAGACTGGTAAACCGGGCAGATGACGCTCAACAACCCGGGAGGGAAGGTTGTCTAAGGATAGCTACCCTAAAAGAAAGTAGCAAACTGCTGCCTTGCAGATTGGCTGGGAACAGCCCGAGGTGACAGAGTGCGAACCCAGTAAACGCTGGCTAAAACCGGACACATTGCCGAAGTAAAAGCACCAGGGCTCCAAATGGCGCTAAAGGTGTGACGAAATACACCCATGCTAATGCTGCATGAATCAGATTTTCAAATGAAAGCAAAATTTATGGGGAAATCTGGTACATCAGTCTAAGCGGTGATCGCGCGCACGAGAGATAGAACAATAAAGAGAGTGAGAGAGAGAGAGAGAGAGAGAGAGAGAGAGAGAAAGGGGTGATAACTTCCCGGAATAGATAAGAAATAGTAAATACTCCAAAAAACTCAATTTTCCCGAAATTTTTGCCGGACCCCACCAAAAAAAAATTACCACGAGCCGCCACTGGATATGATTATGGAAAATACTTTATCAAAGACCTAAGCAGAACATAACAGGTCATTAAGTTTCAACTACGTACCGGACACTGCAGACTCAACAAACACTTATATTGACTATGAATAAGTCAAACAGCTCTCTGACAGTGTCAGGAGTTGGAACAGACATCGGAGCATGTCTGAGCAAGGATTAACTTCTTGTGGAGAATCCAAACGAGAAATATAGCACCCTAACGACTTTTATAAAACCTAACGACACTGAGTTCCGAGTAGGTAGCACAAAATATTACAAAACAAGATGGCTGCGTCCTTATGTAGTCGCGGAAATATGCTCAGTCGAACACAAAGGCTTTGTTTATCAGTATTAAACTCACAAGTCCGATTATTTTCATCAAAGAAAGATGGGAGGGATAATTCTAGTTCCCCCATTCAAGGGACTACAGAAAAGCTTGCTGCAAATGAAGACAACAAACCAGACAGTTTAGTACAACCCGTTATCGATAATGAAAATGCCAAGGTCGACGATGCTTTCAAAAATATCCCAAGTATTTCAGGATTATCGCCTGCAGAAGCAGCTGTAGATAAGTTTTTTAAAGTTGTTAAAAAGGTTAAAGAATTGCAAGACAGTTCAAAAGTGTCGGATGCAGCAGACGAGGAATCGTTAACAAATAATCAAAGTAGCTCCAGCTCAAGGCTGCCCCCAGCAGAAGCTGCACTTGAGACGTATTTTAAAGTCGTAAAGAAGGTAGAAGGTGAGACAAGTTCAGATTTAAGAGAGCCAGAAGCAACAGATGATGAAGATTCAAACGAGTCATTTGCCACAATGTTCAGAAAATCAAAGTTTGTCTCATTAGGAGAGTTCAATGGCAGATTAGTAAAAGGAAAGATTTTCGAAGTTATGGAGGATGATTTGTATGTTGATTTTGGTGGAAAGTTTCATTGTGTGTGCCCAAGACCTAAACGAAACTCCGAGTAAGTATAAAAGAGGTAGTAACTTAGTATATGTGGGGTTTCATTTCTCTGAATACAATTTCTCAAATATCAGTATAATCCTGATTAATTGTTCCCTGATTTTATTTATCATCTTGTAACATTTTGATTTCATGAGTAAACACAATCTTTTATTGCCAAGTTTCTTCAGTGTTAAAACTTTAAGTTGACGAAGGATTGACTTAATTGCAACTGGTTTCTCGGTCTCTGGGGTTAAGCTCTTGTGTTTTGAATGTTGTGTGTTTGAATCCTGACCGTGCTGTTCTGTTTCATGAATCATGAGTGCATTTTTTCCAGACTCATAGGATTGTTGCCGGGGCTACAGAGTTCGTGCTTTGTGCAATACTCTTGGCAGGTGGCGTGCCAGCTATGCAGAGAGGGACCAAGCAATATTTGGTTAAACCAAATGCAGCGAAGTCAATACTTTTGACTTTAGGCTCTGTCTCCCTCTTCAGAAATGGTATGCAACCTGCAGAGAGCATTGAACAAACTCAGTAGCTCCAATGAAAATCCTAGAGAATCTACGGGGAAAGTTGCACTAATTGCCCAAATGATGTGGTTCAGATCATGTCCTTCAGAATGCAAGATACCGACTTAGCCATGCAATTAGAACTGTTTGCTTCTTGCAAAGTAACTAGTGTTGTGGTTTATTTTGTACCTTTAATCCAAGTGTATCATTTATCCTTTATTTCTTTGTACTACTACACTAGCCATTGGTCTTCCTTAACATTCCTCCCATACGGCAGCACATGTAGCATTTTCTTTTTAACTATGCCTTTCTGTACTAATGAGTTAATTCTTTCAGTGTTTGTTTAAAGTTTTCCTCATTCTGGATTGTCAGTCAAGACTCTTAGTTCCTTCTACACCGACTGTACCAGTGTTTCTAACATTGAGATTACTCCCTCAGAGACCCTTGCTTTAAAACATTCCATCTGCACCATAACATTATTCAACTCATGACATCTACACTGTAGAATATCAAAGAATTGCTACAGGTAAAAGCAAACATGCCTGCTATCAGCTCAAATATTCTACAGTTAGGAGCTGATTTGCAAACATGAATCTCGAAAGATTTCACCAAATGCAAGTGTTGTGTGTCCCAAAATGATCCTTGCCAAAAACACTTTCCTAGATAAAACTGATCAATGTCCGGGACAGCCCTCCTACAATCAACAACTACAGAGAAGAGTCCCTAAAACATTGCCTTGTAAATAGCACCCAACAAAACCCTGTCATGCTGCGCTGTAAGCAGTGTAGAAACTTTAATGGATATGGGATAGTGAGCCCAAACAAATCACATGCCGGAATTTAACATGTTTGTCAAAAGGTAGAAAAATGAAAACTTGGCTATAAACTAGTAACACAACATTCTTATACTTTGTAACAAAAGACACAAAATAACCTTGTTTATAAGTGAATATTTTCCACACAAAAGAAGATCACGGACATCTCCACCTCTAAGTGATCAAGTTGCATCACTACAGTGTGACTAAACAAGTATCTAAACAAAGATTAACAGTAAACTATCTGCAGTGCTGTAAATGGATGCCTCAGGCTGAAAAACACAGATATTTTGCAACCTTACCGTATTACATCACCATCCAATAGCTTGTCCTGAGCAGAACTTTGCCATCATAACAAAATTTCGCTCTCATAAGCCAAATGTTCCATCTCTGCAGCCATCATGCTCAAATCATCAGTTAATTCTGATCCACCTTGGCCTTCCAGCCAGGATACATCCTTTCATTATGGTCTTCTCCTACCCCTAATGTCTCTTTATATGTCCAAAATACTTCAATTTTCTCTTTCATATTTGTAGCATCAGCCAGTTTTCTGATTTTGAGTTATTCCTGAATAGATCTATTTGTTCTCTTCTCTGTCCATGATAAACAGACTCTTCTGTAACATTTATATTCAAAAACACATGTATGTTATTCCACTGCCTTGTTAAATGCTAGTGCTTCACACCCACATGTTTTCACTGGAAATATGCATGCTCTTAGTATTCTGATCTTTGCTAACCTTAACAGTAATAGTGTATTGCACTGCCAAATAATAAAACATCAGATCATTTGAAGAAATTCTGTAAATAATGTACCTTTTCAGCTTTGTTCTAATTTGACTTTTTTATAATTTGCAGAAAATACCACAGAGGAACAGAAGTTGTGATTAACCTCCTGGCCATGGAGATGAGTTCTGCATTTCTTGGGTCAGATATACATGTCACACTACTGGAGGGAGATGGCACCCTAGTGGGTCTTGCAGATTCCAACAAACTTCCAAGGTGAGGAAAGTTGTGATCATTTTTGGATAATATTAGAGAAGTAACGGTTGCTAGAGGTCTCATCTAAACAGTGAGAAATGTCTGCATCCAAATCAACCACACCTGCTCGGGTAATTCAGCTCTTGGAATTAGAGAGGAGAATGAGTTTTTTTTTATCCAAAAGCACTTGAGCTGAGATGCTCTTCGGCTCAGTGCCATGGACATCAGGACCCTTCGGTTCAGTGCCACGAACACTGTAAATCTGGAGAACCTGCTGCTTTTCTGTCAGTCCGTGGCGTTGAACCGCACTCACAGGGAGCTTGTTCCCCGTCGTCCAACGCACTATGAACACGCTGGACAGGCGGGCAAGAATGGGTTTTAAGAACCCCAGAGGAAGCACCGGAGCCAGTGAATATGATCAATAAATAAACATTGAACAAGTATTGGGGCTTCCAGAAAACAAAATTATTGAATACAAACCCAAATTTATTTCAGCACCCAGTTCTTGGATCTAGTGCTCTTTTTTCTCTACTAACGCATCTCTGGCGAATATTTAGCTTCTAATGCCAAATAACCAGACCTTTGTAGTTTATATAATTCTAGACTATGAGTACAGGAATCTCTGCTAGAGCAAGTCCAACCATATATGTAAGCCATAATGAGTCCACCAGCGATTGGACAACGCTACATCCCCATCAATAATTGTATGGGAGCACACGCTGCCTTAAAAAATAAAGAGAAGGCTACTTTTTAAATTTCAAAGGTCTTGTTTACAGCGTAAGGGTGTGCAAGAACATGAACAAGATCACTCCATAACTTTCTCCATTGAAGATGGAAAATGTCAACATTTACAGCCGTGGATACCCAGCAATGCAAAATTAGACATGTGCACATCATATGTATATAGTTAACAACTGTGCTTAGATATCTTCTGACCCAGATGGATGACAACCGGATCCCAAAATATTCGAGATCTGGCTTGTGGTAAAAGAATGGTGGGAGGACCCTTCCTTTATTATAAAGATGTATGCAAGCGATCGAGTTCCTAGTCCTATTGGAGGCTGACGATAAAACGTAGGTCCCGTGTCAAGTTGGACATGTTAAAGAACCCTTGACAATTCAAAAATTGAGAAAAGCAGGCTGAAAAGCCACTGCTCTGCAAAATTCATTAGAAAAAAATAATAAATTCCTGCATAATATTTTCATCATCTCCTAAATTACATTGGTGATATTGCGGTGCTGCATAGTTTATGTACTGTTACTGATATCTTCCTATGTAAGAAAGATATCAGAGCATACATGGTTACTCACAGAAGTGCAATGATGATGGTCCTATCAATTAATCAATCGCTTTTAATACCTGTTTGAAAGTTTAGTCATCTCTTTCTGTCAGAGTTATTAATTACCAATAATTCTTAACGTTAAATTACTGCACAGAACTTTTTACATTTCTGAGTATAGTTCTATTGATTTATTCTACAGAACAAGATCATGGAGACAGTGAAGAAATCTGTTCTGTTACTGAAAATCAAGTTAGAAGATTCCTTCAAGAAAATCAATCTACAGATGGATCATCAACATTCAACTTTAGCAGTCAACATTTTTTTCAAATACTTATCAGATGGATATGGGGTGACAATAGATACAAATTTGTGGCTCAAGTGATTGAGGTGGATCTTGTATAATGATGTTGTATATTGTTGATGAGTAAATTAGTTGTTAGTTAGCAGTACTCACTTGACTCGCACTTCAGATGGTCAATCTCCAGTTGATAGTGAAGGATATGCATGCTGATTGTTCTTGTGGCTCACAGGTTGCATACTCTTCTCATGCATTCTCGCAGGTGACTTGTCCTAATTGTTTAAAATTGTATTCCAAGAGCTGCTGTTTCATTGTTACAGCTTCAACAATTGTAGCGCCATACATGATGTTGTTGCTGAGAATGGTTTCAAGAATGTTTCTTTATCAACTTTTAATATAACCACTATTAATGCTTTCTTATTTAAGAGATTTCATTTCCATTTGTCTGTTATGAATTCAGGTGTAGTTTTTTATTTTTATGTGAAGGCTTGCTTTCCTTATCACCAGTGTCTCATCACTATTCAGGCGAGCTTTTCTTCGACTTCAGAAATACTTGTAATTTAGATCCCCTAGTAAAGGATCAGGTTCTCAAGTATTCCAACTGCGTACAGTGTGCACAATGAGATACTTTGACCAAGTTAAGCCTTGAACCCCCAACATTTCCGCGGCATGTGGTCACTAGTGTTATCAACTTGACTATCTGTGACAGCCAATCTGTTGTGCCCTGTCCTGTGTAGAAGAATGGCGCTATGCCAGTTGAAAGTATAATAACCATCGGCGTATAGATGGGTAGATTCTTACATCCTGTGTGCTTCTTTTTTCTATGTAATTTCATTATCTTTCTGCACACAATCTCCTCTCTTGTTTGCAAGTATATCTGCTCTTCTTATGTAGGGTGAGTTTTAGTTTGTAAGGTCGTCTTGTGTAGGTCTTATGTTCCCTCATCACTTAGCCAAACTGCAATGATGTGACCTCTTACCAGGACATCACTTGAAGGTGGAAAATGTCTTGGTCACTGGTTAACAGTCCGTGTTATTTACTGTCTTATGTTCAGTGTCTCTAAATGCAAGGACTGCTGGACTCAATGTAGGAACAATGCAGTGAGCTAGTAAACACTGCTGGACTCAATGTGGAGACAATGCCATGGGCCAGTCAACACTGTTGACTCAATGGGGGACAATCCATGGGCTAGTCAACACTGTTGGACTCAATGTGGGGACAATACCATGAGCTAGTCAACACTGTTGGACTCAATGTGGGGACAATACCATGGGCTAGTCAACACTGTTGGACTCAATGTGAGGACAATGCCATGGCTATCAACACTGTTGGACAATGTCATGGGCTAGTCAACACTGTTGGACTCATGTGAGAGAATGCCATGGGCTAGTCAACACTGTTGGACTCAATGTGAGGACAATGCCATGGGCTAGTCAACACTGTTGGACAATGCCATGGGCTAGTCAACACTGTTGGACTCAATTTGAGGACAATGCCACAAAGTAGTCAGGCTGCTGGACTCAATATAATGAGGGACAGTGCCATGGGTTAGTCAGGAATTCTTGACTCAATGTGGGGATAGTGCCACAAGCTAGTCGGGGCTGCTGTACTCAATGTAATGATGGGGCAATGCCACCAGCTAATCAGTCTTCTACGCCAGAAGGGAACTCAAAATTCAAATTTGTGTCAATGACCAAATAATGAACATGCAAATTTTGTTGGTTTATTTATAAACAAATAAAGAATACATCATTTCTCAAAAAAAGAATTTATTTATTTATGTCTTTTGCTGCATCTTCTACACTCCAGGTCAATAGGTCACTAGTTTGACAGTTAAATCTATCCAGTTTTACTGTATCAATAACACTACTCAATTAAATTTATCAAGTGACATATTATCTTCCTAGATGACAACCATCACACATGTTCTGTAGCTGGATTATGTGGACCGTAGCTCAACCATCACACATTATGTCCTGTAGCTAGATTATGTGGACCGTAGCCAACCATCACATTATGTTCTGTAGCTAGATTATGTGGACCGTAGCTCAACCATCACACATTATGTCCTGTAGCTAGATTATGTGGACCGTAGCTCAACCATCACAATTATGTTCTGTAGCTGGATTATGTGGACTGAATCAACCATCACAATTATGTTCTGTAGCTAGATTATGTGGACCATAGCTCAACCATCACACATTATGTCCTGTAGCTAGATTATGTGGACCATAGCTCAAATATTAAAGAACAGAATTGAAGCTTTTAAAACAAAGTGTTACAGCAAAGTTCTTAGTACATCCTGGACAGAATGGAGAAAACAATGACATCCTAGGATTATAATCATGACCCAGGAGATAAAATATTTTGGCCACGTTAAACATCACAGTAGTCTGGAGAGAACGGTAATGGAAGGCATGGTTTCTGGAGTATGAGGCAGGGAAAGCCAAGATGAATGTAGCAGTATGACATCAAAGAAATCTGGAGTATGAGGCAGGGAAAGCCAAGATGAATGTAGCAGTATGATATCAAAGAAATCTGGAGTATGAGGCAGGGAAAGCCAAGATGAATGTAACAGTATGATATCAAAGAAATCTGGAGTATGAGGCAGGGAAAGCCAAGATGAATGTAACAGTATGATATCAAAGAAATCTGGAGTATGAGGCAGGGAAAGCCAAGATGAATGTAACAGTATGATATCAAAGAAATCTGGAGTATGAGGCAGGGAAAGCCAAGATGAATGTAGCAGTATGATATCAAAGAAATCTGGAGTATGAGGCAGGGAGAAGTGGAGAACTTCTACAGACAGTTTTTCAGGTGTGCTGTGATGAAAGCGACGCTCCGTAAAGAACATGCTACTATTTTGAAGTAATGGATCAGGAGATCTGTACTCAAACCATGTGCACACTGAAAATTATTTTGAAGTAATGAATCAGGAGATCTGTACTCGAACCATGTGCACACTGAAAATTATTTTGAAGTAATGGATCTGTACTCGAACCATGTGCACACTGAAAATTATTTTGAAGTAATGGATCAGGAGATCTGTACTCGAACCATGTGCACACTGAAAATTATTTTGAAGTAATGAATCAGGAGATCTGTACTCGAACCATGTGCACACTGAAAATTATTTTGAAGTAATGGATCAGGAGATCTGTACTCGAACCATGTGCACACTGAAAATTATTTTGGCCCAAGTTGGTCTTGAACCCAAGAATTACACGGCATGTTGTTCTTGAACGCTCCATATCAACCACTTGTTAACCACTCTGTGATTTGTACGCGATCTGAGCCTAAGAGTGGTTGTGCCAGTTATGCGCCAACAGGTAGGCCAGCACATCAAATTTCTGCAATGCTTTTTATTTACTAGGGTAGCTTCCCTAGGCTCCTACTTCAGTCGCTTATTATGACATGCCTTGTAGGTTGCAGTGTTACTATTCTTTGCTCCCCTGCAAACCCTGGCAACACACAGGCGGCACCGCATGGCATGTGATTACTATAGAAGCAAGTCATCAACTTTTCTATCTGCTCCCCAAGTTATCAACTTTTCTATCTACTTCCCAAGTTATCAACTTTTCTATCTGCTTCCCAAGTTATCAACTTTTCTATCTTCTTCCCAAGTTATCAACTTTTCTATCTACTTCCCAAGTTATCAACTTTTCTATCTACTTCCCAAGTTATCAACTTTTCTATCTGCTCCCAAGTTATTAACTTTTCTATCTACTCCCCATGTTATCAACTTTTCTATCTGCTTCCCAAGTTATCAACTTTTCTATCTGCTTCCCAAGTTATCAACTTTTCTATCTACTTCCCAAGTTATCAACTTTTCTATCTGCTTCCCAAGTTATCAACTTTTCTATCTACTTCCCAAGTTATCAACTTTTCTATCTGCTTCCCAAGTTATCAACTTTTCTATCTACTTCCCAAGTTATCAACTTTTCTATCTGCTTCCCAAGTTATCAACTTTTCTATCTTCTTCCCAAGTTATCAACTTTTCTATCTACTTCCCAAGTTATCAACTTTTCTATCTGCTTCCCAAGTTATCAACTTTTCTATCTACTCCCCATGTTATCAACTTTTCTATCTGCTTCCCAAGTTATCAACTTTTCTATCTACTTCCCAAGTTATCAACTTTTCTATCTGCTTCCCAAGTTATCAACTTTTCTATCTTCTTCCCAAGTTATCAACTTTTCTATCTGCTTCCCAAGTTATCAACTTTTCTATCTTCTTCCCAAGTTATCAACTTTTCTATCTACTTCCCAAGTTATCAACTTTTCTATCTGCTTCCCAAGTTATCAACTTTTCTATCTGCTCCCAAGTTATCAACTTTTCTATCTCTTCCCAAGTTATCAACTTTTCTATCTGCTTCCAGTATCAACTTTCATCTCTTAGTTATCAACTTTTCTATCTGCTTCCCAGTTATCAACTTTTCTATCTGCTCCCAAGTTATCAACTTTTTATCTGCTCCCAAGTTATCAACTTTTCTATCTACTTCCCAAGTTATCAACTTTTCTATCTGCTTCCCAAGTTATCAACTTTTCTATCTACTCCCCATGTTATCAACTTTTCTATCTACTCCCCAAGTTATCAACTTTTCTATCTACTCCCCAAGTTATCAACTTTTCTATCTACTTCCCAAGTTATCAACTTTTCTATCTACTCCCCAAGTTATCAACTTTTCTATCTACTTCCCAAGTTATCAACTTTTCTATCTACTTCCCAAGTTATCAACTTTTCTATCTGCTTCCCAAGTTATCAACTTTTCTATCTGCTTCCCAAGTTATCAACTTTTCTATCTGCTTCCCAAGTTATCAACTTTTCTATCTGCTTCCCAAGTTATCAACTTTTCTATCTACTCCCCAAGTTATCAACTTTTCTATCTACTCCCCATGTTATCAACTTTTCTATCTGCTCCCCAAGTTATCAACTTTTCTATCTGCTCCCAAGTTATCAACTTTTCTATCTGCTTCCCAGTATCAACTTTCTATCTGCTTCCCAAGTTATCAACTTTTCTATCTACTTCCCAAGTTATCAACTTTTCTATCTACTTCCCAAGTTATCAACTTTTCTATCTGCTTCCCAAGTTATCAACTTTTCTATCTACTTCCCAAGTTATCAACTTTTCTATCTACTCCCCATGTTATCAACTTTCTATCTGCTTCCCAAGTTATCAACTTTTCTATCTGCTTCCCAAGTTATCAACTTTTCTATCTGCTTCCCAAGTTATCAACTTTTCTATCTGCTTCCCAAGTTATCAACTTTTCTATCTGCTTCCCAAGTTATCAACTTTTCTATCTCCTTCCCAAGTTATCAACTTTTCTATCTGCTTCCCAAGTTATCAACTTTTCTATCTACTTCCCAAGTTATCAACTTTTCTATCTGCTTCCCAAGTTATCAACTTTTCTATCTACTCCCCAAGTTATCAACTTTTCTATCTGCTTCCCAAGTTATCAACTTTTCTATCTGCTCCCCAAGTTATCAACTTTTCTATCTGCTTCCCAAGTTATCAACTTTTCTATCTGCTCCCCAAGTTATCAACTTTTCTATCTACTTCCCAAGTTATCAACTTTTCTATCTGCTTCCCAAGTTATCAACTTTTCTATCTGCTTCCCAAGTTATCAACTTTTCTATCTGCTTCCCAAGTTATCAACTTTTCTATCTGCTCCCCAAGTTATCAACTTTTCTATCTTCTTCCCAAGTTATCAACTTTTCTATCTGCTTCCCAAGTTATCAACTTTTCTATCTGCTTCCCAAGTTATCAACTTTTCTATCTGCTTCCCAAGTTATCAACTTTTCTATCTACTTCCCAAGTTATCAACTTTTCTATCTGCTTCCCAAGTTATCAACTTTTCTATCTACTTCCCAAGTTATCAACTTTTCTATCTGCTCCCCAAGTTATCAACTTTTCTATCTGCTTCCCAAGTTATCAACTTTTCTATCTGCTTCCCAAGTTATCAACTTTTCTATCTGCTTCCCAAGTTATCAACTTTTCTATCTGCTTCCCAAGTTATCAACTTTTCTATCTGCTTCCCAAGTTATCAACTTTTCTATCTGCTCCCCAAGTTATCAACTTTTCTATCTGCTCCCCAAGTTATAACTTTTCTATCTACTCCCAAGTTATCAACTTTTCTATCTGCTCCCAAGTTATAACTTTTCTATCTCTCCCAAGTTATCAACTTTTCTATCTACTTCCCAAGTTATCAACTTTTCTATCTGCTTCCCAAGTTATCAACTTTTCTATCTGCTTCCCAAGTCATCAACTTTTCTATCTACTTCCCAAGTTATCAACTTTTCTATCTGCTTCCCAAGTTATCAACTTTTCTATCTACTTCCCAAGTTATCAACTTTTCTATCTGCTTCCCAAGTTATTAACTTTTCTATCTACTTCCCAAGTTATCAACTTTTCTATCTGCTTCCCAAGTTATTAACTTTTCTATCTACTTCCCAAGTTATCAACTTTTCTATCTGCTTCCCAAGTTATCAACTTTTCTATCTGCTTCCCAAGTTATCAACTTTTCTATCTGCTCCCCAAGTTATCAACTTTTCTATCTGCTTCCCAAGTTATCAACTTTTCTATCTGCTTCCCAAGTTATCAACTTTTCTATCTACTTCCCAAGTTATCAACTTTTCTATCTACTTCCCAAGTTATCAACTTTTCTATCTGCTTCCCAAGTTATCAACTTTTCTATCTACTTCCCAAGTTATCAACTTTTCTATCTGCTTCCCAAGTTATCAACTTTTCTATCTACTTCCCAAGTTATCAACTTTTCTATCTACTCCCCAAGTTATCAACTTTTCTATCTACTTCCCAAGTTATCAACTTTTCTATCTACTTCCCAAGTTATCAACTTTTCTATCTGCTCCCCAAGTTATCAACTTTTCTATCTGCTCCCAAGTTATCAACTTTTCTATCTACTCCCAAGTTATCAACTTTTCTATCTACCCTGCCATATCAACTTTTCTATCTACTCCCAAGTTCATTCAACTTTCTATCTACTCCAGTTATCAACTTTTCTATCTCTTCCAAGTTATCAACTTTCTATCTACTCCCCAAGTATCAACTTTTCTATCTGTCCCAGTTATCAACTTTTCTATCTCTCCCAAGTTATCAACTTTATCTATTGCTCCCAAGTTATCAACTTTTCATCTACTTCCAAGTTATCAACTTTTCTATCTACTTCCCAAGTTATCAACTTTTCTATCTACTTCCCAAGTTATCAACTTTTCTATCTACTTCCCAAGTTATCAACTTTTCTATCTGCTTCCCAAGTTATCAACTTTTCTATCTGCTTCCCAAGTTATCAACTTTTCTATCTGCTTCCCAAGTTATCAACTTTTCTATCTACTTCCCAAGTTATCAACTTTTCTATCTGCTTCCCAAGTTATCAACTTTTCTATCTACTTCCCAAGTTATCAACTTTTCTATCTGCTTCCCAAGTTATCAACTTTTCTATCTACTTCCCAAGTTATCAACTTTTCTATCTACTTCCCAAGTTATCAACTTTTCTATCTACTTCCGTTATCAACTTTCTATCTACTCTCCCAAGTTATCAACTTTTCTATCTCTTCCAGTTATCAACTTTTCTATCTCTCCCAGTTATCAACTTTTCTATCTGCTCCCAAGTTATCAAGCTTTTCTATCTGCTCCCAAGTTATCAACTTTTCTATCTGCTCCCAAGTTATCAACTTTCTATCTGCTTCTGTATCAACTTTTCTATCTGCTTCCCAAGTTATCAACTTTTATCTACTTCCTAAGTTATCAACTTTTCTATCTGCTCCCAAGTTATCAACTTTCTATCTCTCCCCAAGTTATCAACTTTTCTATCTACTTCCCAAGTTATCAACTTTTCTATCTGCTCCCAAGTTATCAACTTTTCTATCTGACTTCCCAAGTTATCAACTTTTCTATCTAGCTCCCAGTTATCAACTTTCTATCTACTTCCCAATTATCAACTTTCATCTCTCCCAAGTTATCCATTTTCTATCTACTTCCCAGTTATAACTTTTCTATCTGCTTCTCAAGTTATTTCACTATTATCTCATCTCTCCATTATCACTTTTCTATCTTTCCGTTATCAACTTTTCTATCTACTCCCATAGTTATCAACTTTCTATCTGCTCCAAGTTATCAACTTTTCTATCTCCTCTTATCAACTTTCATCTACTCCCCAATGTGATTCACTTTCTATCTGACCCAAGTTATAACTTTCTACTAGTCTAGTTATCAACTTTCTATCTAGCTCCCCATGCTTACAACTTTTCTATCTACTCCCATGTTATCAACTTTTCTATCTATCCCCAAGTTATCAACTTTTCATCAGGACTCACCATCATGTTAACATATGAACAGAAGACACATGATAAAACATCAAATCAAACACAACATAATGAACATTGATTCAACAAACACAGTGGGATATCATTTACAAACACAGTAGAATATCATTTACAAACACAGTAGAATATCATTTACAAACACAGTAGAATATCATTTACAAACACAGTAGGATATCATTTACAAACACAGTGGAATATCATTTACAAACACAGTAGGATATCATTTACAAACAATAATATATGTTTATTGCATAGCACCACACACTTAAGGCCCCATTAGTTCCATGTACAATGTAAATGAATTTGTTAAACACAGTAACAACAGCAGCATCATGTTGATTGACTTGATTAAGCATACAAAAATAATATCAATATAGATTGACTTACAAATCTAGAACAAAAATTCGGATATTTAACTCTAATGTTAAAGCAGTTCTACTGTATGGGTCAGAAACATGGAGAACAACTAAACAATAGCGCATAAATTGCAAACATTCATCAACTGGTGTCTGCGCAGAATAGAGGAATAAGATGGTATGATAGGGTCACAAATGAGGAACTTATGGAAGAACAAGACAGATTCCAGTGAACGAACAGGTTAAAAAGACGCTGGCGCTGGATAGGACACACTTTGCGAAAACCGGAGGGGAATATAACAAGAAGGTCCTTGCCTGGAACCCGCAGGGACAGCGAAAGAAGGGAAGGCCGAGAATACATGGAGACGAGATTTGGAGGCAGAGATCAACAATATAAAGAAGAGCTGGAGGAGCTGCAGGAGATAGCTAGAGATAGGAAGACTTGGCATGAGTTGGTTGAGGGCCTATGCCCCAACCCGGGGTAAAAGGCAAAGAGAGAGAAGAGAGAGAGATTGACTTACCAACCAACTGCAGAAATTATATATAGGGATTTGACTAAGCGCATGCATACTCCCAGTGGCAACGTATGGGTAAGAAGCATAGAACTTTAACAAGGCAGTGGAAAAATATATATGTGATTTGTTACTGGGTTGTTGCCCAGGGTCGTGGTTTTATGTTTTTGTCTTGCGCAGTGGCTTGGGGAAAATTATTTTTGCTTTTTGACAAGGTTCTGTTATGCCATCTAACCACATTTTTCGTGGTCTTCCTCTCGCCTTGTTTCCAGATGTTCTGTTGTAGAAGACTTTGTATACATTATAATTTGGTTGCATTCTTATTCAATGACTGACCTACTTCCTTCTTTGTTTCTCGTTATAATTACACTCTTACCTGCCCTCATCCACTCATATTGATGCAATCTGCCATTTGGATCTTCTCTCGATCGTTCTTTTTCTGCCATTTTATCATTCTTTTGGATAATAAACAACTCCAAGAACGTTTGTTTTACGTCACAATCTTCAGTACCAATTGGAGTTCTAGTGCTTGTCCTTTGGCGACGTGTCCGATTTCAACCAGTGTTTACTGGGTTCGCTCTCCATTAGCCTTTGACTATCCCCAGCCAACCTGCAAGGCAGCAGGTTATTTTGGATCTTCTGAAGCATCGACTGAGAATCAGCTACAACAGCGGCCCCAGTAAACAAAGGTCCAGAGTGCCACTAGTAGCAAACTCAACCTCCAGCCTTATGCTGATGTAGATGTTTATATGCTTTGCAATTACTCTACCATCCGCGATTGCCAAGAGACCTCAGTCTGATCTCTCTCCACGATGCACAGACCCATTGGTATCTTCTTCTTCACCCTAGGGAATCATAGGTCCGCAACCAAGGCCTTCCAAGCCCACTTATCCTATGCCATCTTTTCCAGATCTTTCCACTCTCTCCACATTTTTTGCATTCCGTCTCCAACTCCGTCTCCAGGTGTTCCTGTGTCTCCTTTACATCTATTGCTCTGGGGTTCCATCAGAGAGCCTGTCTTGTGATGCTGTCAGGGGGTTTCCTCAGCGTGTGTCATATCCATCGCCACCTTCTGCTCCTTATCTCTTGTTCCACCTGTCGTTGTCCTGTTCTATCCCAGAGGTCCCTGTTGGTGGTCCTGTCATACAATCGCAGATGGAGTGTAACTGAGATAATGTCACATAAAGCAGGGTGCATATACAGGAATGTATAACAATATATTGTATTGCCATGGAAACGCTTCTATCAGATACAACCTTGGAGAGCCGAAGCCGTGACCTGCAATGCTGCTGCCGGAAGCTGAAGATGATTATATTTTGTCTTGACGACAAGCAGGATGATCTAGCATGGCCAATGACCTGGGAAGACTGGCTTTGTCGACTTCAAGCGGATGATCTAGCATGGCTAATGACCTGGAGAAAACTGGACTTTGTTCTGACGACAAGCTTGGTGATCTAACATGGCCAATGAACTGGAGAAAACTGGACTTTGTTCTGACGACAAGCTTGGTGATCTAACATGGCCAATGAACTGGACCTGAGAAGACTGGACTTTGTCGAACCTCAAGCGGGTGATCTAGCATGGCTAATAACCTGGAGAAGACTGGACTTTGTCCGGACTTCAAGCAGGGTGATCTAGCATGGCCAATGAACTGGGGAAGACTGGACTTTGTCCGAACCTCAAGCGGGGTGATCTAGCATGACCAATGAACTGGAGAAAACTGGACTTTGTCCGGACTTCAAGCAGGGTGATCTAGCATGGCCAATGAACTGGGGAAGACTGGACTTTGTCCGAACCTCAAGCGGGGTGATCTGGCATGGCCAATGAACTGGAGAAAACTGGACTTTGTCCGGACTTCAAGCAGGGTGATCTAGCATGGCCAATGAACTGGGGAAGACTGGACTTTGTCCGAACTTCAAGCGGGGTGATCTGGCATGGCCAATGAACTGGAGAAGACTGGACTTTGTCCGGACTTCAAGCGGGGTGATCTAGCATGGCCAATGAACTGGAGAAAATTGGATTTTGTTCTGACGTCAAGTGGGGTGATCTAACATGGCCAGTGAACTGGAGAAGACTGGACTTTGTCCGAATGACAGCCGTGATAATTTAGCACAACTAATGACATAAACACACACAGATTATGTCAACGGGAACTAAAAGGCCACAAAATATTGATGTACAAGCAATAGCAGCAAATATGGAATTATCATTGCCGTTGTCATCTCTGTAAATATTAGATTTCGTCTCAATGTGGTCAATCATATCTATTGTATATTCCCAGGTGGAAGATGTAGTTGGCTGTCCACTCTTGCCTTTAAGCGTAGGGATAGGAGCTTTAATTTGCGTTCTAGGGCTAGATGAGTCGCCCTTGTTGTGGAAGATGTAGTTGGCTGTCCACTCTTGCCTTTAAGCGTAGGGATGGGAGCTTTAATTTGCGTTCTAGGGCTAGATGAGTCGCCCTTGTTGTGTTGTATCCGTTGTTTATTTAGTGTGGTCTTGATATTGTCCATCCATCTTTTTCTTGGTCTTCCCTTAGCTCTAGTACACGATCTCTTTTTATTGTATGCTGTTATTGGTGGTTGGTTGTATTTCATTCTCATTAAATGTCCAAACCACTGCATTTGTTGTTTTTCGATGTATTCGGTGCATGAAGTTATGCCCACTCTGTTTCTGATGTCCTCATTTCATAGTGTGTCTTTCCTGGTGACTCCCACTGCCTTCCTCAAGCATTTCATTTCACACATGATGAACTTTCTGTGATGTGTTGCTGTAAGAGACCTAAGTTTGGCACTGGTAACAAAGTGTTGGTAGGAAAATACATTTGATCATGTAAATCATATCATACGAAGCAAATTCTCTCTCTCACACACACACACACACATACATACATACATACATACATACACTATTGTAACACACTTGTGATGTTATTAGTCTAATTCTATTTCCTGGAATGCCTGTCCTGCTGCTCAATCAGTTATCTAGACCAGCTTTTCCCAAACTGGGGTCTGCGGACCCTCGAGGACCCGTGAGATACTCACACGGGGTCCTCAGATGCTTGAAAAAGTATTATAATCTTTGACATTTCAAACAGAAAAATAAATATTAAAAATATGTATGAAAACAGAGGTAAACTAGTTATCAAAGGACCAGTCCGGAGTCTAAATGTTTGACAGGACAAAATAAAAGATCGTTTGAAGTTTCCCACAGTCTGTCTCTCGCGATGACCGCCCAGACCAATGTACCAGATTTCCCCATAAATTCTAAAAATTCTCATGTGGAAATCTGATTCGTGCAACCTTAGCATTGGTGTGTTTTACGTCACATCTTCGGCACTATTTGGAGCTCTAGTGCTTATCCTTCGGCGATGTGTCCGGATTCAACAAGCGTTTACTCGGTTCGCTCTCCGTTCTGTAGCCATCTAGTGTTTTTTACAGTGGGGTAGCTAGCCCACCTCCTTAATCGCCTCTTAACATGCGTGGCAGGTAACAGTGGTTCTTTTCTTTACACCCCAATTTGGGCCCCGGGAACCACTCCGGCATCCCGCAGTCTGAGAACAATGTTTACTATTGTAATACAAAGAAAATTAATTCCTATTTTCATAAATAGAAACTTTTGGTGGTCCACGGCAGCAAAATATATTTAAAAGGGGGTCGGCGGTAAGTTTGGGAATCATTGATCTAGGCGAATATTATTTCCTGTATCTTGTACCCAGCTGCTCAATCAGCCATATAACTGATAGACTAAATTTCGGGGACTGCCTAGAGTAGTTGATAGTAGCTCGGCCTGCTAGCTGTGAGACGCCTCATAGCTCGGGTTCGAACCTACTGTCCGGCATTTGTTCGAGTCCCCTGGACTTACTCAGGACGATAACGCGAGTACCCCTGAAGTCGGAGAAAAATCTGCCTGTATGGCGAGGAATACTAATTACGAGTACATTGAGCACACGGCTGCCAGTGTAAAGTAATTTACAATGTGCACGCTGCTGCCATTGTAAGAAATTGGAAAAACAGATTTTCACGCAAAAATCAGTTTCAGAGATGGAACCTCGTCTGAGTTGAAAGCGGACAAAAAAAAGACTAAATTTCTAGCCTGAAACTGTTGCACTGGTTCTGAAAATGTTGCACTCGTTCCAAAACTGTTCTGCACTGTTTCTGAAACTGTTATGCTACTGGATTCTGAAACTGTTACAGAAATTCTTAAATTGACATTACTATAATTTCCTGAAAGTTTGTTCATTTTACTAAACTGTTGCCCTAGTTCCTAGTCAGCCATCTAGTCAGTAGGCTAACTCACTGCCCCAAGGCCTGTACGGTTTAACCGAGTTGTTTCCCTGGTTCTGTGCCTGGTTCTGGTACGATAAGCTCGAATTTTGGGCAGACATCATGGACGACATTGAGTTCATGTTAAGAGCTGACATTGGGAATTGTGTGTGGAGATTTGGAAGAGTTGAGAACATTGGTGGCGATATCTGAGATTGTCCAACAGAGTTATGATTCATTGGTGTGATAGGTGTCGCTGCAGATGTTGCAGAACTGGACAGCCTCATGTGGCCTGAAAGAAGTGTGTCCGATTGTGGATGACGAGATGTATCCGCGAATGACGACCCCATTGAGTAAATACCCGACGAGCTGCCAATAGCTCCACCCTGGTGAGAGGACGTTGACATTGGAATGTGATCTGACTGATTCAAGTGATGATGTTGCGCTTGCATGACTCCTGTCATGGGTGTTGACATGGAGGTTGAGCTACCATACTGACTTGGTGCGAAACTTCCATGGCCACCCATACCACTAACGCTTGCAACTCCACTCCAAGCATTTCCTTGAATTGATGCCTTTGCAGCTGCTTCCCGTTGGGCAGAGTAACACTGCAGATGGCCAAGAAGACGAAGTCTGAGGGGGTCCTGAAGATCAAGCCCTTCAACTGCTACAAGATATCTGGCAACCTCAGCTGCACATTCTCTGAACCCTACGCTGCGGTAGTCAATTGCGACTGTATGAGGGTCAAAGTTGTAAGTATTAAGACCTGTGAAGAGAAATACAATATGGTGAACATCTTGAACAATTCCTCATAAACACACACCAAATTATCCCTAAATAACTCAAAATGGAAGAAAATTGGCTCATGATACAAATAATGAGAAAATTGAAGTTTGTATTATATATCTTCATCTTTCTCGTTCGTTCTCCTCGCATTAGTTATAGCAGAATGAAGTCCGGAGAACGGAATAAATGAGCCTTAGTCAGCTTCGTTCTTAGCCGACTCTGACACTAGCAGGCACCTATGAGTTGTTGACTATTACAAGCCCATACAGCTTGTGTGTAGTTCCCCCGAAAGGGAATGGTCCAATTTTGGAATTTTTCATTCCAAAATTGAGTTCATTTGTTTAGTTTTCATGAAATATTTCTTCCACTTTCTTTGTTCTCTTCCACAAGTTTGTGCTCCTTCTTCTTCTTCACCTTTCAACTCCCAATGGAGCACATGTCTTCAACAAACTTCTTCCAGCTCTACCTCTCTCCTGCCATCCCTTCCAATTCTTTCCATGTTTTACCTATCCTTTTAATTTCAGCCTCTAGCTCTCTTCTCCAGGTATGTTTAGGACCTCCCCTACTCCTCTTTCCCTGCTGGTTCTAAGACAGTTCCTGTCTTGCAATGCTTCCTGTCGGTATTCTCAATGTGTGTCAAATCCATCTCCAGCGTCTCTTCCTGAGCTCTTTCTCCACTGGTTTCTGCATAGTTCCTTCTCTGAGTTCCCCGTTCGTAATCTGATCATACCATCTCAGTCCCTCTATTCTACGTAAACATTCATTTATGATTTTATTACTGTTTCCTTATCATGTACTATTTGGAATTATCATCAATTTATTTTCATTAGTGAACAGTCAAACAAGTATAGTTTAAAATACTAAACAGTGACGAAAACGCAACTTTCGACCAACAAGGCCTTATCACAAAGAACAACAGGGGACATTAATAAACACAAATGGACGACCAAATACCAACGTATCTAGAAAATCTTGTTACTTCTTTAATCTCCTCCATCTGAATTATCTGTCTTCTTGTTCTTATGGAAAAGTTTATGTTTGTCATTACATATCAACAATCAACAAGTATATTGGCCATCAAGTTCTTAACATGGACCAGAAAGTTGAAAGTACACAGTAAATAGACAAGTCATTTTATCCCCCGTTATCAGTTCACACATTTATACCAAGAGACAAATAAATTTGCACCATATTGAGACATGTGAGAGCGTTCAATTGACCAGTTTTTTTTTGTTCTTTCTTGAGCAAAGCCAAAACAGCGCATGAAACCATTACAACACATATGGTTCAGCTAAACATGCCGCTCGTTCGCTCAACTTTTGCCCGGCAAATATTCCTAAGTGGAATTTTTGTGAAACACTGCCAGCCATAAATCAAACCAAAGCTGAAATATTATTTGGTCAGTGCTAACAAAAGGCAGGTATGATGACCGCTGATGTGTTAGAATCAATAAGGTGTTTAGGTAGACGACGCAGCAGAGATAGTGTGAGCTTGGATAGAGCCTGGGATGTTTCGTTTGAGAGAAACAAGGATGAAACAATGTCACGAATGCCAAGTAAAATTGTTGGGAGAAGGTGGTTGTAGTCGCGATATTCTTATCAAATTTTAGATTTCTTCTTCTTCTTCTTTGCGTTCGTTCTTTACAACCAATTTTAATCACTCTTTGTGATATGTTTGATCTTTGCCAAGAACGTGTATACGTTGCACATTGGTTTGGTAGGCCCCTAAACGCATAGACTTCTAACGTTTAGGACACATGCATCCGATTTCAGCCAAACCTCCTTAGTCGCCTCTTACGACATGCATGGCAGGTAACAGTGGTTCTATTCTTTACACCCCAAATTTGGGCCCCGGTAACCACTCAGGCGATTTTAGATTTAATTTCGGTTGCAATGGCCTGATCTTGTAAGGAAGAAAAACAATTTCGAAATGTCTCATGAACAGGGAAAGATGTTTAAAGAGTGCCTTAAATATGTCTGTCCATTCTCGATAGTTCTGTCTTTAGAATTGAGGCTGGTTGTAATGGTAAATGGATATCAAACATTTTATGTCTCGTTAGACATACCTGGAGAAGAAAGCTGGAGGTTGATATTAAAAGGATAGGTAAAACATGGCAAGAATTGGAAGGGATGGCAGGAGAGAGGAAGAGCTGGAAGAAGTTTGTTGAAGACATGTGCTCCGTTGGGAGTTGAAAGGTGAAGATGAAGTCCAGACAAGATCAAGTGCCATCTTCATATGAAATGTTACTTCATCATAAACTTGGCAACTCTGGTCTTGACACCAACAACCGAAGATTTATTTTGATTGATTTGATTGATTGATTGATAAGACAATTACTTCAGTGAGTAACCATCTGTGCTCCAGTCTCTTTCTTACACAGGAAGATCTTAGCGGCAGAGCACGAACTTCGTAGCACCGACGAAGGTCCCAGATGTAATTTAGAAGATGGTAAAAACATTTCAACAGAAATTAAAATTGAAAAAAAAGAAATTATCCATAGATCTTTGCTCTCAGTGTAGGTGAGATCGAGTTTCAAGTCCTATCGGAGACAAACGATAGAACGTAGGTCTCGTGTTACAATTGTGCAGGTAAAAAACCCTTGGCAGCTCAACATCGAGAAGAATATGCCGGAAAGCCACTGTCAGGAACAAATTTATTAGGAAATTTAAAAAACGAAGATATTCAATGTGTACACTTTCTTTATCCTTCTCATGTTTATCGTTGTTGAATCACAGGACCAATAGTTTGAGATGGTCTAGGCCGAAGTGGTTCAGACATTTATCTTGCGTTCATAGTTTGAGAGGTTGAGCCGAGTGGTTCGACATTTATCTTGCATGTTCATAGTTTAGAGAGTCTAGGCGAAGTGGTTCAGACATTTATCTTGGTTCATAGTTTAGAGGGCTGGGCCGAAGTGGTTCAGACATTTATCTTCGTTCATAGTTTGAGAGGTCTAGGCCAAGTGGTTCAGACATTTATCTTGCGTTCATAGTTTGAGATGGTCTGAGGCCGAAGTGGTTCAGACATTTTCTTGCGTTCTGAATGTTGTAGGTTGAACCGGTCTCGTCGCTCAGTTCAAATGTGCATGTTTCGGAATCTTGAGGATAGTTGCAGAGTTGTACTTGGGGCAACACTCTCAGAAGGGAACTTGGGGCAACACTCTCAGAAGGGAACTTGGGGCAACACTCTCAGAAGGGAACTTGGGGCAACACTCTCAGAAGGAACTTGGGCAACACTCTCAGAAGGGAACTTGGGGCAACACTCTCAGAAGGGAACTTGGGGCAACACTCTCAGAAGGGAACTTGGGGCAACACTCTCAGAAGTGAACTTGGGGCAACACTCTCAGAAGGGAACTTGGGGCAACACTCTCAGAAGGGAACTTACCATTTTCTGCCAGGAGTGAATAAACCATATATTCTTTCTTCTTCGAATGCTTCATATCGACCACTTGTTAAACCACTTTTTGTCATTTGTATGTGATCTGAGTCTAAGAGCAATTATTCGTTATGCCAGTTATGCGCCTAAAGGTAGGCGAGCACATCCGTTTTCTGCAATGCTTTTTATTTATTAGGGTAGCTTCCCTATGCCACTGCCCCAGTCACTTCTTACAACATGCCTTGTAGGCTGCAGTGTTACCTACCTCAGTCACTTCTTACGACATGCCTTGTAGGCTGCAGTGTTACCTACCTCAGTCGCCTCTTACGACATGCCTTGTAGGCTGCAGTGTTACCTACCTCAGTCGCCTCTTACGACATGCCTTGTAGGCTGCAGTGTTACCTGCCCCAGTCACTTCTTACGACATGCCTTGTAGGCTGCAGTGTTACCTACCTCAGTCGCCTCTTACGACATGCCTTGTAGGCTGCAGTGTTACCTGCCCCAGTCACTTCTTACGACATGCCTTGTAGGCTGCAGTGTTACCTGCCCCAGTCACTTCTTGCGACATGCCTTGTAGGCTGCAGTGTTACCTACCTCAGTCGCCTCTTACGACATGCCTTGTAGGCTGCAGTGTTACCTACCTCAGTCGCCTCTTACGACATGCCTTGTAGGCTGCAGTGTTACCTGCCCCAGTCACTTCTTACGACATGCCTTGTAGGCTGCAGTGTTACCTACCTCAGTCGCCTCTTACGACATGCCTTGTAGGCTGCAGTGTTACCTGCCCCAGTCACTTCTTACGACATGCCTTGTAGGCTGCAGTGTTACCTGCCCCAGTCACTTCTTGCGACATGCCTTGTAGGCTGCAGTGTTACCTACCTCAGTCGCCTCTTACGACATGCCTTGTAGGCTGCAGTGTTACCTACCCCAGTCACTTCTTACGACATGCCTTGTAGGCTGCAGTGTTACCTACCTCAGTCACTTCTTACGACATGCCTTGTAGGCTGCAGTGTTACCTACCTCAGTCGCCTCTTACGACATGCCTTGTAGGCTGCAGTGTTACCTGCCCCAGTCACTTCTTACGACATGCCTTGTAGGCTGCAGTGTTACCTACCTCAGTCGCCTCTTACGACATGCCTTGTAGGCTGCAGTGTTACCTACCTCAGTCGCCTCTTACGACATGCCTTGTAGGCTGCAGTGTTACCTGCCCCAGTCACTTCTTACGACATGCCTTGTAGGCTGCAGTGTTACCTGCCCCAGTCACTTCTTGCGACATGCCTTGTAGGCTGCAGTGTTACCTACCTCAGTCGCCTCTTACGACATGCCTTGTAGGCTGCAGTGTTACCTACCCCAGTCACTTCTTACGACATGCCTTGTAGGCTGCAGTGTTACCTACCTCAGTCATTTTAGACTGCCTTGTAGGCTGCAGGTATACCATTCAAGTCCTATAGCACATGCCTGTAGGCTGCAGTGTTACACCTGCAGTCGCCCTTGGGCATGCCATGAGGCTGCGTGATAGCCACTGTCAGGAAAATTTATTAGAATTTAAAAGAGATATAAAGTGTTACTTTTTATCCCTCAGTTACTTGTTGATCACAGGCCATGTGGCTGAGTGTTACCACTTCAGTCGACTTTATCGCTTCATGTTTGGTAGGCTGCAGGGGTTCACATTTATCTCAGTTCATGTTTGATCTACGAAGTGGCCTTTAGGCTGCAGTGTTACCTACTCTGCCAATTTCAACTTATCTTGCGTCATGCTTTGGAGGTCTGCCAGTGTTCGACTTTCATCTTCGTTCATAGTTGAATGGCTGGCCGAAGTGTTAACTTATTCTTGCTTCTAATGTTGTCATGACGGCTGCGTGCTAGCAAATTCACCATCTCTAACTGCTAACACGGCCCAACACTCTCAGAAGAACTGGCCCAACACTCTAACTGCAAAACTGGCCAACACTCTCAAGAACTTGGGGCCAAACACTCTTACTAAAGGAACTTCAACACTAGAAGGACTGGCCCATACACTCTAGAGAACTTGGGCAACACTCTCAAAGAACTTGGGGCAACACTCTAGAATGAACTGGGCCAACACTCTCAGAAAACTTGGTCAACACTCAGAGAACTTAACCACTCAAGATACCATATATCAGCTTTAACCATTTTAAACCACCAATACTTAACTACTAAACTTACACCAATTAACTGCTAAAGGTGCACCATCCTTTCTCTAACCTTTAATTAGTACTTCTAATCCACTAAGTCACCACACATGCCTCTCATTACAAAACTACTCCAATGGTCCTAATACCTAAACTACCAATACTCTAAACTAAGCAACACTTCTAACACTAAACTGCCCAATACTCTAACTGCTAAACTCACCAACACTCTAACTACTAAACTAGCCCCAACACTCTAACTGCTAAACTACCCAACACTCTAACTACTAAACTACCCAACACTCTACTACTAAACACACCAACACTCTAACTACTAAACGCCCAACACTCTAACACTAAACACCCAATACTCTAACTACTAAGCTACACCAACACTCTAACACTAAACTGCACCAACACTCTAACTACTAAACGGCCCAATACTCTAACTACTAAACTACACCAATACTCTAACTACTAAACTACACCAATACTCTAACTACTAAACTACACCAACACTCTAACTACTAAACTACACCGGCAATAAAGTCCAATACACCGTTCCGGCATTTTAACCCCTTGGTGGTCCTAGTGTGGTTTATGTGGGCTGCGTCAGAACTCTATCTATTAAGTAGACGACGGAAACAGAACGTGGAGGAGATGCTTACCCTTCTGATGTAATATTTTTAAATGGTCAACTGTCATCTGAAGTATCTCAGCTTTTTCTAGTTTTGCCGAGCCCTAG
Organism: Arion vulgaris; assembly: GCA_020796225.1. NCBI lineage: Eukaryota > Metazoa > Mollusca > Gastropoda > Stylommatophora > Arionidae > Arion > Arion vulgaris. Next base: position 4,377,908 of record CM036758.1, on the reverse strand, counting down.
AAGACAAAGTGATGGTGGTGACTTTACATTTATAAAACAAGCATCCATGATGATGTTGATGATGGTGATGATGATGGTGGTGATGATGGTGATGATGGTGATGATGGTGATGATGATGATGGTGGTGATGATGATATTGATGATGATGATGATAGTGATGGTGATGATGATGATGATAATGATGAGAATGATGATGAGAATGATTATGATTAGGATGATGCTGGCATCCTGTTAGTCTCGGAAGACAATGCGACATACCACTAAGTCGCAGACAACCACCACTATCTAATTACCAAAGTTTATTAGTTGAATTTGTATCACTCACTATCACAACTTTGTGTGATTTTTCAACATCAGAAATGTCTGTCTTCACAATGAAGGTTGGCTTTGTGGTTGTTGGTGACTTCCAACAAAGGATATGCCACATTTTATTTCATTTCAATTTGATAGTGAATAGATTTACTATTACTTCGGGTAAACCCATAGGGGCACAGTCATCCCGTGTAGATGGCGAGTGCTTTGCATGCTTATGGTTTTCGTGGTCTAAAAGGACTAAATACGGAAGATTGCCTTCAGTGCGCCATGTTTCACCGTATAACTCGGCCCCTCTCCAAAGAAATTGCACGCCACCTATACAGGGTATTACACAAAGCATGATTTCCGTAGCTCCAGCAATAATGATTGTTAAACATACTTCTCATCCTACTCACGCAGTTTCCCAGTCGTACACACTAGCATACACATGAGAAGTCAAATTCATTCAATCGATGTTTATCAGATGTAATATATATATATTTAAATGGTATGAGTGTGAAACATAGTCATTTAATAAGGCAGTGGAAAAACATAGATGTATTTTTGAACATAAGTGTTACAGAATAGTTTACCGTATACCATGAACAGAGAAGAAAGCAAATAGATATATCCAGAAAGAACTTAAAATCAAAGAAAACTTGACCGATGCTAAGAAATCTGAAGTATCTTGGACATGTTAAAGAGATATGAACAATGGCGGCTTGTGGTCAGTTTTCTTGGTGGGGCCAGACACATATTTTCGGAAAAATCATGTTTTTTTTTAAGTATTTACTATTATTTGTCTATTCCGGGAAGTTATTCTCCTTTCGATTATTGGTGGGGCCGGGCCCCACTGGTCCTCAATGACGAGCCGCCCCTGGATATGAAGTGTTGGAGAAGACCAATATGGAAGGAGGCATTCCGGCAAAGAGGAGAAGAAAAGACCACCGAGAAGATGGATTCAGGATGTAACTGATGGGTTGAACATGACGACAGCAGAGTGAGACATCTGGCTATGAGAGAGAAGATGGATTCAGGATGTAACTGATGGGTTGAACATGACGACAGCAGAGGTGAGACATCTGGCCTATGAGAGAGAGAAGATGGATTCAGGATGTAACTGATGGGTTGAACATGACGACAGCAGAGGTGAGACATCTGACCTATGAGAGAGAGAAGATGGATTCAGGATGTAACTGATGGGTTGAACATGACGACAGCAGAGGTGAGACATATGGTCTATGAGAGAAAGAAGTTCTGAAGAACTGTTACGGTGACAAAATTCTGCTAAGGACAAGCTATTGGATGAGCGATGATGGAGAGTAATGTAAACAATGAATTATATCATCGATAATATTTCTTCTTCGAAAGCTTCATATCGACCACTAGTTAACCACTCTGTATGTGATCTGAGCCTAAGAGCGATTGTACGTTATGCCAGTTGTGCGCCTACAAGTAGGACAGCACATCCGATTTCTGCAACGCCTTTTATTTATTACGCCTCTCACAACGTACCTTGTAGATCGCATTGGTACTATTCTTTGCTTTCCATGCTAGTCCCGGTACCACAGGAGCGAACGACAATACAGTGACAGTGCTAGAGTATAAATATTAAAACTGATATTTTGATAAGAAAATTGTTTTGGATTGTTGGAGTGGCGTGATGAAGTGGGTAGTGTGAGGTGAGACATATTTTATACCTGTTTTTCAAAGGCAGAAGGCACCAGGCGGCGAAGCTCCGAGAGACTTGTATTGATTCTGTCTCTTCGTCTCTTCTCGATTATCTGAAATCATAATTAGTTTAGTTTATTGTTGTATGTTTTGGTATGTAAGTGTAGATGTGTGAATGTGGTTGAGCCTGTGTGTCGAGGAAGTGGGTGAGTGTAGTGTGTGAATGTCATTGAGCATTTTAGGGAGAAAGTGGGTGAGTGTAGGTGTGTGAATGTGGTTGAGCATGTGTGTGGAGAAAGTGGGTGAGTGTAGGTGTGTGAATGTGGTTGAGCATGTGTGTCGAGGAAGTGGGTGAGTGTATAAGTGTGTGCGTCTGTGGGTTTTACTAGAATAGAGGGACTGAGATGGTATGATAAGATTACAAACAAGGAACTCAGAGAAAGAACTAAGCAGATACCAATGGAGAAAGAGCTAAGGAAGAGACGCTGGCGATGGATAGGACAGACATTGAGAAGACCGACCGGAAGCATTGCAAGACAGGCACTGTTTTAGAACCCGCAGGAAAAGAGGAGTAGGGAAAGGCCTAGACAGACCTGGAGAAGAGAGCTGAAGGCTGATATTAAAAGGATAATTAAAACATGGAAAAAAATTGGAAGAGATTGCAAGAGAGAGGAAGAGCTGGAAGTAGTTTGTTGAAGAGTTGCAGAGAGAGAAAGAGCTGAAGTAGTTTGTTGAAGAGATTGCAAGAGAAGGAAGAGCTGAAGTAGTTTGTTGAAGAGATTAGAGAGGGAAAGTGGAAGTAGTTTGTTGGAAGAGATTACAAGGGAGAGAAGAGCTGGAAGTAGTTTGTTGAAGACCTGTGCTTCGTTGAGAGTTGAAAGAGAGGAAGAGCTGGAAGTAGTTTGTTGAAGACCTGTGCTTCGTTGAGAGTTGAAAGAGAGGAAGAGCTGGAAGTAGTTTGTTGAAGACCTGTGCTTCGTTGAGAGTTGAAAGAGAGGAAGAGCTGGAAGTAGTTTGTTGAAGACCTGTGCTTCGTTGAGAGTTGAAAGAGAGGAAGAGCTGGAAGTAGTTTGTTGAAGACCTGTGCTTCGTTGAGAGTTGAAAGAGAGAGGAAGAGCTGGAAGTAGTTTGTTGAAGAGATTGCAAGAGAGAGGAAGAGCTGGAAGTAGTTTGTTGAAGAGATTGCAAGAGAGAGGAAGAGCTGGAAGTAGTTTGTTGAAGAGATTGCAAGAGAGAGGAAGAGCTGGAAGTAGTTTGTTGAAGAGATTGCAAGAGAGAGGAAAAGAGCTGGAAGTAGTTTGTTGAAGAGATTGCAAGAGAGAGGAAGAGCTGGAAGTAGTTTGTTGAAGAGATTGCAAGAGAGAGGAAGAGCTGGAAGTAGTTTGTTGAAGAGATTGCAAGAGAGAGGAAGAGCTGGAAGTAGTTTGTTGAAGACATGTGCTTCGTTGAGAGTTGAAAGGTGAAGAAGAAGAAGTATGTGGGTGGATCAGTGTGTGAGAAGGTATGTGGGTATTTGGGCAAGTATGTGTGTGAGTTGGTGTGTAAGTCTGTTAGTATGTGGGTGAATCAATAATTGTGTGGATAGCTAATTAATTTGTTGGTTGTGTTGGTTAACATATGGTGACGATAAACAGCAACGAGTCCCGTAATATTATGGATGCCATCACCTGCAAGCGGTGCAACAAGGCCTATATTGGTGAGACCGGCAAGAGACTCAGTGACCGATTCGCTCAACACTTGCGCGATATACACTAATGCTCTGAGACCCCTGTAGCCATTCATTTCAATGTTACTGACCAGTCAGGAGCTTGCGATGTCCAGGTCACAGCCATCCGATCATGTTCCTCTGATGATCGTAGACGATTTGCTCTGGAGAACTGTTTTATTTCGTTATATGGTACTTTGCAGCCTCTTGGACTCAATGCATTACATTCCTATGCTTCTTAGTACTTTCTCATCTCATGCCTTGTAATCTATATGTGTATTTGCTTCATATATATAAGTTATATATTCACTTAATTGTTTATTGTTTCTCTTCTTTTCCGCTTCTGGTTTTGTGTTGCACTCATTTCGTTATTCGTTTTTATTCCCAGATTGTCATTAGATACGTTTGAATGTTTCCGTATGTAATCGTCCATTTGTAAGTGTTCCTTGAAATTCGTCACTCCTGTTGTATCGTTTGCTTGAAAAAGGTCTTTTGGTCGAAACGTTGCTATATATCGTCACTGTTTCTGTATTTTGTAAAACTATAGTACTTTGTTTTTACGTGTTTCGCTATTTTATCAAGTTTTACTGCAGTCTTCCCCTTTTTAAATATATAGTGACTCAAAGATCTATTTTTTCTCGTGTATACACTTACCCCTCTCCTTTTCTTTCTATCTGTTATCTGGCAACTCTGAGAAGGTGACCTGAAGAATAGAAATCAAGACAATGATAAACTGAAGAATAGAAATCAAGACAATGATATCAATAGAATGGGATATTTTCTGATGAACATATTGACTATGTTTAAGTCAGTAGTTCTTAGATGAGTCTCTGTAGCGTAGAGGCTAGATGCTCACCTATAGTGCCAAATGTAACCGGTTCGCTCCCTCGTGGAGCCATCAGGGTATTTTTCAGAGATCCTTAATCTCATTGTAGGTGAGATCGAGTTTCAAGTCCTATCGGAGACGGACGATAAAACGTAGGTCGATGTTCAATTTGCGCACGTAAAGAACCCTTGGTAATTCAAAATCGAGTAGAGCGGGCTAGAATGCCGCTGCCCTGGAAACATTCATTAGAAAAAATATTCCTACATAATATCTTCACCACACCTAATTTAAGTGATCCTCGCCGGTGCTAAGGAGTTCGTGTACTGCAGCTGGGATCTTGTTGTGTAATAAAGAGATCGGAGCACACATGGTTACTTACCGAAGTGCAATGATGATGGTCCTATCCATTGGCGGCTCGTCATCGTTTTTGTTGGTGGAGGGCCAAACATTTTTTCCGGATAAATCCAGGTTTTTGGTTGCTATATTTTAAATTATAAAATAATAAATACACGTTATACATTATTTTTGGTGGGACCCGGCCCCACTGGCCCTTAATGACGAGCCGCCACTGGTCTTATCAATCTTCTTCATCTTCCAACGCTCCATATCGACCACTTTTAAACCACTATCTGTATGAAATATAAGCCTAAGAACGATTGTATGTTGTGCCAATTGTGCGCCTACAAGTAGACAGTATATCCGAATTACTGCTGACGCTTTTTATTTACAAGGCTAGCTTCCCTATGCCCCTACCTCAGTCGCCTCTTTGACATGACCTGTAGGTCACATTGGTACTATTTTTTGCTTCTCTTGTGGGTACCGGCACCCCGTGGGTGAACAGACAGTTTAACATACCATATCGAGGGAAGAAAATGAACGACACAGAGTGAGGATATTAAAACTGTTTAACATGGCATGTCAATAAATAAATAATGGAATCAGACAGCTTCCAGGACCTGGAGAAAACTTATTACTTTGTCCTGATAACAGATTTTAAAATATAGCATAGCCAACAACCTGGATTGGAAATAAATATTGTTCTACTTCTACGATCAACTTCTGCTATGCGACTACTCCAGTATGTGTCATAAACAGGGTGGTGAGCTTGAGGTCTTCAACGGTCTCTCATAGTTTTTGTAGGTTGTTTCTACTTGTCAGATTTCCATTCTCCCAATGCCTAGGATGGGGCAGTCTTGCAGGATTTGCTTTGTGGACTGCTTTGGTGCTCCACAGGTGCAGGCAGCCGAGTTCCTAAGACCCATTCTATGGAGGTCTGCTCTGAGACCACAGTGTCCAGTTCTAAGTCTGAAGACTGTGGTCTCTGTTTTCCTGGATATGTATTTATGTTGTTGTGCTCTGAGTTGTATCTTCCTTTTGTTTTTCTCCACAACATTTGTCTGCACTGTTTCAGTAGCGTCTCTGCTTCTGTATAGTTTTATTTTGTGTGGTGTTATGTTAGGTTCCCTCCAGCCCTTGCAAGTTTCTCAGCCTTTTCTCATTTCCTGTGAAGCCCTAGTGTGCTGGTATCCATTATGTGATTTCTTGGCAGTAAGCTGATTTTATTTCTTGGAAATAAGTCAATTCTCACAATCTTCTCTATGACCAACCCCATATGACACTATAGATTAGTATAACACACTAGATGTGGTACGACAAAGTGATATTTTATGCTTCTAAAATATCATATTTATCGTCAGTTTTAAGAATTAGTTATCCGTTTCCGCCTTCTTTTTTGTAATCCTGTTTTACCTCCCAGCGTCATGATAATAAGAGATTTCTAGAACAGGCTTTTGTGTGCGCTTCATAACTAGTGGGTTTTTTTAAACCACCTCTGTTATTTCTTATGTCCACTTTTTGCTTGGACTGTCTTTTGTTTTGTATCCATTGTATCGGAGTAGCATTGCTCTTTGCGTACTGATGTGGCGCACTGTCTGTTTCTAATCTGCGTATGTGTCTGAACCATTTAATTTGTTGTTTCCTGGTCAACTTCAGTACTGATGTTGTACCCACCATTTTTTTTCCTATGCCATCATTTCCTCTTGATACTCCCGTCATTCTGCGTAGACACTTCATCTCTGTTGTGACTAGTTTTCTTCATGATATATGGAAGTCCAATTCACTCAGCAAGCACTTAAAATTAAAGATCTTTAACTCTTATGTGATTCCAGTATTAACTTATGGATGCGAGAGTTGGAAAGCAACAAAGCTCTAGAAAGAAAATTAGATAACTTTGAGAATAAATGTCTTAGAAGAATACTGAACCTCAAATGGTCAGATTTCAGACCTAATACACAAATAAGACAAGAGACCAAGCAAGAAAATGTATCCAATTTTATAAAGCGAACACATCGGCACACACTTAGAATGGATGAGAGAAGACTCCTTTACCAATCCCTCATATGGACACCAGAGGAAAAAAAAAAACGAGGAAGACCAAGAGAGACTGCGTAGAACTATCACCAGAGAAGGATCAACGATGGGCCCAGTAAACATTAAAGACCTAAAACAGATAGCAACGAATCGCGAGACATGGAGAGCTATGACCTCTGCCCTATGCGCCACCCACAGGCCCAAGAGGAAAGACTAATAATAACTCCCATCATTTTGCGTAGACACTTCATCTCTGTTGTGACTAGTTTTCTTCGTGATACTCCCATCATTTTGCGTAGACACTTCATCTCTGTTGTGACTAGTTTTCTTCTATCGTCCCTAACTTTAATAACAGTTTGACGAAAGTTGATTCGTTAGTCCCAATCTTCAACTCCCAACCCGTAGGACCAGTGTGTTTCCCTTATCCTGTTCTTTACCATTTGACCACTTCTGGCTTGGGAGCCATTCTGGTAATACTACTGCAAACAAAGCTCTTAAGTCTTAAAGGCAATTCTTTAGGCCCAACGAGGATGGAAATATTGGAGAACAGAGAATAAGACATAAAATGATATTTATAATTTAATTTTTTCCGATCCAGAAGCACTTGAACTTTTCAGCTCTTCGGGCTCGGTGCCATGGACATCGTAACCCTTCGGTTCGGTGCCACGAACACCGTAAATCTGGGGAATCTGTGGCTTTTTCTGCCATCCCGCGGAATTGAACCCGCGCACACAGAGGGATAGTCACCCGTAGTCCAACTCGCTACGAACAGGCTGGACAGATGAGTGGAGAATTGGTTTAAATCACCAATAATGACTACAATCAAGCAGATGAATATTTGAGAATCTAAACTACAAATACCTCTGAAGTCGAAGAAGGGCTGCCTGCACGGCGAGGGACACCAATAAAACAGTACGCATGCTTTCACGTAAAAACCAATCAGATGCGCTATGGATACGCCTGAATTCATAGCAGTTGAATGAAGAAGAAGAAGATGAATAGCGGGCAAATGCAATAAGAAGAAGAAGAGTTCATTCGTCTGAGTGGTTACTGGGGCCCACGTCTGATGGTTACGGCCAAACGATCTATGGTTACCCGACCCACGTAATGAGAGAGAGATGACTGGGGCCTCACAGTTTTTCTGGTGGTTACTGGGACCCACGTCTGAGTGGTTACTGGGGCCCACGCCTGAGTGGTTACTGGGGCCCACGTCTGAGTGGTTACTGGGGCCCACGTCTGAGTGGTTACTGGGGCCCACGTCTGAGTGGTTACTGGGACCCACGTCTGAGTGGTTACTGGGGCCCACGTCTGAGTGGTTACTGGGACCCACGTCTGAGTGGTTACTGGGGCCCACGTCTGAGTGGTTACTGAGGCCCACGTCTGAGTGGTTACTGGGGCCCACGCCTGAGTGGTTACTGAGGCCCACGTCTGAGTGGTTACTGGGGCCCACGTCTGAGTGGTTACTGAGGCCCACGTCTGAGTGGTTACTGGGGCCCACGTCTGAGTGGTTACTGGGGCCCAAATTTGGGGTGTAAAGAAAGAACCACTGTTACCTGCCACGCATGTCGTAAGAGGCGACTAAGGAGGTTTTGGTGGGGCTAGCTACCCCACACCGTAAAAATACTAGATGGCTACAGAACGGAGAGCGAACCAAGTAAACGCTGACTGAAGCCGGACACATCGCTGAAGGATAAGCACCAGAGCTCCAAACGGTGCTGAAGATGTGACGTATAACACACCAATGCTAAGACTGCATGAATCAGATTTCCACATGAATAGAATTTATGGGGAGATCTGGTACATCAGTCTGGGTGGTGATCGCGAGAGAGAGAAGATGACTACAATCATGAAAGTTAATAGAATAAGATTTCTAAGGCATATTAAAAGTATGGAATAGAACAGAGATCCTTATATAGCATATACTTCTTCTTCTGCGTTCTCACTAGATTGGGATTTCGGATTCTTTGATACCGTCTTCCTCAGATTATCAGCCACGTCATACAGTTTGTATTGAACGCTAGTGTAATTGGAGCCACCTCTTTTTTCTCAGGTCTGCATACTGGTGGCAGTTCTGTAGGATATGCTCTGTTGTCATACTCGCCAAGCCACAGGGGCACAGGTCGTTGTTGCCAATCGTGAATATTTAGTTTACAGGTGGTGTCTCATTCTTTTGTGACCCGTCCGGAGGCGAAGTACGGCAGTCTGTTCCCTTCTGAACAGTTAGTAATATCCATCATTCTTGTTGTGTTTTGGGTGTTCTTTACCCCACTTTGTTATGTAGTGCCCATTGGCGATGGTTTTTGCTTCTTCATAGCTAACCAAGTTGTCATCTTGGGGCATTCCTGCTCCCTCTTTAGTCAGTCTGTCCAGGATCTTCACTTCCTTGATCTTGCTGTGTGAGCGTATCCAATGGATTACTACACTCTCAGAATCATGGGACAACTGGGCTAGAGTTGGCCTGAGATCTCTTAGGTCTTTGTTCCTTTCAGATTTCAGTGTTGAGATAGCAGACAATGCGTCTGTCAAAAGCATTATTTTTCCATGTATTTGTTTATATGTTGTGTCCATTTTCAGTTGTATTGAGTGCCTCTACCTCAGCCCTGAAATTGGTTGGGAATTTGCCAGTGGCCAGACTAAGTTAGTTCTACTCCATTTTTAGTCGGGGACTACTCCTCCGCCTCCATTGTGAGTGGCATCTGTAGCCGAGCTATCCGTGTATACATGAGTCCAAGAGTCCAATGGGTAGTTTTCGTTTATGTGTCTTTCTGCAATGAGCCTTATCTCCAGGTTTGTGTTCCCTTCTTGCCAATGTCACTTATTCCTTCTGAGAGCTCTAAATGGCATATACAAGAAAGATAAAAAATGGGAATAAAAATAAAAGAAACAGACCACTAAAACGATAAAGGAAGAGACCATTCCAATAAAAATGACAGACCACTAAAACGATAAAGGAAGAGACCATATGACAGACCACTAAAACGATAAGAAAGATTATGAAAGATCTAGAAATACTAAGAGTCAACAAATAGAAAGAGAAAGATAAAACAGAGATAAATGTGGGCGGTGATATCTGTAACAATAAACTTCAAAGTCTTGGAAAGTTGAAGAATCTCTCTCTCTCTCTAAAGTGTTTCTATTCACTTTCAAATGTTGCCTTATTAGACAATTTCTCCCAGGTAATTAGAAGAATGAATGTAGTATCCAGTATTAGAAATTGGAATAGATATTCTCCCAGGTAATTAGAGAATTTGAATTGGGTATTATCCCAGGTAATTTCACCCCAACACTTCTATAAAGGAGTAAATGGTGGAAGAGAAGAAGAAGAGGAAGAATTGGAGTATTGTAATATGGCAGCTGTCCCCAAACTTTTCATTACCGCTGAACTCCTTTGTAACACATTTCCTGCCGCGGACCACAAATTATTCTATTAATGAAAATGTAATGAGTTATACACCACATCAACAGTCAAGCTGACTTCAATTCTCAGACTGCGGGAAACTTCAAATGGTCTTTCATTTTATCTTCAGATAAGTAGACTCCGGTCTGTCCCGGTCTTTGATTTCGCAGCGATACTAATTTACCTTACGCATGTTTTTATACATGTTTTTATACATGTTTTTATACATGTTTTTATCATTAATTTGTCTGTTAATTTGGAATGTCAAAGATCAAAATTTCTTCAAGCGTTTGAGGGCCCCGTTGAGTATCTCGCAGGACCCCGGGGTCGCAGGACCCAAGTTTGAGAAATGCTGGATTTGGGTTTCCCCCAGGTAATTGAAGTATTGTAATACGGTATTGTCTGTGCGTTACCACGCTCGCAAGAGGAGCAAAGAATAGTACCACTGCGACTTACAAGGAAAGTTGCAAGAGGTGACTGAGGTAGGGATCTAGCGAAGCTACCCTAGTAAATAAAAAGCCTCGCAGAAACTGGATGTGCTGACCATTACCTTTTTTTTATCTCTTCTTATTGAGTTAAAATTTAATTGCATGGTCCCTTTACAGGACTTGCGAATCAACCCCAGCCTTTTAACGCTGTTTGTGATTTTTACGTAAGGCATTATTACATTCAGTAGTTTGTCATTGCTTTCTGAACGGGTGGTACCATCGTCCTTTTGAAAAATCCACGCGAAACAATTTGCAACCAAACTGTCCGAAAGCTTGATTTGAACTCAGAACCTTGAGGTTAATAGACCGAATTACTATCCCTTAAGACACAGACGCCACCCTTCTCATTGAAGAATCTATAAATATCATAGACAGTAGCAGAAACAAAGTGATTGATTTATTGATTGATTGATTGATTGATTGATCATCATCATTGCACTTCAGTGAGTAACCATGTGTGCTCCAATCTCTTTCTTACACAGAAAGATCTCAACCGCAATGCACGAACTCCGTAGCAACGGTGAGGGTCACCGATGTAATTTGAAAGATGGTAAAGATTTTTTAGTCGAAATTTTATTTTTAATCTTTTCTAATTCATTTTGCATGGGCAGCAACTTTCCAGCCTGCTCTTCTCAATTTGGAACTGCCAATGGTTCTTTTACGTTCTCAAATTGAACACCCGACCTACGTTTTATCGTCTGTCTACGATAGGACTAGGAACTCGATCTCACCTACACTGAGATTAGAGATCTCTGGAAAACTTATTCACATGGCTCCACGAGGGAGCGAACCTGGTACCTGTGGTTCAAGAGACGAGTACCTAACCTCTACACCACAAAGGCACCTTAAGAACTAGTCATGACATCAAAGGAAGTGTCTACGCAGAATACTCCCGAGAATAGACTGGTTGAGAAATGAAGATATCAGGAAAATGTGGGTACAACATCAGTACTGAACTTCATCAAGAAACAACAAATTAAATAATTCGGTCACATAAGCAGATTACCAACAGACAGTGCACCTCAAAGAGCAATGCTGCTCCGATACAATGGGTACAAAGCAAAAGGCGGACCTCAGAGATAACATAGGCAACGAAAGAGACTATCTACGAAGCGCACACAAAGGCCCGTTTTAGAAATCTCTTCTTGACCTGTCGCTGTGAAGTAAAACAGGATTGTAGAAAAGAATAGAAAGAAAAAATGAGAGAGCGGATACACTGACGAGCAATGCTACGGTCGAGAATAGAAAGAACAAATGAGAGAGCGGATGCACTGACGAGCAATGCTACGGTCGAGAATAGAAAGAACAAATGAGAGAGCGGATGCACTGACGAGCAATGCTACGGTCGAGAATAGAAAGAACAAATGAGAGAGCGGATGCACTGACGAGCAATGCTACGGTCGAGAATAGAAAGAACAAATGAGAGAGCGGATGCACTGACGAGCAATGCTACGGTCGAGAATGAGTTTTCTATGAACAAAAGTGACATCATCAAGGAGATGTCTAAGAGAAAAAGATACGCTCTGAAGATTTCAACGAAGATAAACGGTATTCTCTATATCGGTTACGCAAGTTATGCATTCTGATAGGTGCGGCAGTAGCGGTGTAGACCGGGAAACTATGACCGTGAGGTCAAAGGCTAACGGGGCAATGGCTCGCCTAGGGAAATGGACTCCCCTAAGTCAGGATTTTTTTTTTCCTTAGGAGTTAACCCGACAAAAATCTCGGTGAAGGTCTGCCCCCCCTCCCCAGACTTGTGATATCAGTGGATGTAACCTGATATCCAAGATCTAGATCCCCAGCTATGGGCAAATAGCCCCACTGCCTTGTGGGAGCCTCGGGAGAGGCAAAGACTATGGGAGTAAACCCAAACAGAAAATCCGGATCGGAGCCCCTAAGACGGACAGGCATCAAGTGATGTCCTAACGGCAGCTTCTGCAACCGAACTGATACCAGATGTCGTGCTTGCACTCCTCTGGATTCTATCAGCGAGGTCGAGAGAGGGTAGTTGACGCTTGGGCAACTCAGCTACTCCATAAAAATCGCCCAGGCATGCGTCACGGAGGTCACTTCGTGGTCGACTTTGTTGACCAAACCAACACGGAAGACAACAGTTACGGGTTATAAGTCCAGCTCAATTGACGTAGAGTATCGGACGCCACGGGTTGTCTTCGACCTGTGGGAGAGATCATCGCGTCTCATTGGACAGTTACCGTCCGCCTCAGCCGGGCAGCCCCGGACAATAAGGTGTTATCCCGCCACAGTTCACCTGCTTCAATGGGTGCTTGGAGCTTAAGGTATTACCTGGCAAGTGGACTGTAAGTACCGCACCAAACAATAATAATAAAATCAAGAAGGCTCCAGCCCTTCGCTTAGCAAGCTGGAACGTAAGGACAATGTGTCCTGGCCTGTCAGAAGATCTTACACAGATACACGACCTACGGAAAACTGCAGTAATTAACAATGAGCTCAAACGACTTGGAGTGGACATCGCAGCATTACAGTAGACACGACTCGCTGAAAATGGATCGCTGAGGGAACAAGACTACACGTTCTACTGACAAGGAAAAGCTCAAGACGAACCAAGACTGCATGGAGTAGGATTTGCCATCAAAAATACACTGCTCCACATGGTAGAACATCCAATAAACGGCTCAGACCGTATTTTATCCATTAAACTCCGCACAGTAACAGGTCCATCTCTTCAGTGTATACGCACCAACACTACACTCAAAGCTTGACGTAAAAGCTAAATTTTATGAGGAGATACAATCAGAAATCAGTAGAATTCCCCAAAACGAACACCTATTCCTAATGGGGACTTCAATGCCAGAGTTGGAGCCGATCACAACTCTTGGCCATCGTGCCTTGGAAAACATGGTACTGGAAAAATTAATGAAAATGGACAACTGCTACTGGAGATATGCAACTACAACAACCTTTGCATCACAAACACTTTCTTTAATACCAAACCCTGCCACAAGGTGTCCTAGAAACACCCACGTTCACATAGATGGCATCAAATAGATCTAGTTATAACGAGGCGAAATGCGGTAAACAGTGTGCTCAGCACTCGTAGCTACCATAGTGCTGACTGTGATACTGACCATTCACTAATATGTAGCAAAGTTAGGCTGAAAATAAAAACACTCCACCATTCAAAGAGGAAAGGGTGTCCACACATTAACACCGAAAATACCACCAAACCAGAAATGGTACAATCGTTCTGCAATACATTAGGAAGCATTCTCCAAAGCACACCAAAAGGAAATGCGGAAACAAAGTGGTCCTACATCCGGGATGCCATATATAATTCGGCCAAAACCACCTTTGGCACCCAAGATAAGCAAAATCCTGATTGGTTTGCTGCAAACATATTAGAGTACGAGCCTGTCATAGCAGAAAAAGAACTGCCCTTCTGAACCATAAAAACAATCCAAGTGCCAAGTCACTCCTTGCTCTTAGATCTGCAAGAAGTGTCACACAAAAACAGCCAGACGATGCGCAAACGACTACTGGCAGGAGTTATGTAGAAATATCCAGCTCTCCTTTGATACAGGAAACATAAGGAGTGTTCATGAGGCCATTAGGAAGGCCTTCGGTCCAACTATCAAAAACACTGCACCTCTTAAAACAAAAACAGGGAAGTTCTAATCGATCGCAAAAAACAGATGGAACGCTGGGTGGAACATTATCTAGAGCTATATTCCACCCAAAATATTGTAACTGACATTGCGTTCGATGCAAATAAAGCTCTTCCGACCTTGAGCACATAAGACCAGATGCCCTCAGAGGCAGAAATCAGTATTGCGATTGACACCTTGCGATTGACAATGTTATAAACATAAAATAAGCAAAACATGAAAGATTGAAATTTAATCCCAACATACACAAAGACAAAACAAAACATAAAGTATTGAAGCTCTAACAAGAATAAACTAAAGACAAAGCTTAACTAAATATGTTGGGGGTTCTGTTTAGCTTTTGATACCAATAGAAATCATTTCTACTACTACCCTATACATCTTGATATTTGTTTCTCTTGTCGGTATTCAGATTGATTAGAAGATGTAAGTATGTGTTTAAGGAAAGGGGCAGAGGTATCATATTGAAAGCCACGCCCGAGTGGTTACCTACCACTAGAGTTTGGGTCCAAATTTGGGGTGTAAAGAATAGAACCACTGTTACCTACCACGAATGTCGTAAGAGGCGACTAATGAGGTTTGGCTGAAATCGGATGCACGTGTCCTAAACGTGTAGAAGTCTATGCGTTTAGGGGCCTACCAAACCAATGTGCAACGTATACACGTTCTTGGCAAAGATCAAACATATCACAAAGAGTGATAAAATTAGTGGTAAAGAACGAACGTAAAGAAGAAGATATTGAGAGACATAGAAATGATATCAGAAATAAAGAAAACAAATAGATAAGATACAGGACAGCTTAGCATCGTAGCATGGAAGAAAATCAATAAAACAGAAATAATATTTTAATGTTATCATCATAACATGCAAGAAAATCAACAACATCTACTTCTGCTCTGCAACTTCTGCTCTGCAACTACTCTTCTCCCCAGGGCCAGACAAATTGAACACATCAACAACTTTGAGCATTAAATCACTTCCTTGTGTTTATGAAATATCATTGTTACAACTGCTCACTGGTAGCATATGCAGTCCAGCCAAATTGGTATGAATAAATTGAAAACTATCTGAAGAAAATTGTATAGTAAAATTATGCAACTAAAAATAATTAATGCAACCGTTCAAAATTCTCTTTGGTTTTGCCAGACCCGTTAGTTAGACGTTTTATAACTGAATTTACCAGCAAAATTCATTGGAAAAGATTTTTTAAATAAAATTCCTACAAAAATATCTTCACTATCTTCAAAATTACATCAGGGACCCTTGCCAGTGCTACGGAGTTCGTGCACTGCAGCTGAGATCTTCCTGCGTAAGAAATATATCGGAGCCCACATGGTTACTCACCGAAGTGCAATGATGATGGTCCTATAAATCACTCAATCAATCAAACTACTTCGGTATGTGTCCTAAACAAGACCGTGAGCTTGAGGTCTTCACCTGTCCCACATAGTTTGTTTTGAAGTGATGTTTCTGTTGGCCAGATAACATCAACAACACAGAGAGAAGATATAGCAAATTTCAACATCATGACATGGAAGAAAGTAAAGTAAATAAACGTTCTAACAAAATCGTTCTTTCACATACATGCAACGTTATAACATAACCGATCTTTTACATACTTGCAACGTTATAACATAACCGATCTTTCACATACCTGCAACGTTATAACATAACCGATCTTTTACATACTTGCAACGTTATAACATAACAGATCTTTCACATACTTGCAACGTTATAACATAACCGATCTTTTACATACTTGCAACGTTATAACATAACAGATCTTTCACATACCTGCAACGTTATAACATAACCGATCTTACATAACGTAATACAGATCTTTCACATACTTGCAACGTTATAACATAACCGATCTTTTACATACTTGCAACGTTATAACATAACAGATCTTTCACATACTTGCAACGTTTAAAAAACATAACCGATTCTTTTACATACTTGCAACGTTATAACATAACAGATCTTTCACATACTTGCAACGTTATAACATAACCGATCTTTTACATACTTGCAACGTTATAACATAACAGATCTTTCACATACTTGCAACGTTATAACATAACAGATCTTTCACATACTTGCAACGTTATAACATAACAGATCTTTCACATACTTGCAACGTTATAACATAACAGATCTTTCACATACTTGCAACGTTATAACATAACAGATCTTTCACATACTTGCAACGTTATAACATAACAGATCTTTCACATACTTGCAACGTTATAACATAACAGATCTTTCACATACTTGCAACGTTATAACATAACGGTCGCCCGTGTGGTACCGGGGCCCGCAAGGGAAGCAAGAATAGTACCACTGTGACCTACAAGGCATGTCGTAAGAGGCGACAGATGTAGGAGCCTAGTGAAGCTACTATAGTAAATAAAAAGCATCGCAGAAATCGGATGTGCTGACCTACTTGTAGACGTATAACTGGCAATGTACAATCGCGTTTAGGCTCACATCACACACAAATTACAAAGAGTGGTTGATATGAGGTCGATATGGAGCGTTCAAAGAAGATAACATAACAGATCTCTCGCCTACATGCAACATTATAACATAACAGATCTCACACCTACATGCAACATTATAACATAACTGATGTCTAACACTACTTGAACTGTTTATAAGCAACTCTAGCGATAGTACTAAGAGTAACAAGATGTATGTACTCCTGTGTGTGTGTGATATTGAATATACTTTCTCTCACTTACCCTGACTTAAGTCGTTCATCAAATCCATCATCATCAGAATCACTATCACTCATACTCCTTTTCATCCTTATTGTAAGGACGGAGGAAGATAACAGGTTTGGGAAACGACAAAATTTGCTGAAATTTACAAATCCAATGTTTGAACTGCGGTCTCTCCCGGATATGCTGCCCTTCCTGAACCACTCGCTGTCCTCCAGTCTGCACACGAGTGTCTAGGGCATAGAGTAAATCTTCCATTGCGCTCACGTTTGACACCGCCCTACGGCTAATGGCGACAACTGATTGGCGGTACGCCGGCCGCGTGCTTGGTAACCGTTGATCGATATTTGTCTCCGATAGGCCCAGCGACTTGTAAACATTCGCGAATGTTCTTTGTTGTTCTTCAAGTCGTTCATGTTTTGATCTGTTATTTGTAAATCTTGCAGCTCAGCAGTTTGTTTCTAATTTCTGCAGGTGCAAATCAGTAGAACATATTATTATTCATAACATGAGCTTACAAAAAGTGAAATAACTTTAAAAATATGGAATAGAACTGATAAGAAAACAAAGATCAGAATAGTGAGTGCATACGTATTTTCAGTGGGTGTGAAGCATGGATATCTAACAAGGCAGTGCACCCATGTGTTTCAGGGGTTAGCAAGCTGAGTGCATACGTATTCTCAGTGGGTGTGAAGCATGGATATCTAACAAGGCAGTGCACCGATGTGTTTCAGGGGTTAGCAAGCTGAGAGCATACGTATTCTCAGTGGGTGTGAAGCATGGATATCTAACAAGGCAGTGCACCGATGTGTTTCAGGGGTTAGCGAGGGAAGCATATAGTAGTAACACTGCGATATACAAGATATGGTGCTAGAGGCGAGTAGGGACGCTGCTCTAGTAAATAAAAAGCGTAGCAGAAATCGGATGTGATATCCTACTTGTAGGCGCATAGCTGGTTACAACGTTCAATCACTATTAGACTTAGATCACATGTAAATCACAAAGAGTGGTTTAACACGGGGTCGATATGGAGAGTAATAATACTGAATTATTTATTTGTTTCGTTATAATATTTGTTTCCTAATTCTCAATTTAGTTTTGATCACCCATCACCCATGAAGTATTTGAATACAACATAAAAGGCCATCCACGCAAAAAGTGGACCTCCGAAATAAAAGAGACAGTGAAAAACACTATTTATGAAACACACACACAAAAGTATGTTCTAGAAATCTCTTCTTATCCTGACTGTGTTAGACAAAACAGGGTTAGATAAAAAAATAAAGATATAAAAAAGGTCTACAGCCGAAGGATTGAAATCATTGCACCGTGATTGACCCCATATGACTCGGTCCCTCTCCACAGAAATGGCACGGCATCTACCGAGATAACTGCACCAACAATCTAAGGGGTCTCTGGACAAATGCACTCGCGAACAGAATGATGCGGTCCGGAATCGAACTCACGATCTTCAAGGCACAAGGCACGGGCACAAGACACAAGGCACAGCACAAGACACAAGGCACAATCTTCAAGACACTTATCCACAGATATCCCCCAAGATATAAGCGGAAGATTGGAGTGAGTTCGTTATTTTGTCGGCTCACTTAAAACAATATATAAGCAGATATAAGCGGAAGATTGGAGTGAGTTCGTTATTTTGTCGGCTCACTTAAAACAATATATAAGCAGATATAAGCGGAAGATTGGAGTGAGTTCGTTATTTTGTCGTCTCACTTAAAACGATATGATATATAAGCAGATATAAGCGGAAGATTGGAGTGAGTTCGTTATTTTGTCGTCTCACTTAAAACAATATATAAGCAGATATAAGCGGAAGATTGGAGTGAGTTCGTTATTTTGTCGTCTCACTTAATACGATATGATATATAAGCAGATATAAGCGGAAGATTGGAGTGAGTTCGTTATTTTGTCGGCTCACTTAAAACGAACACATAATTCAATGCCTTATTTTAAGACGCTATCACTAGCGTGAGTCAATGACTGGAATCTAATATCCAATACCAGGTGTCCATTAGAAGTTCAACCAGAGTCATGCCCCTGATGTGGGTAGACTGACACGAGCATGCACGCGGAGGTGACACTTTCCTACTCAAGTATAATGACAGCAAGCCACGCGTTGGGAGTGTCACTAACTGGTCTGACAACGGTTTAGCAGGATCGTTGATTTCCTAGACTTGTAAAGAATTAATCTTACAGCCATGGGCATACACATACATTTTCCTAAGGGATGCAAAAATGAAGTCCCCCCTCCCCTCCCCAAAAGTTAGATGAAAATGTACGCGGAAAGGAAGACCAGATTCGCATCTTCTTCTTCTTTTGTCGTCACACTGCTACTGGGTTGTTGACAAATGTCATGGTTTTTGTCTTGTACTGTTCTAGT
Source organism: Arion vulgaris (assembly GCA_020796225.1). Lineage (NCBI taxonomy): Eukaryota > Metazoa > Mollusca > Gastropoda > Stylommatophora > Arionidae > Arion > Arion vulgaris. Next base: position 4,358,385 of record CM036758.1, on the reverse strand, counting down.
AGCGTGGGTGATAGTTCGTCCCTGTGTTGCCGAGGATCGAGCAAGGGGAGCAAAGAATAGTAACGCTGCGATTTACAAGGCATGTCGTAAGAGGCGGCTACGGTAGGAGCCTATGAAAGGTACCCTAGTAAATAAAAAGAAGCACAAAAATCGGATGTGTTGGCCTACTTGTAGACGCATAACTGGTACAGCGTACAATCGCTCTTAGGCTCAGATCAGAAACTTCTTCTTCTTCTTTGCGTTCGTTCTTTACGACCAATTTTAATCACTCTTTGTGATATGTTTGATTTTTGCCAAGAACGTGTATACGTTGCACATTAGTTTGGTAGGCCCCTAAACTCATAGATTTCTACAAGTTTAGGACACATGCATCCGATTTCAGCCAAACCATCCTTTGTCGCCTCTTACGACATTCGTGGCAGGTAACAGTGGTTCTATTCTTGACACCCCAAACTTGGGCCCCGGTAACCACTCGGGCGGGAGATCAGAAACAAATCACAAAGAGTGGTTAACAAACAAGTGGTCGACATGAAACGTTCGGAGAAGATATAAAAGGGTGATAGTTATGTTTTCTTTTTTTGACATGATCCTGCTATGCCATCTAACCATCTTTTTCGTGGTCTTCCTCTTGTGTTATTTCCTGTTGTTCTGATGTAAAAGACCATGTATACTGTGGAGTTTGGTTGCATTCTTACCAAGTGGCCGAACCACTTCATTCTTTGTTTCTTAATGTAATTTAAGCAAGGTTCTGTCCCAACTTTCTTTCTTATGCTGTTGTTGGTGACTCGCATAAGATTATTTTGTTAAAAGCCATTTACTAGGGGAGGGTACTTGCTCCCTCTTGCCTTAATGTATATACGCCCATGCATACAGTCTTTCTATTATCATGGAATTACCACAGTGTAATTAGAACAATGTTATGGAACTACCAAAGTGTAATTAGAACAATGTTATTAAGAACTCGACTATGCAGAAAGTAAAAGAACTATAAAATATCTATAATAATAGATTTTTAAGAGCATCTATTTTTCTCATAGCAGCGTAGGATTGTGAGGCATGGATTACTGATAAATCAGCTGAAAAAATCGATTCATGTTGTTGAATTCAGAAATTGTACAGAAGAGTACTTAGAATACCATGAAAGGGAAAAAAAAAAAAAAGCTAAAATTAGAAATCAAGAAATCAGAAGGTGATAGTGTCAGTCCATATTTTGAGGGTGCGATTCCTGTTTTGGTCCATATGGCCAAGTCGTCCGCATGGACTGCCTTGTGAATGTTAGATGTGAATTGTTTGGGGAGATCATTGATAAAAAGGATGAAGAGTGTAGGAGATATTGCGCTTCCTTGTGGAACCCCTTCTTCTAGTCTGAACCAGCTTGCTTGTGTGTCCTTCCAGTTTGACTCTTGCACATCATCTGTGTTGGAAATCTCTGATCTATGTGATCTTTGAACTTACTGTGTGCTATTTTTAGCAGAAGTCATTTTTTTCCAGACCTTGTCCAAAGTTTTAGTTAGGTCGAAGAAGGTGGCAAGCAGCTTGGGTTGTCTTTGATAGGCATCTTTAATTTCTTTAATAATGGCAGGATAGATGGTTTGATCATTTGTGCTTCTGTGTTTTCTGAAACCTGATTGGCAAGTAAGCTGCCTGTTGCTCCCAAGCGTTTCCATTGTTTTCCCAGGGCAGCAGAGGGGACTTATAGGGCGTTTGCTTGCTTTGTTTTCCTTGGGCTTACCTGTTATTGATAAAGGAATAATTTCTGCCATCTTCCATTTCTTTGGATATACTCCCTGTATCCAGGATTGGTTTATGAGGTCCAGAAGGTGTTGTCTGCCAACTGTTCCGATGTGTCATCATTTCCTTTGTCACTCCGTCTGGCCCTGGTGCTGTTTTGTTGTTGTTGTTGTTTTTGTTTTTTTTTAGCTTTCCATTTCTATAAGGGAGAACGGTTTGTTCATTATGTCCTCGTATCTGTCTGTTTTATGTTGATTTTTACAAGTTATCTTCAATTCAAAATAGTTTTACTTTGTTCTATCTTCCATTCGATATAGTTTTACTTTGTGTATCTATCTGTTTTATGTTGATTTTTACAAGTTGTCTTACATTCAATATAGTTTTACTTTGTGTATCTGTCTGTTTTATGTTGATTTTTACAAGTTATCTTCAATTCAAAATAGTTTTACTTTGTTCTATCTTAAATTCGATATAGTTTTACTTTGTTCTATCTTCCATTCAATATAGTTTTACTTTGTTCTATCTTCCATTCAATATAGTTTACTTTGTTCTATCTTACATTCAATATAGTTACTGTTCTATCTTCCATTCAATGTATTACTTTGTTCTATCTTCCATTCAATATAGTTTTACTTTGTTTTATCTTACATTCAATATAGTTTTACTTGTCTATCTTCCATTCAATATAGTTTACTTCTGTTCTATCTTAAATTCAATATAGTTTTACTTTGTTCTATCTTACATTCAATATAGTTTACTTGCTCTATCTTCCATTCAATATAGTTTTACTTTGTTCTATCTTCCATTCAATATAGTTTTACTTTGTTCTATCTTTACATTCAATAGAGTTTTACTTTGTTCTATCTTCCATTCAATATAGTTTTACTTTGTTCTATCTTAAATTCAATATAGTTTTACTTTGTTCTATCTTACATTCAATATAGTTTTACTTTGTTCTATCTTAAATTCAATATAGTTTTACTTTGTTCTATCTTACATTCAATATAGTTTTACTTTGTTCTATCTTCCATTCAATATAGTTTTACTTTGTTCTATCTTCCATTCAATATAGTTTTACTTTGTTCTATCTTACATTCAATATAGTTTTACTTTGTTCTATCTTCCATTCAATATAGTTTTACTTTGTTCTATCTTAAATTCAATATAGTTTTACTTTGTTCTATCTTACATTCAATATAGTTTTACTTTGTTCTATCTTAAATTCAATATAGTTTTACTTTGTTCTATGTTACATTCAATATAGTTTTACTTTGTTCTATCTTACATTCAATATAGTTTTACTTTGTTCTATCTTACATTCAATATAGTTTTACTTTGTTCTATCTTACATTCAATATAGTTTTACTTTGTTCTATCTTAAATTCAATATAGTTTTACTTTGTTCTATCTTACATTCAATATAGTTTTACTTTGTTCTATCTTACATTCAATATAGTTTTACTTTGTTCTATCTTCCATTCAATATAGTTTTACTTTGTTCTATCTTAAATTCAATATAGTTTTACTTTGTTCTATCTTACATTCAATATAGTTTTACTTTGTTCTATCTTACATTCAATATAGTTTTACTTTGTTCTATCTTCCATTCAATATAGTTTTACTTTGTTCTATCTTAAATTCAATATAGTTTTACTTTGTTCTATCTTCATTCAATATAGTTTACTTTGTTTTCTATCTTACATTCAATATAGTTTTACTTTGTTCTATCTTACATTAACAGAGTAATCAAGCGTTCTGGCAAATGCCCACGAGGCGCCACTGTATAAGACGTTTCCTACAGTCTTTGATATTACTCAGTTCTATCGTTCAGGATTCTTTTCCTTGGAACCATTGTATCTGTATAATAGTGCTCCTTGTGGTGTGTTGTTGGGGTGTGTCCTTGTTGTGTGCTGTTTGGGTGTGCTCCTTGTGGTGTGCTGTTGGGGTGTGCTCCTTATTGTGTGCTGTTGGGGTGTGCTCCTTGTGGTGTGCTGTTGGTGTGTGTTCCTTATTGTGTGCTGTTGGGGTGTGCTGTTGGTGTGTGCTCCTTATTGTGTGCTGTTGGGGTGTGCTCCTTGTGGTGTGCTGTTGGTGTGTTCTCCTTATTGTGTGCTGTTGGGGTGTGCTCCTTGTGGTGTGCTGTTGGGTGTGCTCCTTATGTGTGCTGTTGGTGTGCTCCTTGTGGTGTGCTGTTAGGAGTGTCTTCCTTGGGTGTGTTGTTGGGGTGTGCTCCTTGTGGTGTGCTGTTGGGGTGTGTTCCTTATTGTGTGCTGCTGGGGTGTGCTCCTTGTGATGTGCTGTTGGGGTGTGTTCCTTATTGTGTGCTGTTTGGGTGTGCTCCTTGTGGTGTGCTGTTAGGGTGTCTTTCTTGTGGTGTGCTGTTGGGGTGTGCTCCTTGTGGTGTGCTGTTAGGGTGTCTTTCTTGTGGTGTGTCTGTTGGGGTGTGCTGTTGGGGTGTGCTGTTGGGGTGTGCTCCTTGTGGTGTGCTGTTTGGTGGGCTCCTTGTGGTGTATTGTTGGAGTGTACTGTTGGGGTGTGCTGTTGGACTTTGCATCTTACACTAACTAAAGTTTTAACTTAAGTCTCGCCCATATGTTGCCGGCAAGGGAGAAAAGAATAGTAACACTGCGACCTTCAATGCCTATCATACGAGGCGACTAAGGTAGGGGCATAGGGAAGCTACATTATGAAATAAAAAAAACTTCGCAGAAATCGGATGTGCTTGTTTACTTGTAGGCACATAAGTCGCCCATATGTTGTGCCGGGGTCAGCAGGGAAGCAAAGAATAGTACCACTGCAACCTACAAGGCATGTCGTAAGAGGCGACTGATGTAGGCCCTAGATATGCTACCCTAGAAATAAAAGCAGAAATCGGATATGCTGGCCTACTTGTAGGTGCATAACTGGCGCAACGTACAATCGCTCTTAGGCTCAGATCACATACAGATCACAAAGAGTAGTTTAAAACAAGTGATCGATATGGAACGTTTGAAGAAGTAGAAAAAGAAATTTAGTTTGCCCGATCTTTCACTATCAAAACGAGAATTACAAGCTGTCGCTGCCGGCATCCATGCTTTTTGTGGACCCTGGTCTCCATTTTATATGTGGCTAACAGATGCGGTGCTGGGTGCAAGACTCGTGCTTGTCGCGTGCATGTAACAACGGGGCAAGAACGTGCAAGAAAAGTTCTTTCTGTTTTAGCCTGTGAACTTCTCGTATTGAAATATTGTTGATAATTTTCGCCGGGCTGATTAATTGATATATATTCTCTATTTTAACCAACATTTTGTGTGTTCTTTCGGAAGTGACATCAAGAGAATCCGACCGGAGATGCCACGTGTTCTGGCGTACGCGCTTCTGAATCTCCAACCCATTCGTATTTGTCCGTGCGCTCTGACTGGACACGTGATCGGCACGTGATCGTGTCGGAAGCTTATCCCATTAAAACACACAGCTAGGGGAGTTAATTTTTAGTTTTTACTTCCCATGCTGGCTCTTCGTTTTACATGAGAATAAAGCGGTTGAACATCCACAGAATCTCCGTTTATGTTCCCCACTGTGTAAACAATCAACTTAGGCAATTATAAATTCCGTTTATCGCTTTCTTATAGGTCGTTCTCCCCTTAAAATTACTATCTAAAACTCAACTTATCTATTCTTTAATCTTCCACAATTAACATGGTTATCTCCTTCCATCAGTTTTCTGTCCCATTCTTTCATGAGCTTTATCTCTATGTCCGTCTTTGTTTCAAATTTGCACAATTTTAATGACAATCATTTCTAGGAAAGGGAAGAAGTAGTCAACCTAAGTAAAACAAAACACGTGGAGCGGAAATTAAACAGACTATTATACATATAGTATATACTTTACAAAATCTCGTTGTTACCACAGCCACCTCTAAATACGGCCAGCGGACTCTAGGAAAAAAAATTCTAGGAAATAAGACCCCCAACTGTCGCGTGACCTCGCATTCCAGTATTGTTGTATATAGTCGAATTCCTTTTAAAATCAACACAACATGCGAAATCAAGATTATATTATGTAACAAGTTAAGCTTAAGGTAGATCTATCTCAGGGAAAGCTATAATTGTTAATATAGTTCAGCTTAATTAAACCACACAGTACACTAAGGTTTAAAATTATCTGATGAAAAAAAAATTTTCTTTAATATGCAAATTAGATTACAATATGGCCCGTTCTAAAATAGAATTTTTTCAAACAAGATTACTCAGAGCAATTGTTTGAAAGCCTTCATTTTATGATACATGTTCTAACAGTCAGTTGGTTAATGAGTAAAATATTTGAATTTCAAAGAACTTTTTAAATGAATTTAAATGATATACCACTCCAAAAGTGTAAAATTTCATTGTTCAAACTTGCTTAAATTTAAGAAAATATAGCTATTTTTATTGGTTTGAGATTATTATCTTCACATTAAGCATTGCATATCTAAGATATATATTGCCAAATTGCAAGTCAATTAGACAAAAATGTTTGAGATATCATGTTTGAAAGTTTGACATACATCAAAAATACAATTGACGGAAACTTGAAAAACAAAACTTTCCACTATTTTACTTACTCAAGTGCTACTATGACCACCTGTTGTGACTATATCTCTTCTCTGGCTTCTGTAGTATCTAGGAAGCCTTTTCTGATGCTCTCAGTGTTTTCTTCTTTCTGTGTTGCTTTTTGATGTCTTCACTGCCAACAATTTATTCAGATGAGATGTCCTGATTTACAGCTTTCACAGAATAGTATCACTGGGAAGCCAAGTTTAGAAAATAACTTGATTATTGATGCTGCACCATCTCAATTCTTCTTTGTGTCCACTTGTCTCTGCTTCTCCACTAGTTGCCAGTTTTGTCTCCCATTCATTACAATTTGTACACCTTAGTGTTATGTGAGAATCCATTTCGTGACTTATGATTCAGTTCACATGACACAGTATATTGATTCACAATCATCTTATAGTAAAGTAGAAAGTTAAGAGATGATCCATATCAATAAGGATAAACCCATTATGTCTACTATTCTGCTCATTCAATAAATATTGTTCTTGGAAACTTTCTCTGCAGGAAGGGCAAAGGTTTTACAGCTGTATCAATAACAGGTACGAAACCTCATGTTTTTCCTTGAATATTTGTTGTCACAGAATCTTCGTTTATTTGATTTACCAGACTTCTGTTTGTTACCCATTCTACTTTTAATTAAATATTAATATCTAGCTAGTATAATTTACCTTCCAAACAATGAATCAACGTTCATTTCAAATGACAAAAGCAATGCCTCAAAAGTTTAAAAAAAAATATTTTTACATTCAGAAGTGTCCACTAGTTTCATTCAGTCTTCATGAGAACTTTGGCGAGAATCTAACATTATTAGAGTAGTGTCCCTTAGTGGATATGTCATCGTTCTTGTTATAAATCAATTTTCAGAATTAAATCGCATTTTATGTGAAGGGGGTGGAGTGTAGAAACATAGTAACTAAGTGTAAACATGGTTGCAAGAAATTTGGAAGAGGAGTGATCACATAAACATGCATGTAATGAAAACACGAAGGCATTTAGACGTTCCAAAACAATTTGAAGTTGTAGTCAAATGCATGTAGTTTCTAAAATGTAATCAAACTAAAAATGGCAAATGGCATTTTTTCTTCATTTGGTGAGGATAGATCTACTTAACAATCAAGAATATCAGTATTATTATTTATATGTTTCATCAATAAATCACAATAGACTCATATTATTCAGTGAAATTGACTAGCCTGAGTGGTTACTGGGGACCAAATTTGAGGTGTAAAGAATAGAACCACTGTTACCTGCCAAGCATGTCTTAAGAGGCGACTAGGAGGTTTGGCTGAAATCGGATGCACATGTCCTAAATGTAGAAGTCTATGTGTTTAGGGCCTACCAAACCAATGTGCAACGTATACACGTTCTTGCAAGATCAAACATATCACAAAGAGTGATTAAAATTGGTCGTAAAGAACGAACGCAAAGAAGAAGAAGAAGAAGTGAAATTGCAAAAACATTTGCAGTGTTCTATAAATGGTACATAGAAAAATAGTGCTTTTCATAGACGCATTGTCTGTTATCATATATATGGCCTTTTTCGTCTTTACAGACGGTCAATTGGCAAATGTTTTACTGTGACAACTTCTGAGTTTTCGCTTTCTCTCTTGTCGTTCAGCTCATACATAAGTCTCTTCTCAAAAGACTCTGTGCCCATTCGCAATTTGGCTTTCCACACAACTCTGTCATCGGCTAGTTTTTCCCATGTGCTGGGACCTATAGAAAAGTTTTTAATTGAGGCTTTGCAGACATCTTTATATCTGAGCAGTGGTCTGCCCTGGTCTTCCTCTCCGAAAGTTCATAGAACAACATTTGTTTTGGTATGCGATAAGTTTCTCACATGCCCCAACCATCTTAGTCGTCCACTGCTGAGCATGCCCATGATGGAAGGCAAGTTTGCACGTTGCATTACTTCAAAATTGGTTATCTTGTCGTACCACCTGATGTTCATAATCTTGCGGAGACATCGAAGGTGAAAGATGTTAAGTCTCCTCTCGTGTCTTGAGTAGGCTGTCCATGTTTCTGAGCCATATAGTCAAGAACACAGGCTCGATATTATCATTTATTATTTATATATTCAATATCTTTAACACAAATAAATGTCACTGCGTTGTGTAGCTCGCATCCATGTCATCTATAGACAAGATTTTCAAAAGAATGAAAGGAACGAAGTAATATTCAAATTTAAAAAAGAAGTTTGAAATTGTATTCAAGTGAACAAGATTCATGAACTTAGATCGAACCCGCCCTAGTGGTTACCGGGGCCCAAATTTGGGGATGTAAACAATAGAACCACTGTTACCTATCACGCATGTCGTAAGAGGCGACTAGGGAGGTTTGGCTGAAATCGGATGCACATGTCCTAAACATGTACAAGTCTATGTGTTTAGGGGCCTACCAAACCAATGTGCAACATATACACGTTCTTGGCAAAGATCAAACATATCACAAAGAGTGATTAAAATTGGTCGTAAAGAACGAACGCAAAGAAGAAGAAGAAGAAGATCGAACCATCATAACTGCCGATAATAAGTATATATCCCATTACTGCAGCCATTTTAAGTTGAGTTTCGCGGAGTCAGCGACTTAAAAAATAAAAATGTAATTTACAAAACTTAGTTGAAATCCTTGATTTTAGAACCATTAAAAATGATTATTTTTTTTTATCTAATATCTAAGGACAAAGAACTGGGAAGAACTCAGCTTCGTCATTGTATTCTGTTACCCAGTCTGACGAAAGATATCAAGGACACAGCCATGAAACAGACATCCACGTGACCGGCCGTGCGCTTCTTTGAAGCACCGTATTACGCGCAAACAATTAGCGTTCGTTCTAGACTTGCACGTGGACAAGATGTCGTGTGCTTCATCTTTCCCGTTATGTGTACAATCAAGAACACCTGCTCTAGCTGCGTAGTAAGATAAACAATGACTCCTCTCACATGTGTATACACTCTGGTTTGCCAAAAGAAATTTTGGGTCAAAAACTAGTACAGTTAAAGAAATGAATCATTCAGAAATCTATCATTATTATGAATTTGTTGGTTTTTTTCAGATTTCATAGCAATCTCTCTATCTCTCACTCGCGATCACCGCCCAGACCGATGTAGCAGATCTCCCCATAAATTATATTCACTGAAATGTTCTTCTTCTTTGCGTTCGTTCTTTACGACCAATGTTAATCACTCTTTGTGATATGTTTGATCTTTGCCAAGAACGTGTGTACGTTGCACATTGGTTTGGTAGGCCTCTAAACGGATAGACTTCTATACGTTTAGGACATGTGCATCCGATTTCAGCCAAACCTCATTAGTCGCCTCTTACGACATGCATGACAGGTAACAATGATGCTATTCTTTACACCCCAAATTTGGACCCCGGTAACCACTCGGGCGACTGGAAATCTGATTCTGCAGCCTTAGCATTGGTGTGTTTTACGTCACATCTTCAGCACCATTTGAATCTCTGGTGCTTATCCTTTGGCGATGTGTCTGGATTCAGCCAGCGTTTACTCGGCTCGCTCTCGTTTCTGTAGCCATCTAGTGTTTTTATGGTGTGGGGTGGCTAGCCACACCTCAACCTCCTTAGTCGTCTCTTACGACATGCGTGGCAGGCAACAGTGGTTCTATTCTTTACACCCAAATTCGGGCCCCGGTAGCCACTCGGGCGATAACAATCTGAGAACACTCATGTGAGCTAACTCATTCCTAAACAATGGTGAAAGGCATCCATGCTGATGGTTCCTGTACCTATTGTCAGAGAATTTCTAACCTGCTGCCTTGCAGGTCGGCCTGGGACAGCCAAAGACTGACGGAGAGCGAACCCAGTAAACGCTGGCTGAAATCGAACACATCACCGAAGGATAAGCATCAGAGCTCGAAATGGTACTGAAGATGGGAGGTATTACACCCGTTCTTTCCCCCGAGTGGTTACCGGGGCCCAAATTTGGTTACAACCACTGTTACCTGCCATGCATGTCGTAAGAGGCGACTAAGGAGGTTTGGCTGAAATCGGATGCACATGTCCTAAACGTGTAAAAGTCTATGCGTTTAGGACCTACCAAACCAATGTGCAACGTATACACGTTCTTGACAAAGATCAAACATATCACAAAGAGTGATTAAAATTGGTCGTAAAGAACGAACGCAAAGAAGAAGAAGAAGACACCCGTTCTTGGTGTAGGCTGTTTATATATCACAATAAGAATTATCAAAATGGCCGAAAAGAACGATCGAGAAGAAGAAACAATTTATCAACTTTGTTTCGCATTTGCTTTGTCTTAATATTGCAATTTTTTTATATTCCAAATTTATTCAATGAACCGTCTCTCCGTGACTCATGTCGGGCAATTGTTATGCCGGGCAATTGTTATGCCGGGCAATTGTTATGACGGGCAATTGTTATGGATTAGTTCAGTTGCCCAATCGTCAACTATCCCCACCCTCCCTGGACTTTGCTGATAGAGTCCAGAGAAGTGCAAGCACATCTGGGATCAGTTTGGTCTGGGTTGCAGGAGCTGCCGGCAGAGCATCACATGAATATGTCATTTCACAATAATCTCTGTTTCTTTGTGAGGTATGCCTAAATGTATTTGAATCATGATGTAGCTACCACGCAGATGAAACAATAAATCATGATGCAGCTACCACGCAGATGAAAAAATTATTAAGCCCAAGTCTCAGATAAGTCAAGCCAACAGGAGACTCAATGAAGCAGTGAATGGGAAGATATAGTTCACCGTCAAGAACAGTAAACCAGAACTGATGTAGATTCGAATTCATCTTCTAGGTCTGTCATTGTAACAGGCTGAATCACTGCAATCTGACTAAGCGAGTTGAAACCCCAAGATAGACAAACCCGGTTTCAAAAACGCCTCATAGAAAATGAATGTGTCGGGTTGAAAGGAACAGGTACCGTTGTATACTGGGATATAACAAGAAGTGAGTACCCCACTACCAGCTTAGTGTACATGACTGGGTTCTTAGCATGCTGAACGACATTGGGAATCGTAACATCGGTTCGCTTTAGTGTGAAGACTTGATTCATAAACCAACAGAAAACACTCAGCAGACTCAACTGAAGACATCACAAAATAATCTCCCGTCTCACAACAGAAAACACTCAGCAGACTCAACTGAAGACATCACAAAATAATCTCCCTTCTCACAACAGAAAACACTCAGTAGACTCAACTGAAGACATCACAAAATAATCTCCCGTCTCACAACAGAAAACACTCAGTAGACTCAACTGAAGACATCACAAAATAGTCTCCCGTCTCACAACAGAAAACACCAGTAGACTCAACTGAGACATCACAAAATAATCTCCGTCTCACAACAGAAAACACTCAGCAGACTCAACTGGAGACATCACAAAATAATCTCCGTCTACAACAGGCTCAACCCCCACATGCACAGAATAAAGCCTGCACAGCAGACATAAATACAGACTCCAGATCAGCATCATCATCAAATAGCTTGTCCTGAGCAGAACTTTGCCACCCCAACAGTCCTCCGGAATTTATCTCGCTCATAGGCCAGATGTCCTGCCTCTGCAGCCGTCATGTTCAAACCATCAGTTACATCCTGAATCCATCTCCGTGGTCTTCCTCTTCTTCTCTTTGCCGGTATGCCTCCTTCCATTGATGGTCTTCTCCAGCCCTTCATGTCTTTTTATATGTCCAAAATATCTCAATTTTCTCTTTCTTATTTGAAGCATCAGTCAGTTTTCTTTGATTTTGAATTCTTTCTGGATAGATCTATTTGTTCTGTTCTCTGTCCAAGATATACGAAGGACTTTTCTGTAACAGTTATATTCAAAATCAGATCTATTTTTTTCCACTGCTTTATTAAATGTCCATGCTTCACACCCATACGTTGCCACTGGGAATATGCATGCTTTTAGTATTCTGATCTTTGTTTTCTTATCAGTTCCGTTCCATACTGTTTTGAGTTGTTTAATTTTTGTAAAGCCATGTTTGTACTCCAGATTATGTCACGCTAATCATACTACCTACGCCAACGAAACGAAACATTGCTTGACGTACGAGGTCTACAGATTCTAACCTGCGAAGAACTTCTAACCTGTTAGAAGTCTACAGAGCAAGCTACGGGGAACTCACAAGGAACTTCAACTGGCGTGAAGCTTCATAGGGGCAACTCATTAGTTAAGACTTAGAATATTCAACCGAACGCAGAGAAGATCACTAAGCATTGGTCAGAATACCGGAAGCTCAAAGTAATCTATTTTTAGCAAACAAGACCTGCATGATCATGCTAGTGACCTAACTCTGAAACTCCTACAAGAACATTAATGGATGCCTTCATACCCGGACTGATAGAGTAGATACTAATTCAGCGGAATAATCACCCATATTTACACTGTGAAATAATTAAAACAACTCAAGCGTGTCCACTTTAGATCATTACGCCGACAGAATGTGTACAGCCATGACGTTATGCTTGACACGTGTGTAGATCGTGTGCTCTTCCTATTAATGATTTCATTTAGTGTTGGAGACAATAGATGAGTTTTGGAGAGTACCCATATTCAAGATTGCCTGACAAAGATATGTATATCGTTTGATGTTTCTGATAATGTGCTAGCAGTTTTCTTTCTCTTACGGTTATCACGGAAAAGTAAAGAAAATGGAATACTGAAACTCGCCCGTATGTTGATGGGCTCGCAAAGAATAGTACCACTGCGACCTACAAGGCATGTTGTAAGAGGCGACTGAGGTAGGCGTCTAGGAAGCTACCTAGTAAATAAAAAAGCGTCGCAAAACTCGGATGTGCTGGCCTACTTGTAGGTGCATAACTGGCACAACGTACAATAACTCTTAGGCTCGAATCACATACAAATGACAAGAGGGGTTAACAAGTGGTCGATATGGAGCGTTTGAGGAAGATCTAATCTAGACAGGCACATTACATTTTCCCATATTCTCCTAATGTGCACACATTATCCACATGCCACGCCCCAAGTTAAACCCCTAATATACAACTTGCCTTATCAAACTCGCTAGACCAGTTACAAACAAATCCTTTGGTCCAATTCCTGTCAAATCATCATCGAGTTTCATTTTGTGACATTTAATTTGCGTGTGAGATTTACATCCACTTGGACACGTGACGGCGATTCCTGTCCACGCGCCACCCGTCTGGCCAAAACATCTCATTTCCTAGGGGACGTTTACTACGAATGACAAATGAGACGATCAAGACCAGCTAGAAGCATCTACGTCGACCTTCAGACAAGGAGTGTCAGCTACGATTTAACCCAGTTTTCATACTGCTAATCGAATATAGAAGAAGGCTAGGACTAAACGGCAATGTGTTCCCATCAGGGCAGAGTAGATCAACATATTGTACTAGTATAGTATAACATATAGGGAGGAAGGGGGATCTCTGTAGCTAGGTTGCTCGCCTCTCGCTCCAAAGGTAACATGTTCGCTCCCTCGTAGAACCTTCTGGATATTTTTCCAGATATCCCTGATTTCAGTGTAGGTGAGATCGAGTTCCTAGTCCTATAGTAGACGGACGATAAAATGTGGTCCCCGTGTTAAATTTGAGCTCGTAAAACAACGTGGTAGTTCAAACTCGAGAAGAGCAGGCTACTGCACGGGCAAACTCGAGAAGAGCAGGCTACTGCACGGGCAATACTCATTAAAAAAGGATTTAAAATAAATTACATCGGGACCCTCGCCGGTGCTACGGAGTTCGTACACTGCCGCTGAGATCTTTCTGTGCAAGAAAGAGAGCGGAGCACATTTGGTTAGTCACCGTGGTGCATAGATATCAATGGTACTAGTGTTATTCATGAAACAATCGCCCGCGTGCCCAGCGTGTTCGTAGCGCGATGGACCACGGGTGACTAGTCCTCTGTTCCAGATTTACGGTGTTCGTGGCACCGAGCCGAAGGGTTACGATGTACATGACACCGAGCCGAAGAGCTTTCAGCTCAAGTGCTTCTGGATCTAAAAAAAAGGAAACACTCCATTGCTCAATGGTGGAAACAGCAAGGGACAAACTGTCGCTTTAAGCTGTCTCTTCCTGAGCTTCTTCTCCACTGGTATCTGCTTTGTTCTTTATCTGAGTTCCTCGTTTGTAATCTTATCATCTCAGTCCCTCTATTCTACGTAAACATCCATTTATTAAGGTCTGCAGTTTTCTGATGGTTTCCTTTGTTGTCTTCCATGTTTCCAAGCCATAGAACAGCACTGACTTCACATTTGATTGAAAGATTCTCAGCTTCATGTTTGTTTTGATCTCCTTTGACTTCCATATCTTACTCAATGCAATAAAGTTTCCCTTGCTTTTTGTATTCTTATCTTGACATCTTTGTTTGTTCCCAACTTCTATGTCTATGTTGCTACCAAGGTATGTGTATGATTATACATCCTGTAGAGCTGTTTTCTCCAGCATAATCTGGTTTACATTTACTGCATTTATTCTCATGACCTTGGTCTTTCCTCTGTGTATTTTCAAACCTAGTTGCTGAGACTTATTATTTAGGGTATTCATTAAAGCAAATCCTAACGATAACAAATTTGGCTGAACGGATGAGTCATGGAGACACGGGAAGAGAGGTTTACAGACATATGGCCAGCCCAAACCACCTTACAAGAAGAGATCAGAGCACGATTTTTGTACTTCGAATCCAACACATAACTTAGAAATAACTTGAACAGATTTCAACTGCAACACACTCCAGAGTGCCAGCTGTGTGCACATCATCATGAAACCTTTCACTGCCATCTCTTCAGGTGTCAAGCACTAGATGATGTCAGGAATATCCTCCTTCCTCCAAGGACAGATACATGGAACGCATTATACGAAACAAAACATAAAGCTTACAAACACATGCAGATACCACTACATAGCATTGCACCGAAGGGCAAGAGCTCAAGTACCGCTGGATCATTGAAGAAGAATCCTCCCTAGGTCCCTTCCTCAGTCACCTCTTATGACATGCTTTGTGGGCCTCAGTGTTACTATTCTTTGCTCTCCTTGAGATCCCCAGCATGAAGCGGGCGGTTCATCGTTCAGTAGTGCTTATCTTCATTGAGAACTCATACCTTAGCAAGGGAAACAACCGTACAAATTGAACACATGATAGTGATCCTCTCCCCTTGTCACTACGTCTACACAAACCAAAATCAATTCCTAAAATATTTAATTTTTCTTTTCTCCAATCCTCTTTTACCTCAGCGTCAGAAGAGATTTCTAGAACGGGCTTTTGTGTGCACTTCATAAATTGTCTTTGTCGACTCTGTTATCTCTTGAGGTTCATCTTTTGCGTGGCCGGCCTTTTGCTTTGCATCAACGTCGCTCTTTGAGGTGCACTGTCTATTGGTAATCTGCTTATGTGGCCGAACCACTTGATTTGTTGCTTCTTGATGAAGTTTAGTACTGATGTACCCACTTTTTCCCCTAATGTCTTCATTTCTAAACTGATTTCTTGTTACCCCCAACAGTAATGCGATTTCTGTGACGCTTTTTATTTACTAATGTAGCTTCCCTTAGATCCCTACATCAGTCGCCTTATAGGTCCCAATGATATTTTTTGCTTCGCCAGCGTGTGTAAGGAGTTCAAATGTATAGTATGTATTCAGGAGAGACGTTGAACAGTATTTAGGGAAAGAGGTTCATCGGTATGCAGCCCCATGAAGATTTGGGGTAAATATCCATGCAAAAAGGTTTCTCAAGAGACTGGTCGAGAATGTTCATAACCTGGAACGAATGTCACCAAAGACAAACACTCTTTGGCATAGATCATATCTCATGATGTATTTTACTTTTTTAGTGATCACACTGTTACTGGGTTGTCAAGTTGCATCTTGCATTGCCATAGTGACTTTGGTGAGCTATTTTTGTGACCTTTCCTGATGTAGAAAACTAAGTATAGTTGATTTGGCTGCATTCGTACTAAGTAGACAAACCACTTCATTCTTTTATCTTAATGTAATTCAAGCAAGATTCTGTCCCAACTTTTCGTGTCAGCTCAAACCTAAACATATGTACATGTCCCGCACCCAAGTGGTTACCAGGGTCCAAATTTGGGGTGTAAAGAATAGAACCATTGCTACCTGCCATGCTTGTCGTAAGAGGCGACTAAGGAGGTTTGGCTGAAATCGGATGCATGCGTTTAGGAGCCTACCAAACCAATGTGCAACGTATACACGTTCTTGGCAAAGATCAAACATATCACAAGGAGTGATTAAAATTGGTCGTAAAGAACGAACGCAAAGAAGAAGGAGGAGTACATGTCCCAGATGGTTCATTATCTGGAACGACCTCACCAGTCACAAAAGTGGTGTGGATGCCGACAGCCAAGTCAAATCTTTACTTGTTATCACTTGTCGTAGAAATACCAGGAGTCTGAGGCATGCACCAAAATTCTCTGCAAACTCACAGCAAGAGGTTTGGACTATAGGTACCCTACAGCAGGATGCAATTCATTGTCAGTGTGAACTGCGGCTTTCAGTCTTCTGCATTCTCACTAGATTGGGATTCTCTAATAAAGGCAGCCGTCTGCTTCAGATTATCAGCCACACCATACAATTTGTCTTGGACGCTGGTGTAAGTGGGCCACCTATCTTCTCAAGTCTGCATACTGGGGGCAGTTCTGTAGGATATCTTCTTTGCGTTTGTTATTTACGACCAATTTTAATTACTCTTTGTGATATGTTTGATCTTTGCCAAAAACGTGTATACGTTGCACATTGGTTCGGTAGGCCCCTAAACGCATAGACTTCTACCCGTTTAGGACATGTGCATCCGATTTCAGTCAAACCTCCTTAGTCGCCTCTTCGACATGCGTGGCAGGTAACAGTTGTTCTATTCTTTACACCCCAAATTTGGGCCCTGGTAACCACTCAGTCTCTGTAGGATATAATTCCAATGATTTCCGCTTCCCCGCTTGTGTCGACCTCTTCCCGCAGTAAGTTTTGGACACCTTTGTGATGGTAGGTCTGACATTCTTACTCCATGGCTAAATCTCCGAGGCAGATTGGTGACCGTAGAATTCGTTATCCCATCCTTCATTGTGACGGGTCGTTGCACCATGTTATGCGTTTTATGGCCTGGTGCATCCGTTTTCTGCAAGCATATGTTTCAGGTTAGCATTCCCTAGCGGACACATGCGTCCGATTTCAGACAAACCTTAGCCGCCTCTTACGACATACCTGGCGCTTATTATTTACATTCCAAATTTGGACCCCGGTAACCACTCGGGTGGCCTTTTGACTTCAACGTATCCTTTTGTGGGTGCCAGGTTAGGTTTGTTCTAATGCTGATCATCACGCTAACCGTCAGCTATGAGTTGGCGACTGCTACAAGCAGCTTGTATGTAGTCCCCTAAAGAGGAACGGTGCGTCTGGCCCCATACTATAGTACGATGTCAGAGTTGACTTTATGCCGGTTTCTAAATAGCCAATACACACAAAAAACTTATTTTGAATATAGACAAGAAATACAGAAAATATAAACAATATTTATTTCAATATAAATAATTTATTTCATGTTCTTGAGACCAGTAGACGAGTATGTATGTTGCCAAGGTCCTACACAAATAAAGGGCTCCTTGGACCTAAGAGTACAACTCTAACCTCTGTCTTCCAGTGAGCCTCCATTCATTCTGGCACTCTCCTGGATGAGATATTGACTGTAGATAAATTAAAAGGGTATTCTTGGATATTGACAGCATACTAAAACACACAACAAATAATTAACTATGAACTGTCTTAGCCTAATGATGACAGGATACAACAGAGAGAGATGAGATCATATAAAACAGCAACAACGAATCTGGTCAAACTTTTTGTCCAGCCCCAGTAAATGTAAATATCACAGCAAAGCCTATCAAACGTAAATTGTATATATTGTAATCTAAGGTGGTCAGTGTAACTATGACTTGGAATACCTCTCAACGAGTAACACACTGAAAAATACAGTGGTTTTACTTCAAGATAAATAATATCTTCATTCCACCTGATTTTAAAAATATGATATACAATTTGATAAATATATCACCATAAGTTATTTGTTAACATATTTGGGTTAACTACAGCAGTTTCTGATCTATATACTAGATACATGACCTCACCTACCCAGAGGTAAATGGTCATGACATATCTCAAAGGATGATGCTGTAACAGTCACACTGGCATACCAGGAAATGAGAGAACAAATTAGCAAAGGAAGGAGCAGCACAGGAACAAAAAGAATCACTTTCCAGGAACAAAAGCATCCAAAAGGTCATTAGAAAAGATCAGCAAAGAGACAATTACCACTACCTAGATAGAGCAAGACGTGATATTGTTTGGGCTCAGAACTGGACACAATAGAACGAACAGACTAAGACTTGATCCATCACCCATGTGTACAGACAGCAGAAAAAATTCTGCCTAGATGATTGAAAGATTGTCACCTGATGAATCAACTGCAGATAGAACACTGGCCAACAGACACAAACATCCATGCAATTGGAAGCCTTGATGGACTAACCAACATATATCCAGGGAACCACGCGCAACATGTCGACAATGTACAACAACAAACAAGACTGAACATAAGAATATCCTCCCACAAAAAAGCTATTACTATTACTAGTTATTGTTTTGTATATGCTTGAATAAGAACCAATATGATCTACTGGTATCATAGTTAATACACATACAACATTTGATATAGCCACCTTACGGCACTCATGTCAAAATATATGACAAAAGGAATTTGATAGTGGCAATTAAAAAAGTCAAACGAGAGCGAACCAAAAATATTGTGGGTAATTATTAGTTTAAATAACATGCTGCGGATGATATTCTGATTAAAGAGTAATGACAAATGAAGTACATCCCTGTGTGATTTCCAGCGTAGTGGAGTACAGAATCTCCTTGTGAATGTTGTACAAGACAACTAAGAGGGGTAGGTTATAAAAGCAAACAGATTGAAGCTACTAGTGCTGTGATATGACTGACAAGAAAATGAAGGACAAAATAAAAATAAACTATATAGGTAATTGAAATTCACATACAAAACATGTATTGCAAACTGTGTGTGAGATTAATTCGAGGTGGTCAGAGTAACTATGACTTGTTAAATCCCATCAACGAGGAAAACATGTTGCAAAATACAATAAGTTTTCCTTCAGGACAAATAGCTTCATCATTCCACCTGCATTCTCTCACGATATTCCACCTGCATCTAATATGTAAACTAGATGAAACCAATCAAAGACATTCTAAACGATATTAACAGGAGAATGCCAACAATCTGACCCAAGAAGTAGTGAACAAGATGGAACCGATCAAAGACATTCTAAACAATATTAACAGGAGAATGTCCAAGACTCAAACAAATAGTGAACGAGATGACAAATTAAATGACAGGGAACCAGAGTTGACCAAGACCCCCCTACTTCACCAGCAAGTGGTGGTAATAGTCACAAGCTGATTGCTGTGGTATAAGTGAGTAGGGAACTAGAGAAGGCAATCCAGGTTTCAAAAAATGCAGTGCTGAAAATGTATGTCAAAAGATCACAGAATGTAACATATACTTCCCAAAAAACAAACCAACGCTTATTTATTGCTTAATTTATGTAGTAAATTTAGGTGGTCAGAGTAACTATGACTTGTAAAATCCATCAACGAGGAAGACATGTTGCAAAATACAATAAGTTATCCTTCAGGACAAATAGCTTCATCATTCCACCTTGATCTAATATGTAAACTTGATGGAACTGATCAAACTACAAGGCACAAACTAAATAGTAAATTCAGCATTACAAATTATATGTATGGGGGCAATTTTTTGCCAAATATTATCAATAATACTTTGCTACAGACTTTTCTTAAAGATATATATACAGCAAAGTGGACAGAAAGAAATACATTTAAATGAGGACAGATGATGAAATAAATGATACCATCTACTGTCCTACGGAGACTCAACAATCATTACACTTCAATGTGGAAGACAGATTTGACCAAATTCACCTCTATCACACCTGCCTGTTTCATTAACCACTCTGTGATTTGTATGTGAGCTTATCTTAAGAGCATTTGCACATTGCGCCATTTATGCACCTACAAGTAGACCAGCACATTTGATTTCTGCAATGCTTTTTATTTATTAGGGCAGCTTCTCTTGGTCCTACATCAGCTGCCTCTTATATGCCTTGTAGGTCGCAATGGTACCATTCTTAGCTTCCCTTGCGTGCCCCAGCCACAAACAGGTTCTCTAAAACAGGAACTACATTTAAACAAATGCCAGAACCATACATTTACAAAATGGTAGCTATATGTGAGAGGAAGACCTAGAATATGATGGGTGTCAGATGTCATTGACCATCTGAGAATAACTGCTGCTGACACCAGTCAACTTGCAGAGAAGTTTTTCAGGACTGCTGTCATGGGAGCCAAGCTCCGGAAAGGACAAGCTACTTGAGCTATATATGTATTTCAATAAATGTTTACATTAATTAATTTAATTGCCCGAGTGGTTACCGGGCCCAAAATTTGGGGTGTAAAGAATAGAACCACTGTTACCTGCCATGCATGTCGTAAGAGGCGACTAAGGAGGTTTGGCTGAAATCGGATGCATGTGTCCTAAGCGTGTAGAGGTCTATGCGTTTAGGGGTCTACCAAACCAATGTGCAACGTATACACGTTCTTGGCAAAGATCAAACAAATCACAAAGATTTATTAAAATTGGTCGTAAAGAACGAACGCGAAGATGATTAATTTAATTATACCTTTCTTCAGCGCTCTAATATCTGTTGCCCATGAGGTGGTCGCAAACCACATTCTGAATGAGGTTGAGTCAAACTGGATATCTCAAATATTCCCAATGGTCTGCATGTCTAGTTTCCTATACTTGCTTGGGGCATTGTGCATGTCATCGGGTCCATGTATTTTGCTTAACTGCTGAGAGATCATTAGAACAATATTTTACTAAACAAGAATAGCACATCATGCATGCATAATTTCAGACATACTTCAATATTAGTAATGACAGCAATGATCCAAGACTTTCAATCATCTCACCGTCCGAGTGGTTACCGGTGCCCAAATTTGGGGAGTAAAGAATAGTACTTTTACCTGCCACACGTAAGAGGTGACTATGGAGGTTTGGCTGAAATCGGATGCACGTCTGCTAGGAATGCTAACCTGAAACAAATGCTTGCAGAAAACGGATGCACCAGGCCATAAGGCGCATAACATGGTGCAACGACCCCTCACACGGAGAAATGGGATAGCACCCCGATTTTACGGTCCATAATCTGCCTCAAAAATTTAGCCACGCAGTAAGAAAGAATGTCAGACATACCATCATGAGGGTGGCCAAAACTTACTGCGGGAAGAAGTCGGCACAAACGGGAAGCAGAAATCAAAGGAATTATATCCTACAGAACTGCCCCCAGAAGGCAGACATGAGAAGAAAGAGGTTGCCCACTTACACTAGCATCCAAGACAAACTGTATGGCGTGGCTAAAAATCTGAGGCAGAAGGCTGCCTTTAATAGAGAATCCGAACGTCCAATCTAATGAGAATGCAGAAGAAGAAATCTCACGCCTGGGTGTTTTAATGACCTGCCCAGAACATAAGTTCTACTGTATTATTGGAGCATGCAAGACTGCACTCTATAAGATAATGGTCTCGTGTTTCTTTCTGACAACTTTTCAAGATTTTGTTTTTAGGAGTAACCAAAACCCAACTGTTAATTTACTAAATCCTGTAGTTCATAAACTATCAGTATCTGCAACTATTGGATCAATGATCTGAACATTGAACATGTCAAATAAAGGCACATTTCTATAGATCACATTTTTTGATACATCCAAAGTGGTCAGAGTAACTATGACTTGTTAAATCCATCAATGAGGAAAACATGTTGCAAAATACAATAAGTTTTCCTTCAGGACAAATAGCTTCATCATTCCACCTGGATCTAATGAAACATCAAGCCGGGCTGAACAAATTAGTCAAATTACAACCATAAAATGATATAACCGACAGACAGAGACAATGAGCGTCCACAAAATAATAGTGGTTTATGTCCAGTAAACGAAGAAGTATTCATATTCATCTTTTGCAGAAACTGGGGGAAACTACTTACTCTTACAGTACAGATGAGTCGACTGTTAGTGTCTTCTAACCAGGGTCGTGAGTTTTCACTCTTGGGAAGCCAATGCCAATTTGTAGAATCTGCATGTGTTCTGTAATTGTGGAAGACTAGTGTGAAGTGTATTATGAGCAGATGGGTATGTAGGGACTTTGACATCTAAGCTTTTTCGAAGTTATTGTACCGGCGAAATTCTTGCGCATGCGCAAATAAGTCTGCATCCTAAAAATGGTATCCCGACAAAAATTCCGTGATATTTTGATTTAGTATAACTTTCTAAAGAAACATGGCCAACAACCAAGTGGGGGGTTTGAAGCGTCATCCATTTCAAGACACGCCGGAGAAGGTTTCGGTCGCAACAAGCGCCAATTGTCATATTGTCACCAATTTGCATTCTAGAAGGTAAGTTTGATGTATATTATCTTTAAGGGTAATGCTTTGTTGCTATTATAATTATTATATTTGTGTTCATCAACCTGTTTTACATAAGTGTGTGAAATTTGGAGTCTACAAAAGAACTCGAACATATCAAAATACATTTATTCAGGTTACATGTTAGTTTACGGACTTTGCAACTTTCGGCTAGTTTCCGTAGTTTCGCCATTTTGGTATATTATTTAAATGCCGATGTCTAGTCCTATTTTGACTCTCACTTACACTAGCTAGCAATTTGAATTCGTTTTTAAACTCACTGCACTCACTAGTCACTGATAATACGATAATACACATATAGCAAATAGTATTTTAAATGCTGCATAATAATAATGATCAAAATCTGTTTCTTAAATTTCAATTTAGTATAGTTCATATAATTTATATATAAAATTATGTATACTAAGTAACTAACTAATTAGAATTAATAATTTAATATCCCTTGCTCTTCTTAGTTTAAGAGAGTTGTATGAAGTTTAGTATTCAGTCTTAGATATATCAATTTTAATGCAATGTAATTATTATAATTATGTCATTTCTTTAATTGCAGATTCATCTTCAAAAACTAAATCATAAAATATGGAAGATCTGAGGGAACATTTGGCAAACTTTGTACCAGAGTATCCTGTCAAGAAAGGATATGTGGCAAAGCTGCTCATGGATAGATGTAGACCCACTGTTACGGATGTGGTTAAGAATATCAAAACATTAGTAGTGGGTGCTATACACTCGGGTATGGTGGGAGAAGTTCCTGTCTAGCTTTGTTATTTGTAGTGCAGGGCATTCAAGCAACTTTTTGCAAGGACTTTTAGTGGCAAGATCAAGAAATAAATCGTTTGGGGACTTGATGGCCGATTGTGAAATGTAATTCCACTACAATTCTTATGTTGAACATGATTATTAGATTCATTATTTCGTTATGTTGAACATTATGACTAGGACATTATGAATGCACTTAAAAACACAAAGGAGGATAGACAGTGCACATTAGACGGCAGTAATTGAGTAAATTAAAACAGTAAGAACTAGTAACAATAAATCAATGTACCCATACATGATGATAGCCCACGTTCGAACTTCCATTTCTCTGGAAAGGACTGTGACACTGCGTCACACTTCAGTCTCATCGACTGCCAAACATGGACCTTTGAAGGAATCATTTGTCAGACCTGGAGATTTATAAATGAATTTTTAAAAAGTGAAATTTACGTTTTAAAATGAATTTTAGTATTAATTTTGGTTTTTTAAATTGTCACCTCGGCTATAAATTGCATTTTATTTACCGACATATTCTAAATTAATATTCGGTACAAATTAAATATGATCAGATATGATATAGATAATGACTTAGATATGACATGTGCCTCAAAATTATATGACATTCACTGATTCAGACAAGTTAATAATTATAACCATACTAAATGTTTACAAAAATGACTGGCCATTTAGAAATTACATTTACAAACTATTAGTATTTATACATAATGGTGATTACACACGATTTTATGTGATACTATTTTAGAAACATACGTGACGCTGTGGGAGAATACAACTGTTATATGTGAGTAATTAGAAAGTAGAAACTATCATGCTGTTGTAACGGAAACGGAAATAATGGATGTGGATTGTGGGAATTGGCAAATAATCTATGAAACGCCTTTGGCAAGTAATACAGATATCACACTAGAATGCAAAATGATGAAAATAACAGAACAGTTCACCTATTTTGGATAGCAATTTTAATTGCAGATGAAGTGTTTTAAAAAGTTATACGTCGAATTGTCAAGCGACATCAGCTTTTCATAGTCTAAATAAAATATGGAACTGCAAGTTACATAGTTTTAAAACTAAATTAATCACAATATATATATGAGACTGCAGTAAAACTATTAGATTGGCGAAACACGAAATCACAAAGTACTGTAGTTTTACAAATTACAAAAACAATGACAATATACAGCAACGTTTCGACCAACAATGCCTTTATCAAGTAAACGAACAACAGGAGTGACGAATTTAAAAAACAATTACATATGGACGAGTCCTAGGTACGGAGACATTCAAACGTTTCTAATGAAAATCTGGGAATAAAAACGAAATTAATGTAACACAAAAACACACAGAAAAACTAGAAATAGAAAAGTATCAGTATCATTAAAATGGGTGGCTACAGGGGTCACAGAGCATTGGCGTATGTCGCGCAAGTGTATTAGAAGTGCGCAAGTGTAGTAGAAGACCCGTTCAGTCTTCCCCAACTATCCTTTGGTGGCTTACAGACGGGACAGAAGTCTTAAGGATATGTTGGTACACAGTCGCCTTAAGTCCAATATCCAGACTCATTTTGGCACTGTCCAGTGTGGCCGTCAGCGTTGCAATACGTGTGCTTATGTGATACAGACGCGTACTGTATCCATTCATTTAGCCACGTTTGTTATTGAAGATGGTTTCACATGCGAGTCCCGTAATCTTATATATGCCATTATCTGTAAGCGGTGTAACAAGGCTTATATCGGCGAGACAGACAAGAGACTCAGTGACCGATTCGCCCAACACTTGCGCGACATTCGCCAATGCTCTGTGACCCCTGTAGCCACCCATTTCAATGATACTGGCCATTTAGGAGTTCACGGTGTCCAGGTCACAGCCATCCGATCATGTTCCTCAGATGATCGCAGTCGATTTGCTCTGGAGAATCGGTTGATTTCATTGTATGGTATCTTGCGACCACGTGTGCTCAACGTATTACATTCCTATGCTTCTTAGTACTTTCTCTTCTCATCCCTTGTAATCTATATGTGCATATGTTGCATGTATTCAAGCTATATATTTACTTAATGTTTTATTGTTTCTCTTCTTTTCTATTTCTAGTTTTTCTGTATGTTTTTGTGTTACATTTATTTCGTTTTTATTCCCAGATTTTCACTAGAAACGTTTGAATGTCTCAGTATCTAGTCGTCCATATGTAATTGTTTTTTAAAATTCGTCACTTCTGTTGTTCGTTTGCTTGATAAAGGCCTTGTTGGTCGAAACGTTGCTGTATATTGTCATTGTTTTTGTAATTTGTAAAGCTACAGTACTTTGTGATTACGAGTTTCGCCAAAACTAAATTAAGAATTTTCATTTCTATTGGCAAAGATCAAACCTAACATAAGCCAGCGAAAGTTGGAAAATAACTAAAGATACAGAAAGTAAGTTGAATGCGTGTGAAAATAGATGTCTGCGAAAAATAATGAATATAAAATGGAACAAATTCAGGAGAAGTGATGAAACCAGATAAATGTCTGTCCACAACTAGTAAGATCTGTTATAAGAAGAAGATGGAGATATGTTCGGCATACCATGAAAAAAATGATATAAGAATACCAAAACAAGCATTGAAGCACGACCTTCTCTATAAAAATAAATATGGTTGTCCGTGATTGAAGTTATGTTATGTTATTTTATGTTATGTTATGTTATGCCATCGACGTCATGGTACATCGGACATTCTCATTCGTGCTCTGTCCTCCGCTACAGCAGCCATCCCAAAGTCCATTTGCTCACCGTACCCGTGAGAAGATGATTAGTATATTTTCTCTCTCTACCACGAAGATGACACTGTCTGGTATGTCCAAACTTAATGCCTAATTCTGGAACTCGCACCAGTGTCTGAAACTTGCACATGTCACATAACTGAGAGCTTACCGCATTGATGATATCCGCTGTGTCCATACTTCTGCCCGCTTGAGTTGGAGTATTGTTTGCAAGAAAGTCAGCACGCTCGTTACCCTGAACTCCAGCATATCCAGGTGTGTACAGTCAAGTCATTTTCTGGGGATGTGATCTCCGAATACTGTCCACCCATAGTTGAATAAATGGACATCATTGAAGTGGGAGGCAAAGGGATTAAAGAGAGGACGACCTAGGGAGACCCTTAAATAAACTTTGCTGAGAGAGGTAAGATTCATAGGTCTCAATTCCATAGAAGAGATTGAGCGAGTTGCCCAGGATAGAGTGGTATGGAGAAATTACTTGCAGGCTTAGCACCCGTGTGGTGCCGGGACCCACAAGGGAAGCAAAGAATAATACCACTGCAACCTACACGACATGTCGTAAGAGGTGACTGATGCAAGACCTAGGGAAGCTACCCTAGCCGCCCGAGTGGTTACCGGGGCCCAAATTTGGGGTGTAAAGAATAAAACCACTGTTACCTGCCACGCATGTCGTAAGAGGTGACTAAGGAGGTTTGGCTGAAATCGGATGCACATGTCCTAAACGTGTAGAAATATATGCGTTTAGGGGCCTACCAAACCAATGTACAACGTATATATGTTCTTGGCAAAGATCAAACATATCACAAAGAGGGATTAAAATTGGTCGTAAAGAACGAACGCGAAGAAGAAGAAGAAGCACTGCTAGTAAATAGAAAAGTCGCCCAAGTGGTTAGAGCCCAAATTGGTGATGTACAGAATAGAACCACTGTTACCTGCAACGCATATGTAAGAGGCGACTAAGGAGGTTTGGATGAAATCGGATGCAGTGTCTAAACGTGCTATAAGTCTATCCGTTTAGGGTCTACCAAACCAATGTGCAACATATACACGTTCTTGGTAAAGATCAAACATATCACAAAGAGTGATTAAAATTGGTCGTAAAGAACGAACGCAAAGAAGAAAAAGAAGAAAGTGTCGCAGAAATGGATGTGCTGGTCTTGTAGGCGAATGGCAAACGTGTACAATCGCTCGTAGACTCAGATCACATACAACTCACACAGAGTGGTTGACAAGTGGTTCTTCTTCGAACGCTCCATATCAACCACTTGTTAAACACTCTGTGTGATTTGTATGTGATCTGAGCCTAAGAGCTATTGTACACGTTGTGCCAGTAATGCGCCTACAAGTAGGCCAGCACTTTCGATTTCTGCGCTGCTTTCTATTTACTAGGTTAGCTTCCCTATGTCCTACATCAGTGGCTTCTTACGACATGCCTTGTCGATCGCAGTGGTACTATTCTTTGCATCCCTTGCGAGCTCCGGCACCACACGAGTGAACAAGTGGTTGATATGCAGCGTTCAAAGAAGAAGACAACTCTTGGAATATAATGTAGAGATTGAGGAAATTTAAAAGCTGAAAGCATAATTGAACAGCTAGTAGCATATATTGCAAGCAATGATGATGTTATTTTTATCGAAAAAGGGTGGAGACTGCAGTAAAACTTGGAAAAATAGGTAAACACGTAAAAACAAAGTACTACAGTTTTACAAAATACATAAACAGTGACGATAAACATCAGATAGGTTTATGTTTCCACATGTAATCGTCTATTTGTAGTGTTCCTCGAAATTCGTCATTCTTGTTGTATTGTTTGCTTGATAAAGGCCTTTGGTCGAAACGTTGCTGTTTATCGTCATTGTTTATGTATTTTGTAAAACTGTAGTACTTTGTTTTTACGTGTTTACCTGTTATTTTATATATATATATATATATATATATATATATATATGTATATATATATATATATATATATATATATATATATATATATATATATATATATATATATATATATATATATACAGATGGGTCGGTGCATCGTGGTGAGAAGTTAGGCTTCTAGTTATTTTTCTAGTTAGCTCACACGGTAGGGTCGTTACAGAGCGGAGTAGGTATACTTGACATCTTTTTCCAGTATGATGATGGAGATTGAGGCTGTTACTGATGCTCTTCATAGGCTTTCTGAAACTGTTTACTCTGGCCATTGTTGTGTCTGACTCTCAGTCTATGCCTTGGAAGGTCCAAGACGGCAGGTTGCGGTATGAGTCGATGTCGCGTATCGAGGTTTCCATCCCACAGAGGCTTTCGTGGGTTTACTCGGCAATGAGATAGCAGACAATATTGCATCGATCGTCAGGTGAGTTGAGAATGGATAGGAGAACGTCCTTTGGTTTCTCAGAGATCGTCTTTTTTATGAAGACACTAAAATTGATATTGAATCTATCCAGCGATTAAAGACGTTTGAAATTACTGGTTGTACAAGCAGATATGGATGTCTGAGGAGGGGCAGAGTGAAGAGTGTGTTAAACTAGCGAGCTACAGGGATTATCAGTACGCATCATCATCATCTTCCAATAGCTTTTTAGGAGCAGAATTTTGCCATTCTAACAGTCCTTCAGAATTTATCTCTCCCATAGGCCAGATGTTCCGCCTATGCAATCATCATGTTAAAAGCGTCAGTTAAATCCTGAACCCATCTTCTCCATGGTATTCCCCTTCTCCTTTTTGTCGGGATGCCATCTTCCGTTATTATCTTCCCGTTTCATGTCTTTGTATATGTCCAAAGTACTTCAATTTTCTCCTAATTATTTGTAGCACCAGCCAGTTTTCGTTGATTTTGATTTCTTTCAGGATAGATCTATTTGTTCTATTTTATGTCCGTGGTATACGGCTAACACTACTGTAACACTTATAATACAAAAGCCCATATATTTTTCCCCACTGCTTTGTTTAATATCCGGGCCTCACATCCATACGTTGACACTGGGAATATGCTCTAGTATTCTGATCTTTTTTTAAAATATCAGTTTCATTTTCAATCAGTTTTAAATCATTTGCAATTAGTTCCTATCAGTTTTCCTATCAGTATGCATACCCTTCGACATCTGCTGGGGGAGACTGAGCACATATGGGTCTGCACAGAGTGCTAAGACATCAGTTCAGCAACACTAACCAAAGTCTTGCAAGCGATCCTGATTTTGATACTTTCACCGAAAAGTGATGAGAACAATATTGCGGAAACGTTACACTCTCCCATTTCTGAAATGCCTCTTCATATTTGAGTGTGTAGTTGTTGAAGTTTGATGCCGTTGAATTGATTTTAAACATCTATACAAAAGGAATTTCGTAATCAAAATGGCATACCAGGTATTACCAAGATGTAAATAAAATGTATCGCTAATATGCGTATAAAACCGGTTTATTATTAGTGCTTCCTGAACATGTTATTATGTTTTGCACATATTTTATGCTGTGGTCACAAAGTTGTTACAACCTCACTTAACTTTACATTAAAATATTAAAACAAACTAATTTTTACAACCCACCACCGTGACCGGCCCCGGTAGTAGTTTAGCTACTTTTATTAAGTTTGTTAGTTACTTGTCTGTTAACCACTTCCTTATTTCAAATTTATAGTTCCACACCAAGAAGATAAAGCAAATTATGTTTTTTTAGACATTAAAGTTTCAATTGGTAAAACGAGATAGTTTTGTCTTAATTCAATTGTCAGTTAAGTTTGTTATCAATCATAATAATGATGATATTGATTGATAATTGATACTATCATTGAATTGTATCATCATTGATAGTATAAGTATGATCTGAGATCTCACTGCTGATCTATCATTATTCTGTGTCCACTATTGGCGCACTATATTCTTCATCTGCATTCTTACTAGATTGAGGTTTCGAATTCTCTAATAAAGGCAGCTGTCTGCCTCAGACTGTCAGCCACACCATAGTTATCATAGTCATACAGTTCAGTGAGTTTGTCTTGGACGCTGGTGTATGTGGGCCCCATATTTATTCTCAGGTCTGCATACTGGGGACCGTTCTGTAGTACATGCTCTGTTGTCATACTCGCCAAGCCACAGGAGCACAGGTAGTTGGTGCCTATCTTGAATTTAGTGTACGGGTGGTGTCTCGTTGTGACCGGTCGAGAGGCGAAGGATGGCAGTCTGGTCCTTCTGGACAGTTGGTAATATCCATTGTTCTTGTATTTTGGGTGTTCTTTATCCCACTTTGCTTTGTAGTGTCCTTTGGCGATAGGTTTTGCTTCTTCATAGCTGACCAGGTTGTCATATTGGCGCATTCCTGCTCCCTCTTTAGCCAGTCTGTCAGCATCTTCATTCCCCTTGATCTTGCAGTGTGAGGGTATCTCCTGGATTATTGCCCTCTCCGAATTATGGGGCAACTGAACTAAGGTTCACCTGAGATCACTTAGTTCTGTGTTCATTTTAGATTTCAGTGCTGAGATAGCAGCCAATGCATCTGTAAAACGCACTATTTTTCCATGTGTTGAAGTGTCATTTTTGCAGCTGCATTGAGGGCCTCTACCTCAGTCTTGAAATTGGTTGAGAACTTGCCAGTGGCCAATGCTAAGGTTAGTTCTTCTCCATTTTTAGTCGGAGGACAACTCCCCTCCTCCATGTGAGTAGCATCTGTAGCCGTGCCTTCTGTGTATGCATGTGTCCATGAGTCCAATGGGTAATTTTCATTTGTGTTTTTCTGCGGTGAGCCTTCTTTCCAGGTCTGTCTGTGCTCCCTTTTTGCCATGCCACTCATTTCTTCTAGGAGCCTGCATGCCCAGGGAGGGAACGTGCTGGCTGGTTGTATTTGTCTTGGTTGAGCCAGTGCCAATATTGGATCTTTGTAAGTTCTTTGGACTTGTGATGGGAATAATTTGACAAACCGCCATAAACTCCAAACTTAAATTTCAAAATTTCATTACTAATTTATTACTTTTCAGAAAGAGTAAAGGTTAGTAGTTGTCGCTGAGAGAACTGATCGTTATAAGTTATATTAGTATATTATTATAGTATATCTCATTCATTACTGAGTTCTGTACTTGTCTTATGTAGACCTGCCATTTACTGCATGCTGATATGGAATCCTTTCAACATGTCTCTTTATACGTTCATATACTCAGATACCTTCAACTTATGCTCTAAGCCAGACAGTGGGGTGAAAGATGGCATAGTGAGCATTACCATCATCCTAGGGGGCTCTTCAAATGTGCAAGATAAAACACAGACACCCTGATTTTGAACTTACCCAAGATCGCCCGAGTGGTTACCAGGGCCCAAATTTGTGGTGTAAAGAATAGAACCACTGTTACCTGCCATGCATGTCATAAGAGGCGACTAAGGAGGTTTGGCTGAAATCGGATGCATGTGTCCATTAAGTGCAATGTACTTACAATCTTCTTCTAACCAGGGCTGCGAGTTTTCACTCTTTGGCAGCCAATGCCAAATTGTATAACCTGTATGTGTTCTGTAATTGTGGAAGACTAGTGTAAAGTGTATTATGAACAGATGGGTGCAGTGGGAGGAGTTCTTATCTAGCTTTATGTAGTCCAGGACATCCAAGAGATATGCTGTACTGCATCACATGAGTGACTGCACTTTCTACAGTGTGGTAGGTGAGTGGGGTTTATTCTATTTAGGTGGTAATTCAGTCCAACATGTCCTGTTCTTAACTGAAAGATAGTGCATTTATTTTTTCATTGTAGTAGATTTATATTGTTCTTCGAGTTTGGTCTATTCATCTCTGCATACGTGTCTCGACCAGTCGTCCCCATAGCCTATAGGTTCAGCCAATCTTCTCTGGAGTTATTTTTCAGAATCTACTTTATACTTTGTATACCAACAGCTTTGTTTATTTGTGGTTTTGATGATCTGTCCAGATGGTCTGCTCTGTCATTTCCTGAGAGTACTTGGTTATTGGTTACTAAACTGATGTCATTGCACTCTGGGCAGACCCATAGGTGCTCAGTCTCCCCAACAGATATAGAAGAGTATGCATACTGATGGTTCTCGTGGCTCACTGATTAAACACCTCTCACTCTGCCTCTCAGGCATCCAGTTCGACTTGTACAACGGGTAACTCTAAACTGCCTAAATCGCTTGATCGATTCAACATCGATTTTAGTGTCCTCATCCAACAGACAGTCACGAAGAGACCGAAAAATATCCCCTTATCCATCTTCAACTCCCCAACAATCGATGCTGTTGATGCAAGCCTGTCCGATCTCTCATTACCGTAAACACCCGCATGCCCAGGACAGTATATCCACGTACGCCTCTGGAGGTTAGAAACTTCTATAGACGACATCCGCTCATACCGTAACCTGCCCTTCTGGATCTCGTGAAGCATCGACTGAGAGTCAAATACAACAGCCCTAGTAAATAAAGTCCCAGAGATCCAATGGAGAGCAGCAGTAAGGGCCTCAACCTTCATCCTCATACTAGAAGTAGTTGTCCTGTATGTCCCACTTCGCTCTGCAACAACCCTACCATGCTCATTAGCCAAGAAACCCCAGCCGGACTTCTCACCACGTTGAACCGACCCATCAGAGTTTGTGGTTTTTAGCAGTCCATATGAAGAAGACTTGAACAAAGAAGAGGGAAAACAATGAACATTTGAAGCAATGAAATGCTAGAAAAAAATTTATTTGGAGATGCTATTGATCATCAATACCACTGAAGCACTGGTAATAAGCGTCTAGTTCTTCTTTTTCGCTGTTGTTCAATGCCTACACAACGAGTCCAGGTCTCTCGATGTATGTTGTTGTGTTTAGTTGTTCAATGTCTACACAATAAGTAGTCCGGTTCTCTCGATGTATGTTGTTGTGTTTATAGTAATATTAATGATCATGTTTTTCTGTATCATCTAGCAAGGTTATGGTGCTCCTCCAGGAACTTATCCAGGTGCACAACAAAGTTATGGAGCTCAAACTGGTGGCTATGCAGGTGGCCAGACCAACCCCTACGGTCCTGCAGGTCAGACGAACCCCTATGGCGCTCAAGGTCAGGCGAACCCCCATGGTCCTCCAGGCCAAGCAAACCCCTATGGCCCTCAAGGTCAGACCAACCCCCATGGTGCTCCAGGCCAAGCTAACCCCTACGGTCCTCCAGGTATTAATTTAAAAACTGATAGTTCTTGTAATAGTTCTTGTATCGTATGCTCAACAGTTTGTGTATCTTAGCTTGGACAGTTGTCTATCTTATTGAGAACATTTTCATATCTTACTTAGCGTGCGTTGATGCGGGTTTGCAAGGGAGCAAAGAATAGTACCACTGTGACTTACTAGGCATGCGGTCTGACACCACACGGTTGTCACATTCTCAGGACAAACCACTCAGGTCATATAGTAGGTTGATAGGGACTGCCTAGAGTAGTTGATAGTAGCTCGGCCTGCTAGCTGTGAGACGCCTCATGCTCGGGTTCGAACCTACTGTCCGGCATTTGTTCGAGTCTCCTGGTCTTACTCAGGACGATAACATGAGTACCTCTGAAGTCGGAGAAAATCTGCCTGTATGGCGAGGAATACTAATTACGAGTACATTGAGCACACGGCTGCCAGTGTAAAGTAATTACAATGTGCACGCTGCTGCCATTGTAAGAAATTGGAAAAACGGATTTTCACGAAAAATCAGTTTCAGAGATGAAACTTCGTCTGAGTTGAAAGCGGACAAAGAAAAAAAAAAAAAAAAAGTAGGTTGATAGAAATGAACACAAACATCCAGAATATTGCTGAGCTACAGAGTACCTCATGCATTGTGATCATCCTGTATAAAAAAGAGATTGGAGCACTCTTGGTTATTCAACAAATTGCAATTGTGGTGCTGAACCTACAAGGAAACAAAGAATCTTCTTCTTTTTGTCACACACTGACGGTTGTTGCCAGTGTCGGTTTTCTGTTTCGCTTGCGCTGTTCTGGTGGCTTGTGTGATTGTTATCTTTGCTCTTTCACAGGATGCTGCCACGCCATCTAACCATCTTTTCCGTGGTCTTCCTCTTGCCTTCTTTCCCGATGTTCTGTTGTAGAAGACTCTGTATACTGTGGAGTTTGGATGCATTCTTATTAAGTGGCCAAACCACTTCATTCTTTGTTTATCTATATAATTCAAGCACGGTTTTGTGCCAACTTTCTTCTTATGCTGATGTTGGTGATTCTGTCTTTTCTTGTGTTGTTGGTAACTTTTCTCAGGCAACGCATTTCACATGTAGTTATTTTTTGTGACTGCGCTTTGCTCAATGTCCATGTTTGGCTCTGGTAACACAAAGTAGGTATAAAAATGCTGTTGATCATTTGTTTCTTAGCTGCCTGTGAAATTTTTGGGTGCCTTAACAATGGGGCTAGCTGGTAGGTTACAGCATTTGCTTTTGTACTCTAGCCTCTATCTCTCTATCTAGTTTTCCGTCTTCTGTGAATATGCTTCCTAAGTATTTGAATTCTTTCACTTGGTTTATTTTAGGCCATTGACATGGATGTCTAGATTATTATGTTTAAAGAATAGTACCACTGAAACCTACAAGGCATGTCATAAGAGGCGACTGATGCAGGACCTATGAAAGGTAACCTATTAAATAAAAGCATCGCAGAAATGAGATGTGCTGGCCTACTTGTAGGTGCATAGCTGGCATAACGTACAATCACTCTTAGGTTCAGATCACATACAAATCATACAGAGTGGTTAACATGTGGTCGATTTGGAGCATTCGAAGAAGAAGAAGTAGCAATGTTGCTTGTTCTGTTAATCAATCATTAACTGTTAATGTCTAAACCTGTAAGTGAACAAAGAAGAGAAATAATGGAGTATGACATTAGTTCTGTAAAAGTGCTATAATTATCACTAGATACAGGAAGCTGTGAAGTTTTGTAAAAGTGCTATAATTATCACTAGATACAGGAAGCTGTGAAGTTTTGTAAAAGTGCTATAATTATCACTAGATACAGGAAGCTGTGAAGTTTTGTAAAAGTGCTTTAATTATCACTAGATACAGGAAGCTGTGAAGTTTTGTAAAAGTGCTATAATTATCACTAGATACAGGAAGCTGTGAAGTTTTGTAAAAGTGCTATAATTATCACTAGATACAGGAAGCTGTGAAGTTTTGTAAAAGTGCTTTAATTATCACTAGATACAGGAAGCTGTGAAGTTTTGTAAAAGTGCTATAATTATCACTAGATACAGGAAGCTGTGAAGTTTTGTAAAAGTGCTTTAATTATCACTAGATACAGGAAGCTGTGAAGTTTTGTAAAAGTGCTATAATTATCACTAGATACAGGAAGCTGTGAAGTTTTGTAAAAGTGCTATAATTATCACTAGATACAGGAAGCTGTGAAGTTTTGTAAAAGTGCTATAATTATCACTAGATACAGGAAGCTGTGAAGTTTTGTAAAAGTGCTATAATGATCACTAGATACAGGAAGCTGTGAAGTTTTGTAAAAGTGCTTTAATTATCACTAGATACAGGAAGCTGTGAAGTTTTGTAAAAGTGCTATAATTATCACTAGATACAGGAAGCTGTGAAGTTTTGTAAAAGTGCTATAATTATCACTAGATACAGGAAGCTGTGAAGTTTTGTAAAAGTGCTATAATTATCACTAGATACAGGAAGCTGTGAAGTTTTGTAAAAGTGCTATAATTATCACTAGATACAGAGCTGTGAAGTTTGTAAAGTGCTATAATTATCACAGATACAGAAGCTGTGAAGTTTGTAAAGTGCTATAATTATCACTAGATACAGGAAGCTGTGAAGTTTTGTAAAAGTGCTATAATTATCACTAGATACAGGAAGCTGTGAAGTTTTGTAAAAGTGCTATAATTATCACTAGATACAGGAAGCTGTGAAGTTTTGTAAAAGTGCTATAATGATCACTAGATACAGGAAGCTGTGAAGTTTTGTAAAAGTGCTATAATTATCACTAGATACAGGAAGCTGTAGTTTGTAAAGTGCTATAATTTTCACTAGATACAGGAAGCTGTGAAGTTTTGTGTTCGCCTATGTCAGTTGTCATAGTCTTCTTCTTCTTCACTCCTAGGGAGGCATAGGTCTGCAACCAAGGTCTTCCAAGCCCGCCTATCCAAGGCCATTTTTCCAGATCTCTCCACTCTCTCCCCGGTTTCTTGCATTCCATCTCCAATTCCCGCCTCCAGGTGTTCCTGGGTCTTCCTTAATTCTATTACCCTGGGGAGGGGGGTGTTTCCCCATCGGAGAGCCTGTCTCGTGATGCTGTCAGGGGCCTCCTCGGTATGTTTCCTATCAATCATCACCTTCTGCCCCTTATTTCTTGTTCCACCTACTGTTATTCCGCTTTATCTCACAGTTCCCTGTTTGTGGTCCTATCATATCCTGCTCGGGCATCTATTGATGGATGAGTATCCTGCTCGGGCATCTATTGATGAATGTCTGCAACTATTTGTTGTTCCTCTTAGTTGTTCACAATAGTTGTCATAATATTTGATAATAAATGTATCTTGTTTGTTATTTCAGGATTTGGTCAGACTCCTGTTGATCCACAGGTGCAACAGTGGTTCCTGTCAGTAGATAGTGATCGCTCGGGAAAAATTACATCTGCTGAGCTACAGAAGGCATTGATTAACACAAATTGGACGCACTTCAATGAGGAAACATGTAGACTAATGATAGGTATGTGGTGTTATATTAAGTGATCAACATCATGGTACATTAGACATTCCCATGCATGTTCTGTCCTCCGCTGCAGCAACCATACCAAAGTCCACCTGCTCATCGTGCCCATGAGAAGTTGATCCATATATTTTCTCTCTACCACAAAGACGACACTGTCTGGCATGTCCAAACTCAACTCCCAATTCTCACAATCGGTCAGTGTCTGAGACTCGCCCATGTCACAAAAATGAGAGCGCACTCGCATTGATGATAATGGCTCTGTCCATACTCCTGCCCGCTTGAGTTGGGGCATTGTTTGCAAGAAAGTCAGCATGCTCATTACCCTGCGCTCCAACATGTCCAGGTGTATACAACCAAGTCAGTGTCTTGATCAGGTGATCTCCAAATGCGGTTCATCCATTCTGCGTGCTTTTGTTCCAGATTCATTCCTTTGAAGCATATTCATTAAGTCGGATATGATAATTGTATGGGTACCTGTTGGTCAGCCACCCACAAGATAGCCCTGGAGACTGGTGATCTCCATAGTCATGCTAATAATGATAGGTATGGTTGCTAGAAAGGATGCCTGGTTGAATTTGTAGACTAAGGATAGGTACTTCTTCTTTTGCATTTGCCCGCTATTTTTTTTTTTTTTTTTTCTTTCGTCCGCTTTCAACTCAGACGAAGTTTCATCTCTGAAACTGATTTTTGCGTGAAAATCCGTTTTCCAATTTCTTACAATGGCAGCAGCGTGACATTGTAAATTACTTTACACTGGCAGCCGTGTGCTCAATGTACTCGTAATTAGTATTCCTCGCCATACAGGCAGATTTTCTCCGACTTCAGAGGTACTCACGTTATCGTCCTGAGTAAGACCAGGGACTCGAACAAATGCCGGACAGTAGGTTCGAACCCGAGCTATGAGGCGCCTCACAGCTAGCAGGCCGAGCTACTATCAACTACTCTAGGCAGTCCCCCTTGCCCGCTATGAATTCAGATGTAGGCAGGGCACCTGATATCGTGCTTCTGACTGATTTTTGCGTGAAGACCTGCTTTCCTTATTAACAATGTCCCCCACCATACTTCTTCTTCTTCTTCTTCTAACCAGGGCTGCGAGTTTTCACTCTTGGGCAGCCAATGCCAGTTTGTAGAATCTGCATGTGTTCTGTAATTGTGGAGACTAGTGTAAAGGGTATTATGAACAGATGGGTGTGGTGGGAGGAGTTCTTGTCTAGCTTTATGTAGTCCAGGACATTCAAGCAAGATATGCTGTACTGTCTCACATGAGTGACTGCACTTTCTACAGTGTGGTAGGTGTGTGGGGTTTATTCTGTGTAGGTGGTAATTCAGTCCAACATGTCCTGTTCTTAACTGAAAGATAGTGCTTTGATCTTTTCGTTGTAGCAGATTTATATTGTCCTTGGGGTTTGGTCTATTCATCTCTGCATACATGTCCCGACCAGTCGTCCCCATAGCCCATCGGTTCAGCCAATCTTCTCTGGAGTTGTTTTTCAGAATCTGTTTTATACTTTGTATGCTAACAGGTTTGTCTATTTGTGGTTTTGATGATCCCTGTTTGGCCAGATGATCTGCCTTGTCATTTCCTGGGATATTTGTGTGCCCAGGAATCCACTGTAGAATGACATTAATATCAAAGGAGGAAATCAGATTGTGGATGACTAATGCCAATGACTGGATCTCGCTTGACTGATTCTGCTGTTCTTCTAAAGCTTGTAGTGTGGACTGTGAGTCAGTGAATACTATCATGTCTTGGACAATATTCTCTCCAAGTTCAAACTGCTGGTGGACTAGTTCTACAGCGGTCTTTATGGCTATAATCTCTGCCTCATAGTTGGAACATATATTACCACAAGGAGCACAGTAACTATAGGTAGTTCCATCTGGATATTTCAGGTATATGCCGAAGCCAGCGTAAGTAGTGGCTTTGACCCCACCATACAGGCGTGACTTCTCCGACGTTAGAGGTATGATAGGTACTCACATTCTTGACAAGTGGTTACCTTTGTTGATAAGAATGGACGAAAACTAATAAGCAAACACGGTAGGTGAAGTAGTGTGCCTAGTCCTATCAGAGATAGATAATATAATGTAGGTCCTATATTCAAGTTGAGCACATATAATAAAAACCATTGGCAGTTGAAAAGCAGAAAAATAAGGATTGTAAAGCTGCTGCTAGGACACAGTTTTAGATATGTAAAGTTACATTTAATTCTTGCCAGAAAAGTGCAGACTACAGTCTTCAGACTTAAAATGGGATGCTGCAGTTTCAGAACACACTTCCATAGAATGGGTCTCAGGAATTCAGCTGCCTACATCTGTGGAGCACCAAAGCAGTCCCCAAAGCACATCCTGCAACACTGTCACAGCCTGAGCAGTGTGAGAATGGAAATCTGACCAGCAGAAAAAACCCTTCAGAACAAACTATGGTGAACCGGTGAAGACCGCAAGCGCACCGCCTTGTTTATGACACATACTTGAGTAGTCGCATAATAGAAGTTGTTCACAGAAGAAAAAGAATAGTTCGTGTCTGCGATCATGAACCAACCAAGAGAGCTAACCTCCAACAAAATGCATATGACAAAATCTGTGATGTGTCACAAGACACAAATATGGTTTATTGCTGTAAACATAGTACAATTTCTCTTCATTTAGCTCAAGTTGGTTCATATTGACTTCATTTGGCTCAAGTTGGTTCATATTGACTTCATTTGGCTCGTTGGTTCATATTGACTTCATTTGGCTCAAGTTGGTTCATATTGACTTCATTTGGCTCAAGTTGGTTCATATTGACTTCATTTGGCTCAAGTTGGTTCATATTGACTTCATTTGGCTCAAGTTGGTTCATATTGACTTTATTTGGCTCAAGTTGGTTCATATTGACTTCATTTGGCTCAAGTTGGTTCATATTGACTTCATTTGGCTCGTTGGTTCATATTGACTTCATTTAGCTCAAGTTGGTTCATATTTTCATTTGGCTCAAGTTGGTTCATATTGACTTCATTTGGCTCAAGTTGGTTCATATTGACTTCATTTGGCTTGTTACACAAAATGTGGTTTAGATGTGTTTTTCTTTGTTTGTAGAAATAAGGAAATCATTATCCAATAATTCTACCAGTTTAAAGGGATAGTTTGTTTGTAGACATTTCTCATGTTTTTTGTTAGGTGAGACTTATTGATTGATAGGATCATCATCATTGCACTTCAGTGAGTAACCATGTATGCTCTGATCTCTTTCTTACACAGGAAGATCTCAACTGCAGTGCACACCGTGAGGGTCCCCGATGTAATTTTGAAGATGTTATTTTTAATCTTTTCTCATGAATTTTGCCCTCTGTGACATAAAGGTTAGATGCTCGTCTCTCGTGCCAAAGGAACCAGGTTCGCTCCCTTGTGGAAGCATCAAGATATTTTTCTTGAGATTCCTGATCTCAGTGCTGGTGAGATCGAGCTCCTAGTCTTATCAGAGACGAACGCCCATCTGCCCAGCGTGTTCGTAGCGCGTTGGACTACGGGTGACTATCCCTCTGTGTGTGCGGGTTCAATTCGCGGGATGGCAGAAAAAGCCACAGATTCCCCAGATTTACGGTGTTCGTGGCACCGACCAAAGGGTTACGATGTCCATGGCACTAAGCCGAAGAGCTGAAAAGCTCAAGATCGATTTCTGGATCGAAAAAAAAAAAATAAGAGATGAACGATAAAACATAGGTCCCGT
Organism: Arion vulgaris; assembly: GCA_020796225.1. Taxonomy (NCBI): domain Eukaryota; kingdom Metazoa; phylum Mollusca; class Gastropoda; order Stylommatophora; family Arionidae; genus Arion; species Arion vulgaris. Next base: position 4,317,616 of record CM036758.1, on the reverse strand, counting down.
GTTCAATTTGAGCTCATAAAAGAACTCTTGGCAGTTCAAAATCGAGAATCAAAGTGTGACTTATAGCATCCTTTACTCTCCAAGTCCTAGTTAGAAAAACTGATAACCGATTTCATGACTCCTCTATTTGTGTTTCAATAGGTATGTTTGATAAGGATCAAAGTGGTACTATTGACTTGTATGAGTTTCAAGCTCTGTGGCACTACATTCAACAATGGAAGCAAACTTTTGATCGCTTTGACTCCAACAAATCAGGTTCCATTGAAGGCCATGAGCTACAGCAAGGTAAGAAAACATTCAACAACCAAAATAAACACACAAACACACACGCGGTTTCATTTTGTTTTGGTTTTGTTCGCTCGATATCTTCTTTGAATGCTCCGTATGAACACTTGTCAACCACTTGTGTGATTTGTATGTGATCTGAGCCTAAGAGTGATTGTACGTCGTACCAATTATTCGCCTGCACATTCAATGTATGCGATGCTTTTTATTTACTACGGTAGCTTACGATATGCCTTGTAGGTCATAGGTACTATTCTTTGCTTCCCTTGTGAGCCCCGGCACCACATGGGCGGTTCACCCAATATGAATTCAGATGTAGCTAGGTTGTCTAATATGGCACCTCTGACTGATTTTTGCGTGATAGCTTGCTTTCCTAATCACCAATGTCTCTGACTTTAGAAGTACACTGATGAATGGATTGTGAGTAAATATTGTATGTAATAAAAATAACTACAATAGCTTGATGTTTGTATAGCAATAATATTCCACAAGTTAATCTTCTTGTGTTGTCACACTGTTACCGGGTTGTTACCCAGTATTGTGGTTTTCTATTGTTTCTCTTGCGCTGCACTAGTGTCTTGGGTGATAGGATAGTTATCTTTGCTTTTTGTCACAATTCTGCTATGCCATCTTTTTCATGGTCTTACTCTCACCTTCTTTCCTGATGTTCTGTTGTAGAAGACTTTGTATACTGTTGAGTTTGGTTGCATTCTTATTAAGTGGCCAAACCACTTCATCCTTTGTTTCTCAATGTAATTCAAGCAAGGTTCTTCTTCTTTGCGTTCGTTATTTACCACCAATTTTAATCACTCTTTGTGATATGATTTGATCTTTGCCAAGAATGTATATACATTACACATTGGTTTGTAGGCCCCTAAACGCATAGACTTCTACACGTTTAGGACATGTGCATCCGATTTCAGCCAAACCTCCTTAGTCACCTCTTACGACATGTGTGGCAGGTAACAGTGGTTCTATTCTTTACACCCCAAATTTGGGCCTGGTAACCACTCAGGCGGTTCAAGCAAGGTTCTGCCCCAACTATCTTTCTTATGCTAATGTTGGTACTCTTGTCTTTTCTGTCTTGAGTTGTCTTGTCTTAATTTCAACTTAATCACTGATGTATATTTATCTTCCCAGCGTTCCAGACAATGGGATACAACGTGTCTCCACAGTTTGTCCAAATTGTTGTAGTCAAGTTTGATCATCACGGCCGACGCTGCCTCACACTGGACAACTTTATCCAATCGTGCGTCATGCTTAAATCGTTGACGGATGCATTCCGACAGAGGGATACATCACTGACTGGATCTGTCCGTATGTCATACGAGGACTTTATGAGTTTGGCCATTCTCTACAAACCGTAACTGTTATAAATTAGCAATGAAATAAATATTATTGCCAAGTTTATAATTCTAAACATTTTTTTATATTTCAAACATGTTTGTATTGTTGTATTTAGTCAAATACATTTTATCTTCAAATGTTCTCCATCTTTGATGTGCCATGCCCACCATTGTTTATATACAAACTCTGTACCATATTGGCTAATGTTTGTATACAAACTGTTTCTGTTCCTTCCTTCCTTTCTTTCGCTTGAAATATTGTCTATATATTCAACGTCGTCTCTTGTATAAACGTCAGTCTTTTGTAACTCACACAGAGATTCGTGTAGTTTACTGTCGAGTGTTATTTCGTTAGGCCAGTGAGTTTGCCTCAGTGTATCATATTCGGGTCAATCTTGAAATATGTGCTCTGTAGTCTGATGTGCCTGAAAAAAAGTAAAGGAACCCTTTCATACCTTGGGGTATATAGGGCAATACAGTGTAAGGCCTGTATTTTTCATTGACCGTTGGCACACGATGGGCGATGTGGTCAGCATCACACCGGTCGCCTTTACTTTCCCAGAGCATGTCTGGTACCCAGTTGAGGCTGGGTCGACCTGAGAGCCGTCATGGTCGGGAAAATTCCACGGCCACTGTGGGAGCTGAACCCGACCACCAGCCTTGAGAAGCGAGTTCACTAACAACTACGCTACCACGGCTCTCGATGTGCCTGTACACATGGCTAAATTGCTGATATTGAATTTTGTATATTTGTGGCTGCGGAGTCGATTATTCAAAGCGCAGAATGACAACTTGTTCCAATCTGTTAATATTATAGTAGTCGTCTTATGTTGGTATTTGTGGTTTTCTGATTGATTTAATCATCCTTTTCTTTTGGTGGTAAGTAACTGGTACATCTGGTTGCTCTCCTGCAGCACCTTCCTAGGCCAGTCTGTCTGCTGTTTCATTTCCTGGTATTCCATCTATGTACCATATTGGCTAATGTTTGTATACAACCCATCTCTGTACCATATTGGTTAATGTTTGTATACAACATTCTGTACCATATTGGTTAATGTTTGTATACAATTCATCTCTGTACCATATTGGTTAAAGTTTGTATACAACCCATCTCTGTACCATATTGGCTAATGTTTGTATATAAACTATCTCTGTACAATATCGGCTAATGTTTGTATACAAACTATCTCTGTACAATATTGGCTAATGTTTATATACAATCTATCTCTGTACAATATTGGCTAATGTTTGTATACAAACTATCTCCTTACTATATTGACTAATGTTTGTATACAAACTATCTCTACCATATTTACTAGTGTTTGTATACACACTATCTACCATATTGGTTAATGTTTATATACAAACTATCTCTGTACCATATTGGCTAATGTTTGTATACAACTCATCTCTATACCATATTGGTTAATGTTTATATACAAACTATCTCTCTACCATATTGGCTAATGTTTGTATATAACTCATCTCTATACCATATTGGCTAATGTTTATATACAAACTATCTCTGTACCATATTGGCTAATGTTTATATACAATCTATCTCTGTACAATATTGGCTAATGTTTGTATACAAACTATCTCCTCATAACCTAACTATCAATGTGGAAATGGTACTTGATCTGATCTATACAAAAGAAAGTTTAGAGATCCACATGAGTTAGCCTTCTGTATGAAGATGGCACTTGATCTCACTCTCTTCCAAGATGTAATATTAAACAGTCTAGCATGTTCTTCTCTCTGTCCTCCTATTAAATGTATTCTATATATGATTTGTTTCTTATATTCTGCACAAAATTAAGCAGGTTTGAGTTTTTATATTTATAATTTTACTTCCAAATTCAACTTTTTCATGTACCATGTTTGGCTGGTGTAGATAATCATTTCTCTCTCTACAGCATCCTCTAGTTTTATTTATTATTTTATACTTGCTTATGTAACCAGGTTGTTGCTTGACTTCTTCCACAGTCAGGTGTCCCTCTGGCTAAGTGGTTAAGCCTTTGACTTGCGTTCCGAATATCGCGGGTTTGAATCCTGATTGCTTTACGCTCTGTTCATGAGTGCATTTTTTTCAGAAACTCCTAGGATTGTTGCCGGAGCTACAGAGTTCGTGCAATACTCTCGGCAGGTGGCGTGCCATTTCTGCAGAGAGGGGCTGAGCCATATGGGGTCAAATCTGGAGTATGGGGTAAAAACTGGCGTATCGGGTAAAACCTGGCGCAGTGAAGTAAATCCTTGGACTTTATACCCTATTTTTCCCACAACTGTCTATGCAACAATGGGAGAAAATCTCTTACCAGAATGCTGTCACCAAAATTCAAACTTGTACCTCGACTTGTTCTTCTTTCTCAAAGCACTATCTTTCAGCTAAAAACAGGACATGTTGGACTGAATTACCACCTAAACAGAATAAGCCCCACACATCTACCACACTGTAGAAAGGGCAGTCATTCATGTAAGATAGTAAAGCATATGCTGCTTGAATGCCCTGAACTACATAAAGCTAGACAAGAACTCCTCCCACCACACCTATCTGTTCATAATACACTTTACACTAGTCTTCCACAATTACAGAAAACTTGCAGATTCTACAATTTGGCACTGGTTGCCCAAGAATGAAAACTCGCATCCCTGGTTAGAGGAAGAATCGTCCAGTCACTGTAGTCAATGATCTTCATCTCTGTAGCACCATCTGGTGCAACTATTGGCTATGTAATACATTATATGACAACCCCATACTGTATCATTTTCTAATAATATGTTTATTAATGACAATGGTTTTACATATGGGTCCCATAATATTGTCTATGCTATCATTTGTAAACGTTGTGAAACATACTGATCATTTGTGTCCATATTTGCATGATGGATGTCATCACTGTTTGACTGCTGTAGACATCCTCTTCCTTTCTTTTGCCTGATTGTTAGTCATTAGTTATTGGTTACTGAACCCACGTCATTGCCATCTGGGTAGGCCCATAGGTGCTCAGTCTCCTTGAAGTATTGTCTATATATTCAGTGATGTCACTTGTATAAACTTCACTGTTTGTAGCCCACACAGGAGGCTGTGCAGATTTCCCACCAGTGTTGTTTCGTTGGGCCAGTGAGTCCGTCTCAATATACCATGTTTAGGTCAGTCTTGAAATATGTGCATACTTGAACTTTTCAAATTGTTCTACTTCCATTCTATTTCATTTTCTATCCTTTGCTTGATAACAGCTTCTCTATTGAAGCGTTGATTTCATCTTTTGTTGTGTTTAGTAAAACTACCTGTTACAATTTTCTCTCTTTCTTAGCAGTCTATTATTATATTCTCTCTTTGTTATCATTTCACTAGATAATCTTCTGTAGAAATCTGTTAGACTCTTCAACATAAATAACTGTTTGTAAATGTTGTTTTCTTAGTAAACATATGCACGTGTCTGTCTACTTAAATATAACATACAAACCAACATTATAATCTTGTGTATACAACTACAATGTAGACAGTTTTAATTTTTGTATTTTTTTTTTTTTTTTTTTAACATTAATGGTGATTGTAATTATTGAAAAACTAAATTATATAATAAAATATGTAATTTAAATCATTGTTAGTTTATCTTTTGATAAAAATCTGGCACTTGAATATATTTAAGTTAACCTCTGACTTATTCAGACATTTTGTTTTCTGAAAGAGTTTGTTGTGTATGAGCCAGTAGTTTCCATCTTCTGGTGTGCAATATTCATTTCTCATGCAACCACACAGAGGACAAAGAGTGGTTAACTGATTTGATAAGAACAAATGCAAGGAAGAAAAAAAAGAAGAAGAGGGAATCTCTGAAGACAGAGAAGGTACGCATGTATGGTGTGGGATACTGATAATAAGGAAAGCAGGCCTTCATGTAAAAATAAGTCATACCAGACTCCATGACTAGGCCTTCTTCTTCTTCTTCTTTGCGTTCATTCTTTACGACCAATTTTAATCACTTTGTGATATGTTTGATCATTGCCAAGAACGTGTATATGTTGCACATTGGTTTGGTAGGCCCCTAAACGGTGACTAGGCCTGAATTCATAACAATCGAACGCAAGAAGAAGAAGCATTACTGGGAACTATAGCATACTCTGAACAAATTACACAAGACAATGTTTTAAATTCTCATCTTTGTCCCATGTCATTCTGGGGGAAGGGCAATGAGAGAGTGGTCCATGTCATTCTGGGGGGGAAGGGCAATGAGAGAGTAGCCCATGTCATTCTGGGGGGAAGGGCAATGAGAGAGTAGCCCATGTCATTCTGGGGGGAAGGGCAATGAGAGAGTAGCCCATGTCATTCTGGGGGAAGGGCAATGAGAGAGTAGTCCATGTCATTCTGGGGGGGAAGGGCAATGAGAGAGTAGCCCATGTCATTCTGGGGGGAAGGGCAATGAGAGAGTAGCCCATGTCATTCTGGGGGGAAGGGCAATGAGAGAGTAGCCCATGTCATTCTGGGGGGAAGGGCAATGAGAAAGTGGGTGCACTGGCGAGCCAAGCTGCGATCGAGAATGAACCTGCTATGGAAAAAATCAACATCATCAACTCTCTAAGAGAAAACATACATTCTGAAAATTTCAACGAAGAAGATAAAGGATATTCTCTATCTCAGTTGCACATATCGATAGGTGCACCAAGACAGGAAAACCATGAGAGAAACCCCAGTAGATACATCAACCAACACAGAACGGGAGTTAGTAGTCTAAACACACAGAAATATATTCTTGGGAGGAGATCAGAGCAATTATGGACATGTCTGATGTGTGGTGAAGATGATTCTACAATAAACAATTAGGCCGAAAACTTCTGTTCCAGGTGCACCTGTAATACACTAGTAGGAGCCTAACGGGTCCGCAACGCTTCTAACCGCTCTTGGCAAAGACTATTTATATATCACAATAAGAATGATCTTCTTCTTTGGTCGGTTTCGTATGCTCGTCTAAACCATGAGATGGGTTGCCTCTATGAAGCTGCATGTCAGTTCGAGAGTTCCCCATAGCTTGCTCTGTAAACTTTGTTCATAAGGCCATGTTTTATTTCGTTGGTGTATGTATGATGGACATGACTGCAGGATGTGCTCTGGAGTCTGTGTTTCTGTCTGGCATGCACACTGTGCAGTATGAGCAGGCTTTGTTCTGTACATGTGGTAGTTGAGCCTGCAGTGACCTGTTCTTAGGCAAAGATTGTTGTGTGCTGTTTTCTGTTTAGTCTGCTGATGGGATCTTGATAGAATGATCAAAATGGTCGAGAAGGACAATTGAAACAAACAAACAATGAAAGACATTCTGAAACTTTTATTTAGTATTTGAGTTCAGCCAACATTCTTAATTATAGCACAATAACATTTGAATATAGCACAACAATATATCACTATAGCATAATGGTAAGACACTATAGCATAATGGTAAAGCCCTATGTCGTAAAGGTAAAAGCACTATATATGATTTATCACAATCATTCTTGTATAATTGAGCTATTATGCCAGCAACATATTTCTGTGCTCATTGATTACTATGAAATCATGGTGTACATAATGCCAAACGGAATCATTAGAAATGGTAGTATTTGGGAGGTGTACATGACAGCGTTGACTTATTCCTGTCTGCTCCTCGTGGAGCAGAGGACCTCAACAGTTATTCACCACTTTTTCCGGTCTCTGGATGTTTTCTTTATGATCTCCCAGGATAATCGAGCACTCTTCAGTTCCTCAAGAAGACTTAGTTTTCAGGTCTGTTTAGGATGTCCTCATTTTCCTTTTGCTTGTGGGTTCCACTAAAGTGCTGACACTCAACTGTGTCTTCCGTAGGGTATGCCCAACCCATCATAATTTTCTCCTCTTAACCTGGGTCATCATGGGTTCCTGTCCTGTTATTATCCACAGATATGTGTTTCATGACAGCCTTGTTTTGTTGTAATTTCAACACAGAAATTGTGCAATATATATACATTTCCTTTGACTTGTTTCTGTTTATGAAGCACACACAAAAGCCCGTTCTAGAAATCTTTTCTTATCCTGATGCTGTGAGATAAAACAGGATGAGAGAAAAAAAGTAGTAGAACTTATCTCTTTAAGACAAACTATATATACTTGTAGTTTTATAGTAAAACAATGCAGTCAAGCAAACTTTGATATGTAAATTTAGAAACAAGGTTACAGCCTTTGACCTGGTGGATTACAATGTCGGCCGGCGAGTTTTGATATGTAAATTTAGAAACAAGGTTACAGCCTTAAATTGAAGTCTGCATTGAAGGAATGTCAAGGAAGACCAAAGTCTTTGGTTATAATTATGTGTAGCAGCCTGCCAAGATAGACTCATGACACCATTAAAAGTAAAATAATGTGCAAGTCACTAAACTTTACGGTAAACAAACTCAAAAGTTGAATACAGAATAATTAAACAATCAATTTAAAATTACACATTTGATCAGGAAAAAGTATAAAAATTAATTACATAAATTATAAAAATAAACGATATGGAATCATAAATTAAAATATAGAAGCTCGTGGCTTGAGTCGGTATTGGATTATTTAGTCCAGACATAAGTTGTGACGTATTAAATGTTTAAAAACAGTAGCCCTAAATTTAACGGACTTCGATGTAATCGATTTAAAATACCGAAACAAATCATGATCATCATCAAATAGCTTGTCGTGAGCAGAACTTTGCCACCCCAACAATCCTCCGGAATTTCTTATTATGATGTATTCCATATTATTGTTGGGATTTTCTAGGCATTGTCTTGGAAGATAGTCTGCCATTGCTTTCCTTCCTGGCAGTGACCATACTGGTCCATGGCCGTAACCATTGTCTCTATTACAGAGATCCTCTGTCTACCTTCCTGGCAGTGACCATACTGGTCCATGGCCGTAACCATTGTCTCTATTACAGAGATCCTCTGTCTACCTTCCTGGCAGTGACCATACTGGTCCATGGCCGTAACCATTGTCTCTATTACAGAGATCCTCTGTCTACCTTCCTGGCAGTGACCATGCTGGTCCATGACCGTAACCATTGTCTCTATTACAGAGATCCTCTGTCTACCTTCCTGGCAGTGACCATACTGGTCCATGACCGTAACCATTGTCTCTATTACAGAGATCCTCTGTCTACCTTCCTGGCAGTGACCATACTGGTCCATGACCGTAACCATTGTCTCTATTACAGAGATCCTCTGTCTACCTTCCAGGCAGTGACCATGCTGGTCCATGACCGTAACCATTGTCTCTATTACAGAGATCCTCTGTCTACCTTCCAGGCAGTGACCATGCTGGTCCATGACCGTAACCATTGTCTCTATTACAGAGATCCTCTGCCTACCTTCCAGGCAGTGACCATGCTGGTCCATGACCGTAACCATTGTCTCTATTACAGAGATCCTCTGTCTACCTTCCTGGCAGTGACCATACTGGTCCATGCGAACCATTGTCTCTATTACAGAGATCCCCTGTCTACCTTCCTGGCAGTGACCATACTGGTCCATGACTAACCATTGTCTCTATTACAGAGGATCCTCTGTCTACCTTCCTGGCAGTGACCATACTGGTCCATGAACGTAACCATTGTCTCTATTACAGAGATCCTCTGTCTACCTTCCTGGCAGTGACCATACTGATCCATGACCGTAGCCATTGTCTCTATTACAGAGATCCTCTGTCTACCTTCCTGCAGTGACCATACTGTCCATGACCGTAGCCATTGTCTCATTACAGAGATCCTGTCACCTTCTGGCAGTGACCATACTGGTCCATGACCGTAACCATTGTCTCTATTACAGAGATCATCTGTCTACCTTCCTGCAGTGACCATACTGGTCCATGACTGTAACTATTGTCCTATTACAGAATCCTGTCTACCTTCCTGACAGTGACATACTGTCCATGACGTACCATTGCCTATTACAGAGATCCTCTGTCTACCTTCCTGGTGACCATACTGGTCCATGGCCGTAACCATTGTTCTATTACAGAGATCCTCTATCTACCTTCCTGGTGACCATACTGGTTCATGACGAACCATTGTCTCTATTACAGAGATCTCATCTACCTTCCTGCAGTGACCATATGGTCATGACCGTAACCATTGTCTCTATTACAGAGATCCTCTGTTACGTCGCAAGTTTTGAGACCATAACCATTGACACTATGTCGGCTGCTCCACCATCACCACCTGCTCCCATGGCTTCGCGTGACACTACCGGGACTAAATGGGTACTCACCTGAGGTGTCGTAGACCAAAACTGTAATATAACCAAATAGTAATGTTGCAGACACAGGGAAGAAAAAGCGAAAGATCGTACACGCAAAAGGTGATCTCAGAGATAACATAGGCTGCTAAAAACTCTATTTAGGAAGCGCACACAAAAGCCCGTTCTAGAAATATATTCTTATCCTTATTCTGTGAGGCAAAACAGGATTAAAGAAAGAAGTAGAAGGATAAATATTGTTTCACATTTTAAATTATTTCCAACACAAAACTGTGTTTATTTTATATTGTACATGATTTTGAAAATATGAACAGTCTCGTTGTATGTTCAGTTTTGTGTTCAGTTTTAACCTGAATAGAATCTACTGTCATAATTTCTTGGCATTGTTAATTCAGTAGTTTGTTGTTGCTTTCCAAATGGTTCTAACCGCGTACCAACTGTGGTCCAAGGTACGCTCTCTAGCCCGATATCAGGCCGGACCAGCTCCCGCCTCCGGTGCCGTTGTCAAATATATCAATCTTCCGCCACTTTTTCTCTACAAGACCTGCATATCAAGGAGCATTAGCTCATTATCATCATCAGGTGCCGTGCCGGCTGGCGTAGGCGATCATGGATCTCCACAAATCTCTGTCGTTGGTGTTTGCTATCAACTCAGATGTTGACGCTCTACCGTACCATGAAGTCACTCTATCCAACATTTTCTCTCTCAGTCTTCCCTATCTCGTCTACCCTCGATTTTACCAGTTGTCACAATGTGTTCTAAACCTCCCTCCTCATCACATGCCAGAAAAATGATGACTGCCTCTTTCTTATATTGATGATAAGCTTTCTCTGTGTCTTGATCTCATTTAGTCATTTTAGTCATTTTAGCAGTCCATGGGATTCTCATGATTCTTCTGTAAAACCACATTTCTGTGGCCCTCAGAGATTTTTGATCTGTGTGTTCATTGTCCATGACTCGCATCCGTATGTCAGTATTGGTTCTATGTAGCACTGGATAACTCGCATTCTGATCGGGATTGACAAGGACTTGTTGCAGATAATGCTTCTCATTTTCAGGAATGATCATCTATTAGCTCATTAAGAAAACATAATATCACGAAAGATGAACTATTTTGTCTACAAGACCTGCATATCAAGGAACATTAGCTCATAAAAAACATCATGTCCCGAAAGATGAACTATTTTGTCTACAAGACCTGCATATCAAGGAACATTAGCTCATAAAAAACATCATGTCCCGAAAGATGAACTATTTTGTCTACAAGACCTGCATATCAAGGAACATTAGCTCATAAAAAACGTCATGTCCCGAAAGATGAACTATTTTGTCTACAAGACCTGCATATCAAGGAACATTAGCTCATAAAAAACGTCATGTCCCGAAAGATGAACTATTTTGTCTACAGGACCTGCATATCAAGGAACATTAGCTCATAAAAAACGTCATGTCCCGAAAGATGAACTATTTTGGCTACATTAAACGTCACAGTGGTTTGGAGAGAACAGTAATGGAAGGCATGATTCTTGGAGTACGAGGCAAGGGGATGATCAAGACAAAGGTGGCAGCAGGACATTAAATAAACATTGAACATGACGCAGGAGGAGACGGGAGAACTTGCTAGAGACAGATAATTTTTCAGGCAGGCTCTGCTGAAAACGAGGTTCCGCATGGGACATGCCACTACTTGATAAGTTTACTGTCACCATGGCAACAACAAAATATACTTCAACTTGGTGGATTCATTTAGTGTCATCTTCTCTTTAATGAGGGATCATCTGGACATTTTTCAGTGATACCTGATCTCAGTGTATGTGAGATCGAGCTCCTAGTCCTATCGGAGATGGACGATAAAACGTACGTCTGTGCTCTAGTTGAGCACGTAAAAAAACCGCCCTAAGACAGTTCAAAATCGAGAAAAGCAGGCTGGAAAGCCGCTGTCCAGGACAAATTCATTAGAAAGATTTTAAAAACGCATACACAATATTTTCACTATCTTCTAAATTACATCGTGTACCCTCACCGGTGCTACGGAGTTCATGCACTGCGCTGAGATCTTCCTGTGAAAGAAAGAGATCGAAGCACACATCATTACTCACCGATGTGCAATGATGATGGTCAATCAATCAATCAATCAATCAATCAATCAATCAATCAGACTCTTATAGCAATGATAAAAACGTGAAATGTTTAGTACAAAGATAACGAAAATGTTCGATGTGAACAACCACTAAAGTGGCTGGTAGTGTAATTTGCGCCAATTTGAACGCCACTATATTATCTCATGGTGTGGGATGAGTTTGCACCAATGATGTCATGACACTTGTGATAAGAAAAAGAAGCTTCCACACAAAAATCAGTCAAATATTACACGACATAACTACACCTGAATTTATTTCGGACTAACGAAAATAAAAAGCTAGGTAGACTTTCATGATACAGACAATATATATATATATATTTGTTTTTAAACCGGGCCCTTACCAGGCAGTGCAGCAGCCAGTAGACCCAGTTACGGTTGAACGTGTAAAAACTCAGAGCGTCGTCATTCTTTGCTTTGTTGCTGCCCTTAGATACCAACACACTTAACTGCCCCTGATCGCTTCATCAATGTCTGATCAAGGGCTCCGGGGCTCTGTTGGCGCCGGGGAGCCGTCAGGAAACAAAGAATAGTACCACTGCGATCTACAAGGCATGTCGTAAGAGGCGAGTGATGTAGAAGCTTAGGGAAGCTAGCCTAATAAATAAAAAGCGTCGTAGAAATCAGATGTGCTGGCCTACTTGTAGACGCATAACTGACACAACATAAAATAACTCTTAGGCTCAGATCACTTACAAATCACACAGAGTGGTTAACAACTGGTCGACATGGAGCATTCGAAGAAGAAGGAGAGAGTTTGTTACTGCCCAACAAAACTTTACCAAGTTTGATAACCTCTAATTATTTTCTTAATCTTTGACCAAAAACAAGAGAGTTACAAAAGGAGAGACATCCATCATTTTCTCATTCAATCCAATTAAGTGATACAGGAAATATATTTACACAGAAATATTGAAAATATGTTTCAAAAACAAAAATAATGTGTGCATGAAAAACGCATATGATGGTTTCATAGTAAAATAAAAGTGACTATAGAAAATGAAAATTACTTTATCAAAAACATTCAAAGTTCTTCAGCAATTCTAGCACAATCACAAGTATAACATGAAGAATGAAAGAGAATTATGTCATTTGGTAAAGTAGGTAGATGGTATGAACAGATGGATGGGATGATTAGATGGATGGGATGAACAGATGGATGGGATGAACAGATGGATGGGATGAATGAGATGGATGGGGTGAACATCTTCTGCGTTCTCACTAGATTGGAATTTCGGATTCTTTAATAAAGGCAGCCGTCTGTCTCAGATTATCAGCCACGCCATACAGTTTGTTTTGGGCGCTGGTGTAAGTGGACCACCTCTTTCTTCTCAAGTCTGCATACTGGGGCAGTTCTGTAGGATATGCTCTGTTGTCATACTCGACAAGCAACAGGGACATATGTCGTTGGTGCCTACAAGTCTTGAATTTTGTGTACAGGTTGTGTCTCATTCTGTTGTGACCCGTCCAGAGGCGAAGTATACTGTCTGGTCCTTCTGGACAGTTGGTAATATCCATAGTCCTTATTGTGTTTTGGGTATTCTTTATGACACTTTTCTTTGGATGGAATGAACAGATGGATTGGATAAACAGGTGGATAATATGATCAAATGAATGGGATCAACAGATGAAGGGTAAACATACGTAGTAAATCAGTGAATGAAACGATGACGTGGATACATATCCACAGTTTAAACAGACGCATGGATAAACAGACGAAATTAACTAGATCAAGCGATTCACAAACAGAAGAATGGATAAACAGACGAAATTAACTAGATCAAGCGATTCATAAACAGATGAATGGATAAACAGATGACTGGATAAAAAGATGAATGGATAAAAAGATGAATGGATAAAGAGGATAAACTAAAAAATTAAGAAGGCAGAAACATATTTTAAGAATAATCAACAAATATAATGATTTGGCAGTATTAAATTGTGCCAATGTGTCGACTATATAGGTCTTCTTCACTCGCATAGCTCGTTCTACTAGCAGACCTAATATTTCAAGTTCACGCGGATGGCATACAGAGTAGGTTGATTTCCAGCAGTCTAATTGGTTACTTCTAACAGTCATGTGATTAAATTTCTTGAAATGATTGGTCCAGTAGTTCTTCCTTAGGATTCAAATGGTGCTTAAGTTCTGTCTTCTCCACTGAAACAAATAATAATATTTAGGTTAACACATTATATTGAAGGTACTTTCGTAGTATATAATGACGCAAGCTAGTGAGTTGTTAGTGGCCTCACAGTACTAGGTATTGTCAGGTAAAGGTGTGGTGGTAAGTTCTCTTGGGGGGAAGTGTTAGAAACCTCAAATTCATCATCATCAAAGAGCTTGTTCTGAGAAGATCTTTGTCACCTCAACCACCTTCAGAACTTCTCTCTCTCATAGGCTAGATGTCCTGCATCTACAGCCGTCATCGTTACATCCTGAATCCATTTTCTCCGTGGTCTTCCTCTTGTCCTCTTTGCCGGGATACCCCATGTCATGATAGTCTTCTCCAGCCCTTCGTGTCTGTTTATATGTCCAAAATACTTCAATTTTATTTGTAGCATCAGCCAGTTTTTGTTATATTTTGAGTTCTTTCTTTCTAGATCTATTTGTTCTCTGCTCTGTCCATACTATACGGATATAAGTGTTACCGATGTACCACTTATATTCAAAAGCACATATATATTTTCCCACCGCCTTGTTAAATGTCCATGCTTTCCACCTTTCTCATTACTAGATTTCAATGTTTCGAGGTGGGGTGGTCAGTTCTCTTGGTGGAAGTGTTAGAAACCTCACAGTACTAGGTTTCAATGTTTGAAGGTGGGGTGGTCAGTTCTCTTGGTGGAAAGTGTTATAGATCTTACAGTAATGGTGGGCTTATATATTTGAAAGTGGGGCTGGTCAGTCTTCTAGGGTGTAATGTGTTAGAAACCTTACAGTATTAGGTTAACATTTGGATGCCGATTGTTCCATTCTCGTCTTGTTAACTTTCATTTACACAAACACACACACACACACGTTCACATGCACACATATACACACGCGCGCACACAGAAAATTACAGACAGATAACCACACAGAGGGACAATTACAGACAAATAACCAGACAAACAGAAAATTACAGACACATAACCACACACAGAGACAATTACAGACACATAACCACACACAGAGACAATTACAGACATATAACCAGACAAACAGAAAATCACAGACACAAAACCAGACAAACAGACAATCACAGACAAACTGCAACTGACATTGATACGTCTCCCCAGGATAATTTCTCTTGACGCAGCAGATGATAATGAGAATGACAATGATAATAACGAGAACACCAATAATGATAGCAATCCACCAAAGCTCAAACGTGGCAGCAGCAACTTCTTGGGCAACTGCTCCTGAAAAATTCAACAACAATAATATATTAGCAACATGTTATGATATCCCGTTACGCCCATGTATTGTCGGAGCTCGCAAGGGGAGCAACGAATAACAATAGCCGTCCATCGCAAAGGATGATGACAACAGTCTCAGACATGTGCTGCTGCACCGTTCTGGTGTGTGCGGAGGTGACTTTAGAGTCCAATCCTAGAACACAGTCCCCTACCACAGGTGGGGCATACATGATCAAGGTTAAACATGTGCGTGTTGTGTGTTTTGTCTTTCCGCGCAGTTCGTTTTCTCTGGGTCTCAATGGCACGATGATTCTCAGCTATGCAGGTTCCTCTTGTATTGTTACAGCGCCACATTTGGCGATCTTGCACAAGGGATTCCCAGCACGTGGTGTTTATACCGAAGCATTTCAGAGACACTTTAAAAGTGTCTTTAAAGCGTTTTTTCTGTCCACCAACAGAACGTCTGTCCCCTTCAAGTTCGCCATACATCAACTGTTTTGGGATGTTTTTATCAGACATTCGAGCAACGTGGACGGCCCATCTCACCTGGGTCTTCTGCAACAGGGTAATGACGCTTGGGATCTAAGCGTTGAAGCTAAGCTGGTAAATAAAAAGTGTGTAAGAAATTGGATGTGCTGGCCTACTTGTAGACGCATAACTGGCACAACGTACATGCGCTCTTAAGCTCAGATCACATCATCATCATCAGGTGCCGTGCCGGCTGGGGTAGGTGATGATGGATCTCCACAAATCTCTCTGTCTCTGGTGTATGTTATCCTCTCATCGTGCGTGTGTTGCTGGGGCTTGCAAGGGGAGCAAAGAATAATAAAACTGCGACCTACAAGGCATGTCGTAAGAGGCGACTGAGGTAGGGAACTAGGAAAGTAAATATAAAGCGTCGCAGAAATTGGATGTGCTGGCGTACTTGTAGGCACATAACTGGTACAGCTCACAGTCGCTCTTATGCTCAGATCACATCATCATCAGGTGCCGTGCCTGCTGGCGGAGGCGATCATGGATCTCCACAAATCTCTGTCTCTGGTGTTTGCTATGATCTCTGATGTTGACGCTCTTCCGTTCCATGAAGCCATGCTATCCAAAATTGTCTCTTTGCCTTCCTCTGTCTCGTCTACCTTCGATTTTACCAGTTGTTTCAATATGTTCTAGATCTGCCTTTCTCATCACATGCCTGAAAAATAATGACTGTCTCTTTCTTATATTGATGACAAGCTTTCTCTGTGTCTTGATCTCATTCAATACCTCAACATTAATCATTTTATTAGTTCATGGGATTCTTATCCTTCTTCTATAAAACCACATCTATATAGCTCTCAAAGATTTGTCCATCTGTTTGTTCATTAGAGCACATAGAAATAATAAAGAGTGGTTTAACAAGCGGTCGATAGTAGCTTCCAAGAAGAAGGCGCCCGAGTGGTTACTGGGTCCAAATTTGGGGTGTAAAGAATAGAACCACTGTTACCTGCCATGCATGTCGTAAGAGGCATCTAAGGAGGTTTGGCTGAAATCGGATGCATGTGTCCTAAACGTGTAGAAGTCTATGCGTTTAGGGGCCTACCAAACCAATGTGCAACGTATACACGTTCTTGGCAAAGATCATATCACAAATTGTGATTAAAATTGGTTGTAAAGAACGAACGCAAAAGAAGAAAAAGAAGAAGAAGAGAAGATATCATGTTTTCAATATTGTAAACATAGGGTTCCTCCATATTAAACTATGAGAATAGACTTGATCATGTTCATAGAGAGTAGATGATCATGTTCACATGAGAATAGACTTGTGTTCATGTTCTACTATGAGAATAACTTTGTATTCATGTTCTACTATGAGAATAGATTTGTGTTCATGTTCTACTATGAGAATAGACTTGTATTCATGTTCTACTATGAGAATAGATTTGTGTTCATGTTCTACTATGAGAATAGACTTTGTTCATGTTCTACATGAGAATAGATTTGTGTTCATGTTCTACTATGAGAATAGACTTTGCATTCATGTTCTACTATGAGAGTAGACTTTGTATTCATGTTCTACTATGAGAATAGACTTTGTATTCATGTTCTACATGAGAATAGATTTTGTGTTCATGTTCACTAGAGAATAGACTTGATTCATGTTCACATAAATAGACTGATCATGTTTACTATGAGAATAGATTTTGTGTTCATGTTCTACATGAGAATAGACTTGTATTCATGTTCACTATGAGAATAGACTTTGTGTTCATGTTCTACTAGAGAATAGATTTTGTGTCATGTTCTACTGAGAGTGACTTGATTCCAGTTCTACTATGAGAATAGATTTGCTTCATGGTCTACTATGAGAATAGACTTTGATCATGTTCTACTATGAAGTAGACTTGTATTCATGTTCACTATGAGAGTAGACTTTGTATTCATGTTCTACATGAGAATAGACTTTGTATTCATGTTCTACTATGGAATAGATTTTGTATCTGTTCTACTATGAGAGTAGACTTTGTATTCATGTTCTACATGAGATAGACTTTTATTCATGTTCTACTATGAGAGTAGACTTTGTATTCATGTTCTACTATGAGAGTAGACTTTGTATTCATGTTCTACTATGAGAATAGACTTGTATTCAGTTCTACTATGAGAATAGACATAATTTATCACCCTGTGTTCCCAATACCACAGAAACTATCCTTCTAAAAATTAGTTCTTCCATAATTGGCAGGACATACCTTTCTTGGAGATAGTAAACTCCACAACGATGTCCTGATATGGGTTGGATACACGCACACTGTACCGTCCAAGTCTGGATGCCAGAACAGAGTCTGAGACACCGCTGGTGTTAAAGAACATGCTATCTGTGCTCAGCTCCTCCCTAATATTAGAAAGATATAAAATTATCATTTATAGGGATCAAGAACTAAACATCGACAAAACCAAAGTTATGACATTCACTGAGTTAAAGCACCAATATCTCCATCGACAAAACCAAATTATGACATTACTAGAGTTAAAACCAATATCTCCATCGACAAACCAAAGTTATGACATTACTAGATTTAAAACGTACCAATATCTCCATCGACAACATCAAAAGCAAGTCAAAGACTTTACATACCTAGGAAGTATTTTTTCAGCAAATGGAAGAATAGCTAACGAAATGCAACATTAACGTAATAAAGTAAATCAAATCATAGAACAAATGGCGCCAATTTTGAAATGCAAACATGTCACTATGAACACTAAAAACATTGTCCCAATATCTCTCCAACCTTATGCTATCAGTGTACAAGATGAACCACTGTTAGTCACGCATGTCGAAGATGGGATAAGGAGGTCGAAATGAGATCAGGAGCATGAGTGGAATGCTAACAAACAAATGCTTGCAGAAAACGATGCACCAGGCCTTAGGCGCATAACGTGGTGCAACGACCTCACAATGAGGAATGGGATAACGGATTCTGCGGTGCCAATCTGCCTCGAGATTGCGCAGAAGAATTCAGAGCTACCATCACGAGGTGGCCAACTTACTGCGGGAAGAGGTCATCACAACGGAGCAGAAATCAGAATATATCCCAGAACCCAGTATGCAAACTTGAGAAGAAAGAGGTGGCCCACTACACACGTCAGACAAACTGAGGAGTGGTGATAATCTGAGGCAGATGGCTGCCTTTATTAAAGAATCAAAACCCAACTAGTGAGAACGAAGAAGAAAAAGAAGAACACTAAAGAACAGTTTCACAATTCTCCCAACCTTGTATCAGTGACAAGCCGACGTTAATCAACTGATAGAAACTACACGAAGAGGTAAGATCTATGAGGATGATGGGAGTATCAAGAACAGGTCAGTTTAGAAATGAAGACATCAGGAAAACAGTGGGAACAACATAGGTACTGAACTTCATCAAGAAACACAAAATTAAATGGTTTGGCCACATATGCAGATTACTAACACCTGAAAGACCAATGTTAAACGATCGTGATACAAAGCAAAAGGCCGTCCACGCAAAAAGGTGGACCTGAGAGATAACAGAGGTGACGAAAGGCACTGTTTATGAAGCGCACACCAAAAGCTCATTCTATAAATCTCTTCTTATCCTGACTCTGTGAGACAAATTCTTCTCTCTACGCTGAGACAAATATTCACCTGACGCTGTGAACAACTATTCTATCCTGACGCTGAGACAAATCAATTCATCCGACGCTTGAAAACAAATCTATTCTTATCACTGAAGCCCGTAGACAAATCTAGTTCTTATCCTGACGCGTAGACAACATTCTTTCTGACTGTGAAACAAATCTATTCTATCTGAGCTGTAGACAAATCTATTCTTATCCTGACGCTGTGACAATATATTTATCCTGACCTGTGAGACAACATTCTTATCCGACCCTTGAAACAAATCTATTCTATCCTGACGTGTGAGACATATATTCTAATCCTGAACTGTGAGACAACATTCTTATCCCAGCATTGAAGACAAACTCTTCTTATCCTGACTTGAAACAAACATTCTTATCCGACCTGTAAACAAACTACAGTCTGACTGTCAGACAATATATTCTTTTCCTGACGCGTACAACAGGTATTAGAGCAAGAAGAAGAAGAAAAAGAAAGAGGATCAAGTTCAGAAAATCTTGAATAAAACAAGATATCACATTAACAGATGAAAGCCTGCCAGAATATACACAGTGTGCTTATCAGATTGAAACACAGACTACACAGTGTGCTTATCAGATTGAAACACAGACTACACAGTGTGCTTATCAGATTGAAACACAGACTACACAATGTGCTTATCAGATTCAGATACAGACTACACAATGTGCGTCCATAGACCACACGCCCTAAGTTTGTGTATAGTCCCGAAGAGGTAGAGATCTGGCCCTATATGGTCTAAAGAAGCCCAACCATCAATTCATCTATCCGTCCATCTACTCACCCACCCATCCACCCACCCATTCACCTACTTACCCACCCTCCACCTACACATCCATACACCCACCCACCCACTCATCTATCCATCCACCCACCCATCCATCCATACATTCATCCATCCACCCATTCATACATTCATTCATCCATTCATTCATCCATCCATCCATACATCCATCCATACATCCATCCATCCATACATCCATTCATCCATCCATGCATCCTTCTATACACAATAATGCTTTACATAAGGGGTGGTGACGCTCTTTCCTCAAGAGTCAAAGGCGTATCCTCAAAACTCCACTCTTTATGAGTAGTACAGCAGGCATCTCCTGTAGCAGAAACACTAATATCGATACGCTCATTATCTCCAACTTCAATGAAATCATTTGGTCGTCTTGTAATCACAATGGGATCTGAAACAATAAATACCAATTATACATATGTGCAGTATACATTACAAAAACATGAACACCAATTATACATATGTACAGTATATATTACAAAAACATGAACACCAATTATACATATGTACAGTATACATTACAAAAACATGAACACCAATTATACATATGTACAGTATATATTACAAAAACATGAACACCAATTATACATATGTACAGTATACATTACAAAAACATGAACACCAATTATACATATGTACAGTATATATTACAAAAACATGAACACCAATTATACATATGTACAGTATATATTACAAAAACATGAACACCAATTATACATATGTACAGTATATATTACAAAAACATGAACACCAATTATACATATGTACAGTATATATTACAAAAACATGAACACCAATTATACATATGTACAGTATATATTACAAAAACATGAACACCAATTATACATATGTACAGTATATATTACAAAAACATGAACACCAATTATACATATGTACAGTATATATTACAAAAACATGAACACCAATTATACATATGTACAGTATATATTACAAAAACATGAACACAATTATACATAGTACAGTATATATTACAAAACATGAACACCAATTATAAAATATGTACAGTATATATTACAAAAACATGAACACCAATTATACATATGTACAGTATATATTACAAAAAGCAATAGACAAGAAACCAAGACTACAGTATGTAATAAATATTTCTCCATTGAAATACGAATTGGTAGAAGAGGACAAGGGACTTCAACCAGCCGCACCCACACATGACACATAAGGGGACAAGGGACTTCAACCAGCCACACCCACACATCACATATAAGGGGACAAGGGACTTCAACCAGCCGCACCCACACATGACACATAAGGGGACAAGGGACTTCAACCAGCCGCACCCACACATGACACATAAGGGGACAAGGGACTTCAACCAGCCCGGCCACAAGTGACAGATAAGGGGAAACTTTATTTAACCAGTCGGTCTACAAGTGGTAGATAAGGGGACAGGATGGGGAGGGGATGGGAAGTTCAACCAGCCTCACCCACAAGTGGCAGATAAAGGAGGGGGATTCAACCAGCTGTGCAACAAGTAGTAGATAATGAGAAGGGGGGGAGAGGTTTCTACCAGCCGTGTTCACAAGTTGCATATAGGAGGAAAATGGTATTCAACCAGCCGTTTAACAAGTTGATATAAGAGGAAAATGATATTCAACCAGCCGTGTTCACAAGTGCATATAAGGGAAATGGTTTCAACCAGCCGTGTTCACAAGTGGCAGATAAGAGGAAAATGATATTCAACCAGCCGTGTCCGCAAATGGCAGATAAGAGGAAAATGATACTCAACCAGCCGTGTCCACAAATGCCAGATAAGGGATTTTTTTATTTTTTTCCGATCCAGAAGCACTTGAGCTGAAAGCTCTTCGGCTCGGTGTCATGGACATCGCAACCTTCGGCTCGGTGTCACGAACACCGTAAATCTGGGGAACCTGTAACTTTTCTGCCAGTCCGCGGAGTTGAACCCGCACTTACAGAGGACTAGTCATCCGTAGTCCAACGCGCTACTAACACGCTGGGCACGCGGGCACCAGATAAGAGGATAACAATTTTATAGTTGAGAGTATATTGATAAAATATAGAAAGAAGTCAACAATAGTATTATATGCGCCGAGTGGTTACCGGGGCCCAAATTTGGGGTGTGAAGAATAGAACCACTGTTACCTGTCATGCATGTCGTAAAAGGCGGCTAAGAAGGTTTGAGTGAAATCGGATGCACGTGTCCTAAACGTGTAGAAGTCTATGAGTTTAGGTACCTACCAAACCAATGTGCAACGTATACACGTTCTTGGCAAAGATCAAACATATCACAAAGAGTGATTAAAATTGGTGGTAAAGAACGAACGAGAAGAAGAAGGATAAGTATTATATGGTAGTGGGTCAGATATTTCTTGTCTCTCTCAACAAAGTTCGTTACAGGGTTTCCGTAGGGTGCCCTCTCTTTCTTGAACCCTTTGCCCCCTCAAGGTTGCTTTGTATTCTTTGATCATTTCTCCTCAAGGTGTGCTCAACATATCTCCATCTTCTCTTTCTTATAACAGTTGTCACTAGTGGTTGACCAGACATGTCTCTGATTTCATCACTTTTCCTGAATTCGTTCCATTTTATATTCATTATTTTTCGCAGACATCTATTTTCAAATGCATCAACTTGCTTTCTATATCTTTAGTCATTTTCCAACTCTCCTGGCATATGTTAGGATTGATACAACAATAGAATTGAAAATTCGTAATTTACTTTAAAAACTATATAACTTGCGGTTCCATATTTTATTCAATCTACTTTAATAGAACCTAATTAAACACAATGGTAAGAACCTACCTATTACTCTAAGGAACCCATCGTAGAATGTATAACCCTCGCTGTTGGAGACGTTACATTGGAAACAGGCTGTATCAACATTTTTGTTAATATTTCTGATGACAAGTTGTGTATGATCTGGGCTGAAACTATAACGACTTGGGTCTGGTAGAGTGCCTGCAACAGAAAACATGTTGTTGAACATCAGAAATATGTCCAGATGTAAACAAACGATCTTCTTCTTCTGCATTCTCACTAGATTAGGATTTCGGTTTCTCTAATAAAGGCAGCCGTCTGTCTCAGATTATCAGCCACGTCATACAGTTTGTCTTGGACGCTAGTTGAGTGGGCAACCTCTTTCTTCTCAAGTCTGCACAATGGGGACCGTTCTGTAGGATATAATTCCTATGATTTCTGCTTCCCCGTTTGTGCCGACCTCTTCAGCAGTAAGTTTCGGCCACCCTCGTGATGGTAGGTACATTCTTACTGCGCGGCTAAATCTCCGAGGCAGATTGGCGACCGTAGAATCCGTTATTCCATTCCCATTGTCAGGGGCACCATTTATGGCCTTACGGCCTGGTGCATCCGTTTTCTGCAAGCATTTGTTTCGGGTTGGCATTCCCTAGCGGACACGTGCATCCGATTTCAGCAAACCTCCTTAATCTCCTCTTACGACATGCGTGACAGGTAACAGTGGTTCTATTCTTTACACCCCAAATTTGGGCCCCGTAACCACTCGGGCGAATGTGAGATCTGAAAAGATGAAGTGAAAAGTAACATGGTTTGCAAACCATATCTGACCAAACTACCAAGTGAACCTGGTGACAGGCAGCATTACTGCAGTGGTACTAAGCGAGTACAGATAAGAGAACAAATACATCTGTTCTGAAACATTCTGTTCTTGAAATTAAAGAGAGTTGGTTGCTAAAGAACATACAAACAAGGACAATGAGATATTTCGGACACATTAAAATACATGAGTGCATGGAGAAAATAATTCTAGAAATATTAGGTGTATGGAAGAAGAGAGAGAGGAAGACATAGACGACGATAGGTTCAGGATGTGACATTGACGAGCTGAGAATGAGTGCTGCTGACCCGGTGCATCTTGGACGAAATAGAGAGATTTTCGGGGTTGCTGTCATGGGAGCCAAGTTCCAGAAGCGACAAGCTACTTGATGATGATGACATTAATTTGAAAGAAGATGTATTTGACCTAATTCCATTAACTTACATTTGTTTTTCTTCTTCTTCTTCTTCGACAAACGCTCCATATCGACCACTTGATAACTACTGTGTGATTTGTATGTGATCTGAGCCTAGGACCTATTGTACGTTGTGCCAGTCATGCGCCTACAAGTAGGCCAGCACATCCGATTTTTGCGATGCTTTTTATTTACAAGGATAACTTCCTTAGGTCTTACATCATACGTTTCTTACGATATGCCTTGTAGGTCGCAGTGGTACTATTCTTTGCTTCCCGCTCGCCCCGGCACACACGGGTGTAAATTTGTCTGTAGATGAACTTACAAAATTGAACTTACTTTCTTGTAAGGGTTCCGTATTTCTGTACCACTCGGGTCTGTTGAGACTCTCCCCAATGGCTGCTCTTGCCTGACAACGAAGAGATACTTCACTGAACTCTGGCTTTATTAAGCTAGTGAGTCCCTGGTTGGGGACTTTGAAAGGTGGCGCTGAGGATAAGAGAACATAATCAACTGTAATAAACAGATAAATTACCATCTTAACACAGAAGCTTGTCTGGGATCTTGTGAACAATGAGTTTGAAGCACTCCAGGAGAAGCACATAAGCTTCTGTCTGGGATCGTGTTAACAATGAGTTTGAAGCACCCTCAGGCAAGCACAGAAGCTAGTCTGAGATCGTGTTAACAATGAGTTTGAAGCACCCCAGGGCAAGCACAGAAGCTAGTCTGAGATCGTGTTAACAATGAGTTTGAAGCACCCCAGGGCAAGCACAGAAGCTAGTCTGAGATCGTGTTAACAATGAGTTTGAAGCACCCCAGGGCAAGCACAGAAGCTAATGAAACTTCTAAACAAACTATTGGGGACCTGTGAAGATCTCAAGCGCACCACCCTGTTTATGACACATACCGTAGTAGTCGCATAGCAGAAGTTGTTTGTAGAAGAAGAAGAAGAAATATCAGTAGAAAGTATTAAGAACCTCTGAAAATGTACAACAAGAAAAACCCAACAAATTTACAAATCACAGAATTAGAACTTCTTCTTCTTCACCTTTCAACTCCCAACGGAGCACAGATCTTAACAAACTTATCCCAGCTCTTCCTCACTCCTGCAACCCCTTTCAATTCTTTCCATGTTTAAAGAATTCGAACTAGAAACCCTTATTTCTTACGGAACCCATTTTCTAGCCCTGCAGACGATCGTTTTGCATGCACAGAACACAAACAGCTGAATCTTGAGAGTTAGTGTCGTGACACATTAAAATACATGAGGCAGGAGAAATAATTCTAGAAATATTAGGTGTATGGAAGAAGGAAATAGAGAAGACATTAGAGACGATAGGTTCAGATGTGACATTGAGAGCTGAGAATGATGTGCTGACCCTGCATCTTGGACGAATAGAGATTTAATCGGGGTACATAAAGACAAGTTAAATGAAAGCTGATATGATGATGACATTAATTTGAAATAAGATGTATTGACTAATTCCATTAACTTATATTTGTCTTCTTCTTCTTCTTCGACAAACGCTCCATATCGACCATTGATAACACAGTGTATTGTGCTATGATCTGAGCTAGACTATTGTACTTAGATGCAGTTATTATGACATATAGAGCCAGACATCGATTATGCTTGATGCTTTTATTTAATAAGATATATTTAAGGTCTATATACGCTATATTAGATATGCCTTAATCGCAGTGGTTATTTATGCTTACCGCTAGTCCAAGGCACTAAGGAGTATATTTGTCTGTAATGAACTACAAGAAAATTGAACTTAGTTTAGTAAAGGGTTCAAGTATTTAATGTACCTAACAGGTTATTAAAGACTTTAAATGAGCTCTATTGCTGACAAAAGAAGGATATTATGAACTCTGGCTTTATTAAGCAGTGAGTCCTAGTTGGACTTTGAAAGTGCCTGAGGATAAAGACAATAATCAACAGTAATAAAACAGATAAGTGCCATTAAACGAAGCTTTTGGATCATTAAGACAAGAGTTTAAGTATCCAGGAAATACAGAAATAGTGGATCATATAGACAATGATATTTAAGCACTCAGAAGCACAGAAGCTAGTCTGAATCAGTATATTAATGATATTAAGACTAGTGAGGACAAAACATAAGTATGTCTGGGATCTATAAGCAAGTGAGTTTAAGACTAGGCAAGACAATACTATCTAGATCATTTAACAATGAGTTTGAAACAGGAGAAGACAGACTATGAAACTCTAATACAAACTATTAGGACATTTAAGACAATTCAAGTGCACCACCTTTTATGACAAGTAGTAAGTGACTATAGAAAGTTTTAAGTATAAAGAAAGAATAAAGAAAGAAATATACTGTACATGAAAAGTATTAAGAACTCTAGAAAATGTACAAACAAAAACACAATAAATTTACAATACAGAATTAAATCTTTTCTTCATTTCAACTGCAAAACGAGCATAGAGTCTTTAAAAACTTATTCCAACGCTTCTACTCTCAAGTTCAATCTTGCAGTATATTAAATCGAACTACAACCCTTATTATCTTAAGTGACAATATTTATTAGCTGACAGATAAGAGCGTTGTTTCATATAAGAGAGTAACAAAGTCTTCTGAGATTAAGTGACATGATGAGTATATTATGGACCTTAACATTATTAAGTACTGATGTTTAAAATGACATAAGACAAGTATATTAAAGTGACATATAAGACAAGTATATTAAAGTGACATATAAGAAAGTATATTAAGTGACATATAAGACAAGTATATCAAGTGACATATAAGACAAGTATATTAAAGTGACATATAAGACAAGTATATTAATGTGACATATAAGACAAGTATATTAAAGTGACATATAAGATGAGTATATTAAAGTGACATATAAGACAAGTATATTAAAGTGACATATAAGACAAGTATATTAAAGTGACATATAAGATGAGTATATTAAAGTGACATATAAGACAAGTATATTAAAGTGACATATAAACAAGTATATTAAGTGACATATAAGACAGTATATTAAAGTGACATATAATACAAGTAATTAAGTGACATATAAGATAGTATATTAAAGTGACATATAAGACAATATATAAAGTGACATATAAGACAAGTATATTAAAGTGACATTTAAGACAAGTATATTAAAGTGACATATAAGACAAGTATATTAAAGTGACATTAAGAGAGTATATTAAAGTGACATATAAGACAAGTATATTAAAGTGACATATAAAACAAGTATATTAAAGTGACATATAAGACAAGTATATTAAAGTGACATATAAGACAAGTATATTAATGTGATATATAAGATAAAGTATAATGCTAAAGACGGTGACATAACAAAGTACTGTAGTTTTACAAAATACAAAAACAATACAATACAGGCAACGTTTCTACCAAAAGGCCTTCATTGAAGACAAACGATATAACAGGAGTGACAAATTTCACAGCACATTATTACTGCAGTCTTCATCTATAATATTACATATAACTAATACTGATATACGATGCGAGTTATGGACAATAAACAAACAGATCGAAAAATAGCTGAGGGCACATAGATATTTTTTACAGAAGAATGATGAGAATCCCAAGACTCTGAAATGAATAATGTGAAGTGTTGAATGAGACCAAGATACAGAGAAAGCTATTCATCAATGTAAGAAAGAGGCAGTCATCATTTTTCGGGTATGTGATGAGAAGAGAGGTTTAGAACACATTGTGCCAACTGGCAAAAGCGAGGGAGACGAGACAGAGGAAGACAGAGAGAGACAATTTTGGATAGCTCTGACGTCATGGCATGGAAGAGCTTCAACATCTGAGATGATAGCAAACACCAGAGACAGAGATTTGTGGAGATCCTTGATAGCCTACGCCAGCTGGAAAGGCACATGATGATGATGATATGATGGGTAGGTTCCAATGACACATACAGACTGTAAATTAAAATTCATCACACATCGACATACTACATCATCATCATCATCATCATTATCATCATCATCATCAAATCATCATCATACTTCATCATCTCATCTCAACATCATCATCACATCTTCATCCATTACATTCCGACAGAATGTCCTTCGAAGCGACCATGCCAGCAGTCCTAAACAACTCTCTGTTATGTGCAAGTTGATCGGTGTCAGCAGCAGTCATTCTCAGATCATCAATGACATCTTGCACCCATCGTCTTCTAGGTCTTTCTCTCGTTCCTCTTCCAGACACCATTCCCTTCAAAATTATCTTCTCTAGGCACTCATGTCATTTGATGTGTCCGAAATATTTAATTTTCTTGTTTTATGCTTTTAATATCCAACTCTCTTTAATATCAAGCTGTTGCAGAACAGAAGCGTTTGTTCTTTTCTCTGTCCGTGATATTCTAAGTACTGTACTCTTCTGTAGCACTTGCATTCAAAGGAATTAATGATCTTCTCTGTCGTTTTGTCAATGATCCATGTCTCATAAAATGACATATAAGTAAAGGAAGAAAAAGTAAAGGAACCCTTTCATACCTCGTGGTATATAGGTCAGTACAGTGTTAGTCCTGTATTTTCATTGACCGTCGGCACGATGGGTGATGGTCAGCATCACGCCGGCCGCCTTTACTTTCCCGAGAGTCTGGTACCCAGTTTAGGCTGGGTCGACGCCGTCGGGTGGGAAAAATTCGGCATTGCGGAAAGCTGAACCAACCATCGCTCGAAGACAATGAAATATATCATTCTAATGACATAGCATATAATTATACATACGACATCAATCAATGCTACGGCATATCAATTTACATAAGAATATATTTAATGTATACGAATACAATTATTGACTGAATTCAATTTATGCATACGAATATCAATTAATGACATAACAATTAATTTATGACTGATATCAATTTAGATATAGGTATAATTATGATATGCCTTGAAAACTTATGCAGGACTGATGGTGAAAGACATCAGCCGGACTTCTCACAAAATGCAGTCCAGATAAGCATCATGACAGTCGCGTATAATTCTACTGGCATTGAAGGAGCGAGATAAGGAGGAGAATGACATATATGCATATAAATACAAATGACATATAGACATATAAATCAAATGACATATATGACATATAAAAAAATGCATATGCAATAAATACAAGACTAATGCCATTAAATACAAATGCAAACGCAATAAATACAATGACATAAGACATAAATACAAATGACATATACGACATATATAATCAAATGACATATATGACATATATAAATCAAAATGACATATACTATACTCACAAGTAACGTTGACACTGATGTATACAATTTTCTCTCCATGACCATTATTTGCAATACATGAAAATCTGCCTTCATCTTCAGGTTGTACGTTAGTTATGAATAATCTGCGGTTAAAGTCTTCAAGCCTGAATCTTGGATTACCTGCTGGTACTACTTGATTGCTGCTATTTTTCCAGCTAATTTCTGGTTCTGGTCTAAAGTTGGAACAAAAAGCAGAAGAGTTTGATCTCGAAAAACTCACATTTGATCTGATCGATTGTCAAGAATTTGACACTAACAGCTTTGATTGATTAATTGATTGATTGATTGATAGGACCATCATTATTACACTTCAGTGAGTAACTGTGTATGCTCCGATCTCTTTCTTACACAGGAAGATCTCAGCGGCAGTGCCCGAACTCTGTGGCATCGACGAGGGTCCCGATGTCTTCTTCTTCTTTGCGTTCGTTCTTTACGACCAATTTTAATCACTTTTTGTGATATGTGTGATCTTTGCCAAGAACGTGATACGTTGTACATTGGTTTGGTAGGCCCCTAAACGCATAGACTTCTACACGTTTAGGACACATGCATCCGATTTCAGCCAAACCTCCTTAGTCGCCTCTTACGACATGCATGACAGGTAACAGTGGTTCTATTCTTTACATCCCAAATTTGGGCCCCGGTAACCACTCGGGCGGGTCCCGATGTAATTTTTGAAGATGTATTTGTAGAAATTTTATTTTAATTTTGCTAATGAATTTTGCCGAGCAGAGGCTTTCCAGCCTGATGTTCTCGATTTTTGAACTGCCAGGGGGTTCTTTTACGTGTTCAAATTGAACACGGGACCTACGTTTTATCGTCCGTCTCCGATAGGACTAGGAACTCGATCTCACCTACACTGAGATCAGGGAAAAATACAGATGGTTCCACAAGGATCGAACCTAGTACGTTTGGCACGAGAGACGAGCATCTAACACTATGAGGAAATTAGACGAACAGTCAAAACAATACCTGCAAGCAGATTCATTGTTAAAGCGCTCAAATGGGTTGGCCACTTGGTGAGAATGATCCCGAATACATCAGTTGCAAGACCGTACAAACTGAGAATGGAATCATCAAAGGAAGGGCAGAACAAGAAAAGATGAATTGATGGAGTTACAGACATCTTAAAACTCCACAATACCACAACATATCAAGCGACCGAGCGTGCATTATCTCGGAAACCGATTATCAGTTAAACCTGCTACGTCTAACGACAAAAAAGCAGAGAAGGACAAAAGAAAGAAAGAACTGTCAACAAAAGCAGACATTCAGTTGCAGTAGATTCCATCTGACAGTGACGATAATGAGAGTGCTGATGTCTTGGCTAATAAAATCAGAGCAAAAGAACATATCTACTAACCACTGACTTTTCACGAGATCAAAACCCTCACAAAGAGAAAATCTCCAGCGCCATGTTCAAAGTTTCTTTGATATCCTGCTGTCACCTTCGTCTTGGTCGTCCCCTGCCTCGTACTCCGAGAACCATGCCTTTCATTACCAATCTCTCCAAACCACTGTGACATTTAACGTGGCCAAAATATTTATTCTTCCGGGACATGATGTTATTTGTGAGCCAATGCTCCTTGATATGAAAGTCTTGAAGGATGCCTTTGTTTCTACTCTTTACTGTACAGGATGTTCTAAGAACTTTTCGGTAACACCTTGCTTCAAAAGCATCAATTGTGTTCTTTAATGTTTGTGTTATGTTCGACGATTCGCATCCATATGTTGTCACAAGGAATATGCATGTTCTCAGAAGTCTTACTTTTGTTTCTTTGCTTGTATTGTACAACAGTTTCTTCATGCTGTCCATCTCTGGAAAGTCATGGCTAGTAACATATGCGTTACATGATCGATATAAATCTTAAAACTAGCTTGTTAAAAACATATCAGTCTTACTCAGTGGCGATTCGTGATCATTTTTGTTAGTGGGGTCCAGCTCCAATGGTCCTTAATGACGAACCGCCACTGGCCCTACTACTGTTTTCTTTGAGTATACTTTGGTTGTTGTCAGATAGTGTACGCTGAATAATAAGAATTTAGCAACAAACAAAACATAAAGCTCTTACAATCCGGAGAAGAAACATTCCAATATGGCCGTCCGGTTTAAAAACACTTTAGCATATCCACTTCCGGTAGAAAATAGTAGCTGTGGTTCAGTTGGCGCTGTAGAAAGTCAGTATGTGGATATTTTTGTCTTCAAAGTTGTTATATATTCATTAATAATTCATTACTTTACAAAGGCACATACACGCACTCTAGCACACACACATACTCAAACACACACACGGGGGTGGCGGTGACGGGGGAATCTGTGACACTATCACCACTAATTATAGCATGGCCTACTTTATAATATAGTAGGTCGTGATTATAGTGTGAACCACTCAAAAATGTCTAACAAAATTGGCTGTGTAGATATGGCTCTTGCAATAAAACCCTTCCAAATTAAAAACAAATTCAAATTTCAAATTAGAACAGTAATATCTCTGCTTATCTACAGTTTATAAAAAAAAGTGGAGGTTCATGCTATAACTATGAGTGATATGAACATCATATGCTAGTTTGACGAATATGAAGTTTGACTAATTTGAAGTTGTAAGAAGATGGCTACAAGATATTAAAGAAACCATGAACATGACCATCGACAAGTGGGTGAACTGGCAAGAGACAGAGTGAATTTCAGATGTGCTGCAAAGAGCAACGTCCTATAAAGGATACACTTATTTGATGATGATGATGGCCAAGTTGTATGGCAATATGTTTGTTAGTTTGTTTTCTGTTAATTTTTAAAAGACAACCCTGTCCTGACTGAGTCCACTCCCTCCTTTGAGCGGATTGTCTTGCGTTACGAAAGTGGTGGGTTTGAATCTGGACCCGTTGTTTGGTTCCCAAATAGATTTGTTCCGGTCAACCCTTGCTAGGGAGTTTCTGAAGCTACATGCTATATGCAATACTCTTGGCAATTGATGTGTCATTTGTGTTCAATGATTGGACCATATACGGAAACCTGGTGCAATGAAGCCAATTCTAAGCCGAAACGTTCCGACAACATATGTTGTCCATGCAAGCCTGTCCATTCTTTACTTGCTACAAACACCTGCATGACCAGGACAGTAGATGCACGTGATCATATGAAGGTTGAAAACTTCATTAGACGACATCTACCTATATTACAACCTGCCATTTAGAAGCTTCCGAAGCATTGATTGAGAGTCAGATACAACAACAGCCCCAGTAAACAGTCCTAGAGAGCCACTGAAGGGCAGCAGTACCGACCTAAACATGCATCCTCATACTGGAGCCAGTTGTCCTGTTTACCGCCTAAACATCTCCTCATACTAGCTTGTCCTTACCAGTCTAAACATGCATCCTCAACTGAGCAGTTGTCTGTTTACCAGCCTAAACATGCATCCTAACAGCCAGTGTCACAGTACGCCTAAACATGCATCCTAACTGGGCCAGTGCCTGTTTACCGGCCTAAACATGCATCCTCATACTGGAGGCAGTTGTCCTGTTTACGGCCCTAAACATGATCGCTCAACTGGCAGTTGTCTTCTTGCTCCACTTCGCCCTAACACTACCATGCACGCTAACCAACCATGCACGCTAATCAACCATGCACGCTAACCTACCATGCACGCTAACCTACCATGCACGCTAACCAACCATGCACGCTAACCTACCATGCACGCTAACCAAGAAACCCATGCCTGACTTCTCAACACCATGCACAGACCCATCAATTTGAAAAATAAAAAGTAAACAAAATGTACTGGAACCATTTAGATATTTTGGGTAATACGGTGTTCTTCTTCTTCTTCTTCACCCTTTGCCCCTAGGGAGGCATAGGTCCGCAACCAAGGCCTTCCAAGCCCGAATATCCAGCACCGACTGCATTTACTTCCCAGTACATTTCCTAGCACCAAATTGAGGCTGGGTCGATCTGTGAGCCGTTACGTCCGGATAATATTCCACGAGCAGTTGTGGACTTGAACCTGGACCACACGCATAAGAAGAGAGTTCTATATCAACTACGCTTGCCCGTCTGCCCAGCGTGTTCGTAGCTCGTTTGACTACGGGTGACTAGCTCCATGTGAGTGCGGGTTCAATTCCACGGGCTGGTAGAAAAGCCACAGGTTCACCAGATTCACGGGGTTCGTGGCGGGGGTACCAAACCGAAGGGTTACGATGTCCATGGCACCGAACCGAAGGATTACGATGTCCATGGCACCGAGCCGAAGGATTACGATGTCCATGGCACCGAGCCGAAGGATTACGATGTCCATGGCACCGAGCCGAAGGTTACGATGTCCATGGCACCGAGCCGAAGAGCTGAAAGTACTTCTGGATCATTAAAAAAATCAACTACGTTTCATGCGGCTCTATTAATGAACATCATCAGGGTGTTCAACTTAAAAGCAGCCCCATTGATAAATAGACATTTGCCAGGTACGCACTGCATCTCGTCTATTTACTATTTAAACCGGTTCTGATTAGCTTGTCCTACGTCACATTTGTTCATCGCCCTTCCCGCACTACAATTACACCATCACACAATCTTGACCTATGCTACGTCATAACTGAACCTTCTCATTTCCATACATATATGCCAGAGTAGCTACATTCACAGGCTGCTTTAAAGTTGAACACCCTGTATTATTACATAGACCGCCTATAAATACAGAACACTAACATTTATGTACCTACCTTTTTGACTAACTGGATTAACGATTTAGAATAACTGTGTTATAGATTCGGATTGTGTCCTGTTGCTGTGCGACACGAGGTGCTAGAGCACAGACGTAGGAGGAAGAGTCGCTAGGCTCTACGTAGGCAAACCTCAGACTACCTAAGTCAAACATATAAACAAAACAAGTATATTTTATTGGTTATTAGTTACCGGACTAACGTCACTGCACTCCGGGCAGATCCACAGGCGTTCAGTCTTCCTCAACAGATATCGAAGAGCATGTATCCAGTGACTAGCTGATTAAACACACTCCTCACTCTACCCCTCAGGCATGACCTCTTAAACGAGAAGGCAATGCCTCAGGCCTCAATTCTTCGTGTACAACGGTAACTCCAAACTGCTTGAATAGCTGGATCGATTCAACATATATTTTAGTGTCCTCATCCAACCTACAGTCACAAAGCGACCAAAGAACATCCTCTTTATCCATCTTCAACTCCCCAACAATCGATGCTGTCCGCGCTCTTGTTACTGTAAACATCCGCATGCCCAGGACAATATATCCACGTCTCTGGAAGTTATACACTTCCATAGACGACATCCACTCATACCGAAATCTGCTCTTTTGGATCTTGTGAAGCATCAACTGAGAGTCCAACAACGGCCCCTAGATCAATGAAATATAAGATCACGGTATGGGGACATAAGATAGATTTGACAGGTCTCCATATGATCAATGTTTTATGATAGACTTGTGTTTGTTATAAACTCGCCCTTGTGTTGCCGGGGCTAGCAAGGGGAGCAAAGAATAGTAACACTGTTACCTACAGGCATGTCGTAAGAGACGACTTAGGTATGGGGCCTATGGAAGTTAGCCTAGTAAATAAAAACCGTCGCAGAAATTAGATGTGATAGCCTACTTGTAGGCGCATAACTGGTATAACGTACAATCGCTCTTAGGCTCGGATCACATACAAATCACAATGAAGGGATAACAAGTGGTCGATATGGAGCGTTCGAAGAAAAAGGTGTTATAACCGTACGCGGCTCCCAACAATGGAGTCAAATATCCCAATCTATGTTCCAGATTGTATCTCTCAAACCTCTACAAATGTTCTAGTGCCATGAAAGCTCATCTTGCTCCCTGTATTTATATTCTGATATATATTTCCATTCCTCTCTCTGTATCTAAACTGCTGCCACTGTGTGTGTATTCTTCTTTCTCTTCAGCGATCTCTGGTCATGCGCTTAATTTACTGTGTACCAAAACTGGGAAGTCAGCTTCAGGTCTGTCAGGTTTCCCAAAGCTTAGTTTTCAGGTCGACTGGATGTGGCCACATGTTGCTTCTCAACTCACCCAGGAGATGACAGTCTTGCAAGACATGCTCTGGTGTCTGTTCCGCCTGCTTGCACTGACATAGAGCTGTTTGACTTATTCCTTGTCTATATAAGTGTTTATTGAGTCTGCAGTGTCCGGTACGTAGGCGAAATATAATGACCTGGTCTGTTCTATTTAGATCTTTGAGGAATCTTTTCCATAATCATATCCAGTGTTTGTCTTCCAGTCTACTATAGATTTTCTCTGTATGAAGGTTTTGTCTTCCAGTCTACTGTAGATTTTCTCTGTATGAGGGTTTTGTCTTCCAGTCTACTGCAGATTTTCTCTGTATGAGGGTTTTATCTTCCAGTCTACTGCAGATTTTCTCTGTATGAAGGTTTTATCTTCCAGTCTACTGCAGATTTTCTCTGTATGAAGGTTTTGTCTTCCAGTCTACTGTAGATTTTCTCTGTATGAAGGTTTTGTCTTCCAGTCTACTGTAGATTTTCTCTGTATGAGGGTTTTGTCTTCCAGTCTACTGTAGATTTTCTCTGTATGAGGGTTTTGTCTTCCAGTCTACTGCAGATTTTCTTTGTATGAGGTTTTATCTTCCAGTCTACTGCAGATTTTCTCTGTATGAGGGTTTTGTCTTCCAGTCTACTGCAGATTTTCTCTGTATGAGGGTTTTATCTTCCAGTCTACTGTAGATTTTCTCTGTATGAGGGTTTTATCTTCCAGTCTACTGTAGATTTTCTCTGTATGAGGGTTTTGTCTTCCAGTCTACTGTAGATTTTCTCTGTATGAGGGTTTTGTCTTCCAGTCTACTGCAGATTTTCTCTGTATGAAGGTTTTGTCTTCCAGTCTACTGCAGATTTTCTCTGTATGAAGGTTTTAGTATAGTTTCACCTTAGAAGATTGGATTGTCGCTTGCTTGGTTAATCCTCATCATCTCTGTTCTTCTCTTGATTGATTGATTGCTTGATTGATATGACCATCATCATTGCACTTCGGTGAATTAGCACGTGTGCTACAATATCTTTCTTACACAGGAAGATCTTAGAGGCAGTGTACGAACTCCGTAGCACCTGCGAGGGTTCCGATGTGTGACAACAAAAGAAGAAGATGGTGTCTTCCCAGGCACCTACCTCAGTCGACTCTTACGACATGCCTTGTAGGTTGCAGTGTTACTATTCTTTGCTCCCCTTGCAAGTCCTAGCAACACACGGTCGATATTTCTGTCCCATTTCATATAATTTTGTTCGTTCTCTACAATTTATTCCTTGTAGTATGTTCTATTTATCGGTGCATAGAAGTACTAGCACGCCCGAGTGGTTACCGGGGCCAAATTTGGGGTGTCAAGAATAGAACCACTGTTACCTGCCACTCATGTCGTAAAAGGCGACTAAGGAGGTTTGACTGAAATCGGATGCACATGTCCTAAACGTGTAGAAGTCTATGCGTTTAGAGGCCTACCAAACCAATGTGCAACGTATACACGTTCTTGGCAAAGATCAAACATATCACAAAGAGTGATTAAAATTGGTGGTAAAGAACGAACGCAAAGAAGAAGAAGAAGAAGAAGTAGTAGCGTGAAGTGAAATGTTTGTTTGTCTTCTTTGTTCGTTCTCTGCAACCATCCTGGCACAATTTCCGTTTCAAAAGTTTCCCCTTGGTTTGGTTTAGTAATATTTGTCATTTGTCCTTGCCCAACTGTGGATGGTATCTGTGCCTGCATATCAATTATCAAAGCAATTGACAATGGAACTTGCAGACTAGAAGGAGAATACAGATGACTATGTAATAATCAGAACTCAAAATCAATGAAAACTGGCTTATGCTACAAATAAGAAAGAGAAAATTGAGATATTTTGGACATATAAAAAGACATGAAGGGCTGGAGAAGACCATCATGGAAGGAGGCATTCCGGCAAAGAGAAGACGAGGAAGACCACGGAGAAGATGGATTCAGGATGTAACTGATGGTTTGAACATGACGGCTGCAGAGGCAGGAAATCTGGCCTATGAGAGAGAGAAATTCGGAGGACTGTTGGGGTGGCAAAGTTCTGCTCAGGACAAGTTATTTGATGCTGATGTAATAACCAATTTAATAAAAATATTTGACTATAAATATTAAATTTAAAAAAAAAGCAAACGTTTCATATCGGTGTCAAACCTTCAGCGTCTGTTCCAATTCTCTTGTTTAGTTCTACCTCTGATGTGTCCGTCTTGCGGTACCAACGTCTCATATATTCAGTGACTGTCGGTGGCGTATCCGCGCACTTAAAACTGACTGAATTCCCTTCATCTGGGGTCAGACGTACATCATCCGTGCCTCCAGTTGCTAAAATAAAGTAATAGAAAAAAATATGTAGTTGAAAAACACAAATGTTAGTTAACAGAACAGAGGTGAATCCTTCGGAGGAGACCTAAAGGTACTCAATGTGTGCAGTGGTTATGTGAGTGTTGAATAGTACAGAGGCGTACCCGTGTGGTGCCGGGGCCCGCTATTGAAGTACATAATAGTAGTACTGCTATCTACAAGGCATGTTGTAAGAGGCGACTGAAGTAGGTGCCTAGGGAAATTACCCTAGTAAATAAAAAGCGTCGTAGAAATAGGAAGATGTTCTGGCCATCTTGTAGGCTCATAACTGACACAACGAACGATCGCTCTTAGGCTCCGATCACAAACAACTCACAAAGAGTGTTTAACAAGTGGTCGATATGGAGAGTTCGAAGAAGAAGAAGATTCACAAACTAAATAGATCTTCACATCTTGTAGTGACATCTTGCAGTGACATCTTGTAGTGACATCTTGTAGTGACATCTTGTAGTGACATCTTGTAGTGACATCTTGTAGTGATGATATCTTGCAGTGACATCTTGCAGTGACATCTTGTAGTGACATCTTGTAGTGACATCTTGTAGTGACATCTTGTAGTGATGATATCTTGTAGTGACATCTTGTAGTGACATCTTGTAGTGACATCTTGTAGTGACATCTTGTAGTGACATCTTGTAGTGCCATCTTGTAGTGACATCTTGTAGTGATGATATCTTGCAGTGACATCTTGCAGTGACATCTTGTAGTGACATCTTGTAGTGATGATATCTTGTAGTGACATCTTGTAGTGACATCTTGTAGTGACATCTTGTAGTGACATCTTGTAGTGACATCTTGTAGTGATGATATCTTGCAGTGACATCTTGTAGTGACATCTTGTAGTGACATCTTGTAGTGACATCTTGTAGTAACATCTTGTAGTGCCATCTTGTAGTGACATCTTGTAGTGATGATATCTTGCAGTGACATCTTGCAGTGACATCTTGTAGTGACATCTTGTAGTGACATCTTGTAGTGACATCTTGTAGTGACATCTTGTAGTGACATCTTGTAGTGCCATCTTGTAGTGACATCTTGTGGTGCCATCTTGTAGTGACATCTTGTAGTGACATCTTGTAGTAGTGACATCTTGTAGTGACATATTGTAGTGACATCTTGTAGTGACATCTTGTAGTGACATCTTGTAGTGACATCTTGTAGTGACATCTTGTAGTGACATCTTGTAGTGACATCTTGTAGTGACATCTTGTAGTGACATCTTGTAGTGACATCTTGTAGTGACATCTTGTAGTGACATCTTGTAGTAGTGACATCTTGTAGTAGTGACATCTTGTAGTGACATCTTGTAGTGACATCTTGTAGTGACATCTTATAGTGACATCTTGTAGTGATGACATCTTGTAGTGACATCTTGTAGTGACATCTTGTAGTGACATCTTGTAGTGATGATATCTTGCAGTGACATCTTGCAGTGACATCTTGTAGTGACATCTTGTAGTGACATCTTGTAGTGACATCTTGTAGTAGTGACATCTTGTAGTGACATATTGTAGTGACATCTTGTAGTGACATTTTGTAGTGACATCTTGTAGTAGTGACATCTTGTAGTGACATCTTGTAGTGACATCTTGTAGACTCAAACTGGTCAGGGTCAGTTTAATGGACAAAAGCAAAGTCCTTCTTCTTCTTCTGCAATCAACTTCTGCTATGTGACTACTCCGGTATGTGACTACTCCGGTATGTGACTACTCCGGTATGTGACTACTCCGGTATGTGACTACTCCGGTATGTGACTACTCCGGTATGTGACTACTCCGGTATGTGACTACTCCGGTATGTGACTACTCCGGTATGTAACATAAACAGGGTGGTGTGCTTGATGTCTTCTGCTATGTGACTACTCCGGTATGTGACTACTCCGGTATGTGACTACTCCGGTATGTGACTACTCCGGTATGTAACATAAACAGGGTGGTGTGCTTGATGTCTTCTGCTATGTGACTACTCCGGTATGTGACATAAACAGGGTGGTGTGCTTGATGTCTTCTGCTATGTGACTACTCCGGTATGTGATATAAACAGGGTGGTGTGCTTGATGTCTTCTGCTATGTGACTACTCCGGTATGTAACATAAACAGGGTGGTGTGCTTGATGTCTTCTGCTATGTGACTACTCCGGTATGTAACATAAACAGGGTGGTGTGCTTGATGTCTTCTGCTATGTGACTACTCCGGTATGTAACATAAACAGGGTGGTGTGCTTGATGTCTTCTGCTATGTGACTACTCCGGTATGTGACATAAACAGGGTGGTGTGCTTGATGTCTTCTGTCATCAACTTCTGCTATGTGACTACTCCAGTATCTGACATAAACAGGGCGGTGCGCTTGATGTCTTCACTCGTCCTCCATAGTTAGTTTTGTTGGGTTGTTTCTGTTAGACAATTCCATTCTCACACTGCTCTGGCTGGGGCAGTCTTGCAGGATGTCTCTGGGGACTGCTTTGATGTTCCACAGGTGCAGGCAGCGAGTCCTGAACCTATTCTGTGAGGTTTGCTCTAAGACCGCAGTGTCCGTCTCTAAGTCTGAAACTGCTGTCTGTGCTTTTCTGTTTAGTGTTTTTATACCGTCGTGTTCTGGGTTGTATCCTCCGTTTGTATTTCTCCATCATTTTTGTGTTGTCTGGTGTTGTGTTAGGTTCACAGACCCTTGCAAGTTTGTCAGCCTTTTCACTTACTGGTAAAAAGCAAACTAACTCCTGCAGTATGACAAGTTACAAGAGAAACCTTTCTGGTAGTATCAATTCTCTGACAAGCCACCTCACAAACCAAGACGTTACACGTAGATAAACAAAATATTCAATGATCCATTGGATGCTATTTATGAATAACTCTTTGTACATAACATCAGATAAATTATAATTGATAAAATAAGATTTTTAATTTTGCGTAGAGGTCCGATCAATGCTTCATCTCTACCGTATGCAGTAGACGGTACCATCTGCAACTGTTAAACTCACTGTCAGATCAGATGTTCATCTGCTACGATGCAGTAGAGGTACCATCTGCAACTGTTAAACTCATTGTCAGATCAGATGCTTCATCTGCTACCGCATGGC
Organism: Arion vulgaris; assembly: GCA_020796225.1. Lineage (NCBI taxonomy): Eukaryota > Metazoa > Mollusca > Gastropoda > Stylommatophora > Arionidae > Arion > Arion vulgaris. Next base: position 4,276,510 of record CM036758.1, on the reverse strand, counting down.
AGTAGATGGTACCATCTGCAACTGTTAAACTCATTGTCAGATCAGATGCTTCATCTGCTACCGCATGGCAGTAGATGGTACCATCTGCAACTGTTAAACTCATTGTCAGATCAGATGCTTCATCTGCAACCGCATGGCAGTAGATGTACCATCTGCAACTTTAAACCATTTCAGAGCTAAGTCTGGAGTACCTGATATAAATCCAGACGGTAGCATGGCAATCGTGACTAGAGTAACCTTGATCACAAATCCAGAGGATCTTAAGACAATGATGGTTACTGGTATCCATCTAGGCATCTGTAAACTCTACTTGCTCAACGATGACTTTCATCTTTCCTGATGAAACAGTAGACTAAGGTTGAAAAATCTGATAACTGTTAAGGCAGACTGGTCGAGATCAGATGCTCATATGTTTAATGGGAGTGACAGAAGAAGAAGACAAGTCTGTCAACGTAAATACTGTCAGAGCAGATGCTTCATCTGCTACTGTATGACAGTAGACGGTACCATCTGCAACTGTTAAACTCACTGTCAGATCAGATGCTTCATCTGCTACCGCATGGCAGTAGACGGTACCATCTGCAACTGTTAAACTCATTGTCAGATCAGATGCTTCATCTGCTACCGCATGGCAGTAGATGGTACCATCTGCAACTGTTAAACTCATTGTCAGATCAGATGCTTCATCTGCAACCGCATGGCAGTAGATAGTACCATCTGCAACTATTTAATCCACTGCCTTGTGGAGGGGCTCGGGAGAGCAAAGAGGTTAGGGAGTAAACTCTGATATAAATTCCCACTGCCTGGGGTCAGCATGGCAATGCAGATGACTAGAGGAGTAAACCTTGACCACAAATCCGGAGGGAGGGATCTTAAGACAGTTGATGGTTACGTGTGTATTGCATTCTATCCTCTGGCATCCCCTGCAAACTCTGCTTGCTTTCAAACGTATTGACTTTGTCTTTCCTTTGGATGAAACAGTAGAGCGTAGAGAGGCTTTGTGAAAAATCTGATAAGCTGGCCTGCTCAAGGCAGATCTGGTCGGAGGAGATTTGCTGATCTCATATGCTTTAATGGGAGTGAAAAGAAGAAGAAGAAGAAAGATTAGTTCAAAGGTAAATTACCCAGTCCTGGAGGTTTTTCAATAATCACAGGAACTTTGACAGAGATGGATGTCCCATATTGGTTACTAGCTAAGCATTCATACAGTCCATATTCTCTGTCAGTGAAGTCTTTGAAGTATAACGTTCCATTCTTGTATCCTTTGATCATTGGATCGACTTCTCCTAGATCTTGTCCATCTTTCCTCCATAGGAAGAACATGTAACAATGAGAAATTGTAACAATGAGAAATTGTAACAATGAGAAATTGTAACAATGAGAAGTTGTAACAATGAGAAGTTGTAACAATGAGAAATTGTAACAATGAGAAATTGTAACAATGAGAAATTGTAACAATGAGAAGTTGTAACAATGAGAAATTGTAACAATGAGAAATTGTAACAATGAGAAGTTGTACTGGAGTCTGACAACAACACATTAACAGATTCCAGTTAGCATGTAACGAATACAACATGAGAATAAACATCAACAAAACAAAAGTAATGACATTCGCTAGAGAGGAAAGCACATCCAATATCTCCATCGACAATCGCCCACTAAATCAAGTCAAAGACTTCACATACCTGGGGAACATTTTTTCAGCAAACGGAAGAATAACTAATGAAATTCAACACAGATGCAACAAAGCAAATCAAATGATAGGGCAAATGGCGCGAATTTTAAGATGCAAACACGTCATCATGAACACAAAAAGAGCAATATTCAACACAATCTTTCTCCCCACATTATGTTACCAGTGCCAAACATGGACACTGACAACAAACTACAGAAGAAAACTAGTCACAACAGAGATGAAGTGTCTACGCAGAATGCTGGGTGTAACAAGAAGAGACCGGTTGAGAAATGAAGACATCAGGAAAAAGTGGGTACAACATCAGTACTAGACTTCATCAAGAAACAACAAATTAAATGGTTCGTCCACGTAAGCGGATTGAGAACAGACAGTGCACCTCAAAGAGCAATGCTGCTCCGATACAATGGGTACAAAGCAAAAGGTCGGCCACGCAAAAGATGGACCTCAGAGATAACAGGGGCAACGAAAGAGACTATCTACAAAGCGCAAACAAAGGCCCGTTTTAGAAATCTCTTCTTGACCTGACGCTGTAAGGCAAACATGATTGGAGAAAGAAAGAAAGTACGTTCATAAACTGTAACAATGAGAAATTGTAACAATGAGAAGTTGTAACAATGAGAAGTTGTAGTAATGAGAAGTTGTGTAGCAGTGAGGTTATTTATACCAGGAGATAATAAGTAAATATATATTTCTAGTAAAATGCAAGCACGCCGAGTGGTTACAGGGCCCAAATTTGGGGTGTAAAGAATAGAACCACTGTTACCTGCCACGCATGTCGTAAAAGGCGTCTAAGGAGGTTTGGCTGAAATCGGATGCACATGTCCTAAACGTGTAGAAGTCTATGTGTTTAGGGGCCTACCAAACCAATGTGCAACGTATACACGTTCTTGGCAATGATCAAACATATCACAAAGAGTGATTAAAATTGGTCGGAAGAACGAACGCAAAGAAGAAGAAATGCAAGCAAGGAAGGAATGACCAGGCTATATAATAAAATCTTAGTAAGTCTAGGAGAAAGAAAAATATAGTGTACCTAAGAAAATTTGAACGCAATTTGGAAATGTATTGTGTAGTAAACATCACGTGATCCGGGGGGGACGACAACGTACTGCTTGAAGGGTTAGTATAAACACATTTTTGATAATGACGATGAATTTAAGACCGATAGGAAAATTCCATGTTTACTATTTTTATTGAAACATGTTCGAGAAGAATGACTCGATTGTACTGTGCAGCCGGGTAAACAAGGGAAGCAAATTATTGGTAGGTTGAAATAAACAGACCAATGAAAATTGTTAAAGTCATAATGAGCGCATACCAGCCTGGTATAAATACTCGGGATGGAACTCCGATAATCTTGGATTCTCCGAAAGGAGTTAATTCTTATTTTTCATGTTTGTTGGCCTACACGTTCTGATATAACCAATAAAAGGTTCACCTTAGGTTGAAAGGGCGTGCCTCGGCTTAAAAAGGCTTTAATCCCCTACTAAACAAACAAACAAGAGTAGAGGAAGGAGAGAGCTAGAGATGGATTGAAACGACAGGTGTCGTTGCAGGTGGCTCGTGCAGAGCGGACCCTGTGATTTATAGATAAATTATAGAGATCCAGTGGTCATGGAAGACTCGATGGACCAGTAAGGATTTTGGTTTTGGTAGGCCTACCTAGATATTTAAGACAGTGTACATTTTTCGGTCGAGCCATGGGATCTCTAGAGAATTGGTATTTGGTGGATTTGTTGTTTTAATTTCATGTAAAAAATGAATGAGGAAGTTCTCAGCAAGGTTTGCAGAGAGTAATTAAAATTTGATTAACTTTCATCTGAGATGTTGGCATTTGTGAATTGATTTCTGGTGAGAGTGATTTTCTAGATCTTACAGCAGCAGAAAGATAACTTTTCAAGAAAACTGCAATCATCTTTAGTTCGGTGTAATTACCGGTGGTGCCGTGGCCAAACAGATAGAGATAAACAAAAGAGTAATCATCATCATCATTCACTGATACACGTCTCAGCTTTTATGGTTGCCGTGCCCAGAATATTCTTCCAGGACATTCTCATCAGTAGCACACTGCTACAGTTGTACTACTGAACAGTTACACACCTCTACTCACCTAGGACTTGGAATATCTTCTACAGCGCCCGAGTGGTTACCGGAGCCCAAATTTGGGGTGTAAAGAATAGAGCCACTGTTACCTGCCACGCATGTCGTAAGAGGCGACTAAGGAGGTTTTACTGAAATCGGATGCACGTGTCCGCTAGGGAATGCTAACCCGAAACAAATGCTTGCAGAAAACGGATGCACCAGCCATAAGGCGCATAACATGGTGCAACGAACCCTCACAATGAGGAATGGGATACCGGATTCTACGGTCGCCGATCTGCCTCGGAGATTTAGCCATGCAGTAAGAATGTCAGAACTACCATCACGAGGGTGGCCAAAACTTACTGCGGGAAGAGGTCGGCACAAACGGGGAAGCAGAAATCATAGGAATTATATCCTAAAGAACTGCCCCAGTATGCAGACTTGAGAAGAAAGATGTGGCCCACTTACACCAGCGTCCAAGACAAACTGCATGGCGTGGCTAATAATCTGAGGCAGAAGGCTGCCTTTATTAGAGAATCCAAAATCCTATTCTAGTAAGAACGCAGAAGAAGAAGAATATCTTCTACTGAACACACACCTGTAATCACCTGGGACGTAGAATACCATCCACTGAACAGTTACACACCTGTAGTCAGTTAGGACTTGGAATATCGTCCACTGAACAGTTACACCTGTACTCACCTAGGACTTGGAATACCTTCTATTGAACAGTTACATCTGTACTCACCTCGGACTTGGGTTACCTTCCGCTGTACAATTGATCATATAATCAGCTCCCCTCCCTTCCCGTATTATAATTCTTTCTTGATTATCTTTCCGCCATGTTACTCGGGGAGGTAACTCCACTGTGGATAAAAGGAAATAATAGATAATAAATTTCCACTTCAAAAATTGGTTGAAATATTTTAGAAAAATTAAAGCGCCCTAGTGGTTACTGGGGCCCAAATTTTGGGTGCAAAGAATAGAACCACTGTTACCTGTCACGCATGTCGTAAGAGTCGACTAAGGAGGTTTGGCTGAAATCGGATGTACATGTCCTAAACGTGTACAAGTCTATATGTTTAGGGGCCTACCAAACCAATGTGCAACGTATACACGTTCTTGGCAAAGATCAAACATATCACAAAGAGTGATTAAAATTGGTCGTAAAGAACGAACGCAAAGAAGGTGAAGTTAAGTATATTGTACTTGGTGATACTATCTTAATTGTAGTGTCTTCATAATTCGCTGTTTTGTACATAGTATAAGTGCTGTTCTTCATAATATCAATATTAGACAGGAAACAGGAAGAGATTTCAACATGATTTAGTCAACCCATTTGAAAAGTGGTGTTTTCCCCCCTTGTATTCTACACACCCCGTCTCTGTTTATCAACCCGCTCCCACTTTGAAGCAACTTGAAACTGAAAAGAATCTTTATTCTTCTGTGCTTAGCTCACATTTCTCTCTCCAGTCGACGCTGTTTAACAACACATGACGCCCGTCTGCCCAGCGTATTCGTAACGTTGAACGACAGGTGACAGGCTCCTGTGAGTGCGGATTCAATTCCGCGGGCTGGCAGAAAAGCCAAAGGTTCTTAAGATTTATGGTGTTCGTGACACCGAACCGAAGGGTTACGATATCCATGTCAACGAGCCGAAGAGGTGAAAGCTCAAGTGCTTCTGGATCTAAAAAAAAAATCATCAGAACGTTAGCACCCTAACAGTATTTCAGAATTTCTCTCTCGCTCTTTCATATCTTAGATGTCCAGCCTCTGTAGTCGTCATGTTAAAGGCATTAAGTACATCTTGAATCCATCTTCTCCATGGTCTTCCTCTTGTCCTTATTGTCGGGATGTCTCTTTTCAAAGAAAGTCATCTCCAGCCCTTCGTGTCCTTTTATATGTCCAAAATATTTCAATTTTCTCATTCTTATTTGTAGTTTAAGCCAATTTTCTTTGATTTTTAGTTCTTTCTAAATAGATCTATTTGTTCTCTTCTCTGTCCAAGATATACGAAGGACTTTTCTGTAACACTTATATTCAAAATCAAACATATGCTTTTCCACTGCCTTGTTAAATGTCCATGCTTCACACCCATATGTTACCACTTGAAATATGCATCTCCTTAGTATTCCGATCTTTGTTTTCCTATCAGTCCCATATCATACTATTTTTTAGTTAATTTGTTGTAAAGCCATGATTGCTCTTCTTTTCATTTCTATCATCTCATTTTCATTTATTTGTTAGCAGTAAACCGAAATATTCAAAACTGTTCCAATTGTCAATTTTATTTCCGTTGATAACAATATCCTTTGACATTCTTGTTTTATTAGTCATTAATTTTCTTTCCGCTACATTGAGAGATATGTTTGTTTTATTCTTTTCTCTTGCACTTCTATTATTAATTTCTCAATCCTTGTTTGCGATGTTGACAATAACACTGTATCGTCAGCATATCTTAGTTCAGGCATTTCTCTTCCTCTGATTACAAAAGGATAGTTGTAGTAGGAGATCGGTTTGTAGTACGGGTGGTGTTGTAGGATAGTCCTGATGACCATTCATAGCCCTGATGACCATTCATAGTCCTGATGACCATTCATAGCCCTGATGACCATTCATAGCCCTGATGACCATTCATAGCCCTGATGACCATTCATAGCCCTGATGACCATTCATATCCCTGATGACCATTCATAGCCCTGATGACCATTCATAGCCCTGATGACCATTCATAGCCCTGATGACCATTCATATCCCTGATGACCATTCATAGCCCTGATGACCATTCATACCCGTGACCATTCATACCCTGATGACCATTCATAGCCCTGATGACCATTCATAACCCTGATGACCATTCATAACCCTGATGACCATTCATAGCCCTGATGACCATTCATAACCCTGATGACCATTCATAGCCCTGATGACCATTCATAACCCTGATGACCATTCATAGCCCTGATGACCATTCATAGCCCTGATGACCATTCATAGCCCTGATGACCATTCATAACCCTGATGACCATTCATAGCCCTGATGACCATTCATAGCCCTGATGACCATTCATAGCCCTGATGACCATTCATAGCCCTGATGACCATTCATAGCCCTGATGACCATTCATACCCTGATGACCATTCATACCCTGATGCCATTCATAGCCCTGATGACTATTCATAGCCCTGATGACCATTCATAGCCCTGATGACCATTCATAGCCCTGATGACCATTCATAGCCCTGATGACCATTCATAGCCCTGATGGTAGATGGAACAACCATAGCGTAAGATACAGACACGAACTCAGTTGTTTGCTTTATTTCCTGTTTATTGATGTTATTTTGGATCACAAACACGTCTGTTCATGTCCAGTGTTTATATCGGTCTTCATATGTTGTCACTATCGTCGCTAAGCAGTCCTACTAGTCTCGTTCTAGTGCTGCTATTCTCATCATAGTGTGCAGCTTTGGTGTGCAAACCCTACGGTGTCTCCTTATACTATCTAGCTCGTTTATACTATCCTATCTACTTTCAACATAGTATAGTTATTTTTCGCTATCTTTTGTACCATTTATCATGATGTTTTTTTAATCGTATATTTTAAACAGATTTAACTACATTATTTCAATATTTATGCGTTTGTGTGTTTTCTGCTTTATTCAGCCATCTATACCGTAGCAGACACACTCCATCTTCCCCACATCGGGTGTTCCCCAAAAACTGAATAGACGATACATTACACTTTTTTCTTGACTTCTGACGTTGTCAAGTAGTTAAAAACGTTTTACAATCTAGAGAGACCGGATTTTGATTCCGGCTTAAGCATGCCTGATCAACCAATTGATAAAAATAGATAGCCGGTTGCAGTAATTGGATTAGGAAAACAATAGGGAAGAAACGAGCGTCAACTGATAACGAAAAACTGAGTTCTAGTATTATCAATGTGTTATAACACTTCAGTTACAAGGGGATAAGAGGTTCAAGGAATACTTTAACAGTTAAAACAGCCAAGAAATGAATACACTATCTCATCTTTCAATCATCAGTCACATCATGAGTCCATTTTCTCTATGATCTTTCTTTCTCCTATTTGCAGGAATACCTTCTTCCATAATATCCTTTTTCATCCATTTGTGTCTTTTTAAATGTTCAAAAATAGTAGAGCTCTGTACCGTAGAGAGCTCTGTACCGTAGAGATCTCTGTACCGTAGAGAGATCTGTACCGTAGAGAGCTCTGTACCGTAGAGAGCACTGTACCGTAGAGATCTCTGTACCGTAGAGAGCTATGTACCGTAGAGAGGTCTGTACCGAAGATATCTCTGTACCGTAGAGAGCTATGTACCGTAGAGAGCACTGTATCGTAGAGATCCCTGTACCGTAGAGATCTCTGTACCGTAGAGAGCTCTGTACCGAAGATGTCTCTGTACCGTAGATAGCTCTGTACCGAAGATATCTCTGTACCGTAGAGAGCACTGTACCGAAGATATCTCTGTACCGTAGAGAGCACTGTACCGTAGATGTCTCTGTACCGTAGAGAGCTCTGTACCGTAGAGATCTCTGTACCGTAGAGACCTCTGTGCCCTAGAGATAAGGTGCTTGCCTCTCGTACGAAAGGTACTCGGTTCGTTTCTTACGAGGAGCAATCGGGATATTTTACCAGAGATCCCGGATCTCAATATAGGTGTTCCTTGTTTGATCGGAGACGGATGATAACAGGGAGGTCACAGGGAGAACCATGTTCAGGGTGAGCACGCAAAAGAACAATTGACAGTTTAAAATCATAAAAGTATGCTGTAAAGCCGCTGCTCGGGCATAATTCATAAAAAAGAAGATAAAATAAAATCCCAACAAAAGTTCCCAATCTTCAAAATTACATCGGGGATCCTCGCCAGTGCTACGCAATTCGTGCACTGCCGCTGAGATCTTCCTGCGTAAAAAAACAAGATCGGAGCACGCATTATTTACCGAAGAATAATGAACACTCCATATCGATCACTTGTTAAACCACTATTTGTGTGATTTGTATGTGATCTGTGGCTAAAAGCAATTGTATGTGATCTGTGGCTAAAAGAAATTGTATGTGCCAGTTATGCGCCTACAAGAGCCATCACATCCGATTTCTGCGTTGCTTTTATTTACTAGGTAGCATCCTAGGTCCTACATCCGTCGCCTCTTATGACATGCATTGTAGGTTGCAGTGGTACTATTCTTTGCTCCGCTGCCGCCCGTGTGGTGCCGGGGCCTTAAGGTAAGTAAAGAATAGTACCACCGCAACCTACAATGCATGTCATAAGAGGCGACGGATGTAGACCTAGGATGCTACCCTAGTAAATAAAAGTAACGCAGAAAGCGGATTGCTGGCCTACTTGTAGGCGCATAACTGGCACAACGTACAATCGTTCTTAGGCTCAGATCACATACAAATCACATAGAGTGGTTGACAAGTGGTCGATATGGAGCGTTGGAAGAAGAAGAAGCTCTCCTTGGGAGCCCAGGCAACACACAGGCGATCGGATACTTCATTGAACAAAAGAGAGGGAGAAAACATTAGTGAAACCTGATACGTCATTAGAATGACATACACTTTGACCTAATCTTCAGAACTTTCATGTTATTGTTGATGAAATTGTGAGAATAATAAGTTATAACTTCATGTTATTGTTGATGAGACTGTGAGATTAATAAGTTATAACTTCATGTTATTATTGATGAGACTGTGAGATTAAGTTATAACTTCATGTTATTGTTGATGAGACTGTGAGATTAATAAGTTATAACTTCATGTTATTGTTGATGAAATTGTGAAAATAATAAGTTATAACTTCATGTTATTGTTGATGAAACTGTGAGAATAATAAGTTATAACTTCATGTTATTGTTGATGAAATTGTGAGAATAATAAGTTATAACTTCATGTTATTGTTGATGAGACTGTGAGATTAATAAGTTATAACTTCATGTTATTGTTGATGAAATTGTGAGAATAATAAGTTATAACTTCATGTTATTGTTGATGAAATTGTGAGAATAATAAGTTATAACTTCATGTTATTGTTGATGAGACTGTGAGATTAATAAGTTATAACTTCATGTTATTGTTGATGAAAATGTGAGAATAATAAGTTATAACTTCATGTTATTGTTGATGAGACTGTGAGATTAATAAGTTATAACTTCATGTTATTGTTGATGAAATTGTGAGAATAATAAGTTATAACTTCATGTTATTGTTGATGAAATTGTGAAAATAATAAGTTATAACTTCATATTAGTGTTGATGAAATTGTGAGAATAATAAGTTATAACTTCATGTTATTGTTGATGAAATTGTGAGAATAATAAGTTATAACTTCATGTTATTGTTGATGAAATTGTGAAAATAATAAGTTATAACTTCATGTTATTGTTGATGAAATTGTGAGAATAATAAGTTATAACTTCATGTTATTGTTGATGAAATTGTGAGAATAATAAGTTATAACTTCATGTTATTGTTGATGAAATTGTGAGAATAATAAGTTATAACTTCATGTTATTGTTGATGAAATTGTGAAAATAATAAGTTATAACTTCATGTTAGTGTTGATGAAATTGTGAGAATAATAAGTTATAACTTCATGTTATTGTTGATGAAATTGTGAGATTAATAAGTTACAAGACGAATAATTGTACGACAGAATGGTTGACTGATTTCAACATACATGATGTGTGTGTCAACAACTGACGGATAATGGCACAACTTATAGAAATATTTGATCAGATATGTGTTATACTAAAACGATAACTGTGATCATTTACTTGGGGATCACAATTACAAGTACCACTAAAGTCTAAGTAAAGCTCGCCTGAATGGGAATACTGATCCACCCGCCTGCCCATCCGTCTATCTATAAATCGATCTGTACGTCTTTCCGTCGACACGATGTACCCCGACAACACAAGGGCCGCTCCATCCACTCAAAAGGCGGATATCAGAAATAACAGTGGTGGTTAAAAACATTATTTATGAAACGCACACAAAAGCCCGTTGTAGAAATCTCTTCTTATTCTGAGGCTGTGAGGCACTTATTCTGAGGCTGTGAGACACTTATTCTGAGGCTGTGAGACACTTATTCTGAGGCTGTGAGGCACAGCATGATTATAGAAACGAAGAAGAAGAAGAACTAAAAGGAGAGCTAGCTGGCTTTACTCTAAACAACGTTCGTCAACATGGTTTAACAACGCTCGTCAACATTGCTAAACTACGCTCGTCAACATTGCTAAACAACACTCGTCAACATTGCTAAACAACGCTCGTCAACATTGCTAAACAACGCTCGTCAACACTGCTAAACAACACTCGTCAACATTGCTAAACAACGCTCGTCAACATTGCTAAACAACGCTCGTCAACACTGCTAAACAACACTCGTCAACATTGCTAAACAACGCTCGTCAACACTGCTAAACAACATTCGTCAACATTGCTAAACAACGCTCGTCAACACTGCTAAACAACACTCGTCAACACTGCTAAACAACGCTCGTCAACATTGCTAAACAACGCTCGTCAACATTGCTAAACAACGCTCGTCAACACTGCTAAACAACACTCGTCAACATTGCTAAACAACGCTCGTCAACATTGCTAAACAACGCTCGTCAACACTGCTAAACAACACTCGTCAACATTGCTAAACAACGCTCGTCAACATTGCTAAACAACGCTCGTCAACATTGCTAAACAACGCTCGTCAACACTGCTAAACAACGCTGGTCAGCATGGCTAAACAACGGTCGTCAACATGACTAGAGAATGAGTTCCGTAAGTAATGAAGGTTTGTGATTCGACTTGTGTGTTTGCTAAATTGTTTATTAAGTACTCAATAAGACTGTCACTTCAATTATAAACAAAACACAAAAAAAACTATTGTTACTGCCTGTAGTACTGCTTTATGGTTGGTGAAGGACGGAAGGACAGGAAGGACATGAAGGACATAAAGGACATTAAGGACATGAAGGACAGGAAGGACATGAAGGACATGAAGGACATGAAGGACATGAAGGACATGAAGGACATAAAGGACATTAAGGACATGAAGGACATGAAGGACAGGAAGGACATGAAGGACATGAAGGACATGAAGGACAGGAAGGACATGAAGGACAGGAAGGACATGAAGGACATGAAGGACATGAAGGACAGGAAGGACATGAAGGACAGGAAGGACATGAAGGACAGGAAGGACATGAAGGACAGGAAGGACATGAAGGACAGGAAGGACATGAAGGACATGAAGGACAGGAAGGACATGAAGGACAGGAAGGACATGAAGGACATGAAGGACATGAAGGACATGAAGGACAGGAAGGACAGGAAGGACATGAAGGACATGAAGGACATGAAGGACAGGAAGGACATGAAGGACATGAAGGACAGCAAGGACAGGAAGGACATGAAGGACATGAAGGACATGAAGGACAGGAAGGACATGAAGGACAGCAAGGACAGGAAGGACATGAAGGACAGCAAGGACATGAACGACATGAAGGACAGCAAGGACATGAAGGACAGGAAGGACATGAAGGACAGGAAGGACATGAAGGACATGAAGGACATGAAGGACATGAAGGACAGGAAGGACATGTGGAATGATTACATGGCTAGTCAGTCGCCGCGAAACTGTTCAGGTTAGGCTATTTTCGTTATGCTATCGACAGAAAAAAAAGTCTTCCGGCATAGGAGTTGCGCTCTAATCCCATCGACCAGACGCTCCTCTAGACTGTCATCTTCTTTCTTCTTCTTGTGACGTCACACCTAAGTGGTTACCGGGGCCCAAATTTGGGGTGTAAAGAATAGAACGACTGTTACATGCCACGCATGTCGTAAGAGGCGACTAAGGAGGTTTGGATGAAATCGGATGCATGTGTCCTAAACGTGTAGAAGTCTATGCGTTTAGGGGCCTACCAAACCAATGTGCAACGTATACACGTTCTTGGCAAAGATCAAACATATCACAAAGAGTGATTAAAATTGGTCGTAAAGAACGAACGTAAAGAAGAAGAGAAAAGAGGTCACACTGTTACCGAGTTGTTGTCCAGTGTCGTCACACTGTTACCGAGTTGTTGTCCAGTGTCGTCACACTGTTACCGAGTTGTTGTCCAGTGTCGTCACACTGTTACCGAGTTGTTGCCCAGTGTCGTCACACTGTTACCGAGTTGTTGTCCAGTGTCGTCACACTGTTACCGAGTTGTTGTCCAGTGTCGCCACACTGTTACCGAGTTGTGCCCAGTGTCGCCACACTGTTACCGAGTTGTTGTCCAGTGTCGCCACACTGTTACCGAGTTGTTGCCCAGTGTCGTCACACTGTTACCGAGTTGTTGTCCAGTGTCGTCACACTGTTACCGAGTTGTTGTCCAGTGTCGTCACACTGTTACCGAGTTGTTGCCCAGTGTCGTCACACTGTTACCGAGTTGTTGTCCAGTGTCGTCACACTGTTACCGAGTTGTTGCCCAGTGTCGTCACACTGTTACCGAGTTGTTGTCCAGTGTCGTCACACTGTTACCGAGTTGTTGTCCAGTGTCGTCACACTGTTACCGAGTTGTTGTCCAGTCAAAGGTTTTCTGTTTTTGTCTTGCGCTGTTTTGGTGGCTTGTATGATTGTTATTTTTGCTCTTTGACAGGATTCTGCAATGCCATCTAACCATCTTTATCGTGGTCTTCCTCTCGCCATCTTCACCGATGTTCTGTTGTAGAAAACTCTGTATACAGGTGGGGTTTGGATGCATTCTTTTTAAGTGGCCAAACCACTTCATTCTTTGTTTCTCAATATAATTCAAGCAAGGTTCTGTGCCGACTGTCATCTAAACCTGGCAAAATACCAGGAATGCACCCCAAATGACCAGTCTAGCATGACCAAGTGACCTGAATACTACAAACTAATAAACTTAGAGTAAGGATATACTGTGTCACATTCATGTGCTGGAACATTTAGCCAATAAATAGCTGTTTGCTAGGAATAAGGTCAAACATAAACGTGTATGTGGTCCCTATGTTTGCTTTCTAGTTGTAGTTACATAAAGCTAACACACTATGTGTGTTAAGTGTGTTTACAATTCCAGAAAATATTCATACAAGTTGTGTGCTAATATTTGAGCCGGTAGCGGTTCTTAAACGGGGTATGGGGATACCGAGTTTCAAGAAAATATTCAAGCACGTTCTGCATATATTTGAGCCGGTAGCGGTTCTTAAACGGGGTATGGTTGCCCGCCTGCCTAGCGTGTTCGTATCGCTTTGTACTGCGGGTGACTAGCCCTCTGTGAGTGCGGGTTCAATTCCGTGGGCTGGCAGAAAAGCCAGTTCCCCAGATTCACGGTGTTCGTGGCACCGAACCGAAGGGCTACGATGTCCATAGCACCGAGCCGAAGAGTTGAAAGCTCAAGTGCTTCTGGATCGGGAAAGAAAAAACGGGGTATGGCGATACCGAGATGTTCAAGTTAGGGTCACAGATAGATTGATTGATGATAGAACTATCATCATTGCACTACAGTGAGTAACCACGCGTGCTCCATCTCTTTTTTTACACATCAAAGATCTCAGGTGCAGCGCACGAAATCCGTAGCACCGGCGAGGGTCCAGGATGTAATTTTGAAGATAGGTGAATATATTTTTTTTCCGAATTTTAATTTTAATCTTCTCTTCTGAATTTTACCCCGGCAGCCGCTTTCCAGCCTGATCTTCTCGATTTTGAACTGTCAATGGTTCTTTCACGTGCTCATATTGAACACGGGACCTACGTTTTATCGTCCGTCTCCGACAGGATTAGGAACTCGATCTCACCTACACTGAGATCAGACATCGCTGGAAAAATGTCCTGATGGCTCCACGAGGGAGCGAACCTATTACCTTTAGCACGAGGGACGCGCACCTAACCTGTAGACCACATAGACTCCCTATGTCAGATAACAGCATACGAGTTCTGGTTTTATTATCTAGTGGGAGTTAAAGAGATGCGCAGTTCAGGTTAGGGAGAGGAACAAACTCATCAAGACATTGCTTCACAGTCTCTTGGGATGTTGGGAGATGAACAAACGCGTCAAGACATTGCTTCACAGTCGTTTGGAGTTGGGAGATGCGCAGTACAGGTTAGGAGACGAACAAACTCATCAACATTGCTTCCAGTCGTTTGGGAGTTGGGAGATGCGCAGTACAGGTTAGGGAGATGAACAAACTCATCAAGACATTGCTTCACAGTCGTTTGGGGAGTTGGGAGATGCGCAGTACAGGTTAGGAGAATGAACAAACTCATCAAGACATTGCTTCACAGTCGTTTGGGGAGTTGGGAGAATAATTTCTTCTGTTTTAGAATATCTGACGATATTATTTAACAAATCGCTCGTGTGTTGCGGGGAATTGTAAAGGGAGCAAAGAATAGTAACACTCTGACCTAAAATGCATGTCATAAGAGTTGACTAAGATAGGGCCTAGTGAAGCTACCCTAGTAAGTAAGGG
This sequence comes from Arion vulgaris, assembly GCA_020796225.1. Lineage (NCBI taxonomy): Eukaryota > Metazoa > Mollusca > Gastropoda > Stylommatophora > Arionidae > Arion > Arion vulgaris. Next base: position 4,261,237 of record CM036758.1, on the reverse strand, counting down.
TGTCTCTGTGGCTGAGTGGTTAAGCCCTTTGCCTTGTGAGTCGTGGGTTCCAATCCGGACCGTGCTGTTCTGTTCACGAGTGCAGTTTTTTCCAGAGACCTCTAGTATTATTGCTGGAGCTAGGAGTTCGTGCTCTGTGCAACACTCTCGGCAGGTGGCGTGCCATTTCTACGGAGAGGGACCGAGCCATATGGGGTAAAATCCGGTGCAATGAAGTCAATCCTTCGGCTTAAACCCCTAAAACCCTTTAAACCCTAGTAAATAAAAAGCGTCGCAGAAATCGAATGTGCTGGCGTACTTGTAGTCGCATATCTGGCACAACGTAAAATCTCTCTCAGCTAAGATCATATACATATCACAAAGAGTGGTTAACAAATGGTCGATATGGAGCGTTAGAAGAAGAAGAAGAAAAACCACTTACCATTAACCTGAATTACTAAATATCTTTCGTTCTACACTTTGAGAAATCAATCAACCAGAGGTGACTCCTGATCGTTTTTGTTGGTGGGGCCAGACATTTTTTCCGGATAAATCATGGTTTTGGTTGCTATATTTTAATTTATAAAATAATAAATAAACATTTTACATTATTTTTGGTGGGGCCTGGCCCTATGGCCTTTAATGACGAGCCGCCACTGCCATCAACCATACATTAAGATAACGAGAAGAAATATGTAGGTCTAGATTGTAATGATACAGCTATTTCTAGCGTTGGAACTACGAGATTCTCAGTAGCAGTAATTATACTTATAACAAATTTAATAATGCATTACATTTTCTGTATAACAAATCAACTTAACAAAAAAACAACTGATCAGACATGTTTGCTGAAGATAATATCAGCAATTTTCGGGAAAATTCAGAGCACTAATTAGAGAAAAACGCACGTCGCACTGACGCACGATTTGAATATAATTGCAGTTTGAATTATTGTCAATGGAAAACCAAAATAATTTGTTTTAAAAAAAAAAAAGGATTTGGTTGAGTATACAATTAATATATTTATATTTAATTGTCGCTTCTTGTTGCATATTTTCTTTTTTTTTCTTCTTCTTCTTCTTCTTCTTCTTCTATTAACTGCTCTACCATCTTGAAGTATAATGCATCAACAAATGTCCTCCAACCAGATCGGTCTTGAGCATAGTTTATTTAATTCCAGTTGATTAGGGTTCTTCTATTGCTGTCTACAGTTCGTCTCTATGTCTCTCTATTTGTTCTCTTCACTGTGAGAGACATTCCATTGAGCTAATTCTTCGCCTTCAGGTTCCTTTTGATTAATTTTACTTGTATTTCTTCTAAAATTAGCTGATACTAGTAGCTAGTGGCGTCTGTGGTCTAGAGGATAGTGTCTCGGTCTATTAACCCCGACGTTCTGAGTTAGAATAGCGCTGCGGACAGTTTGGTTGTAAACTGTTTCGCGTGGATTTTTACAAAAAGACGATGACAACACCTATTCAGAAAGCAATGACAAACTACTGAACGTAATAATGCCTAGAAAATTCACAAACAGCGTTACAAATCTGGGGTTGATTCGCAAAGTCCTGTAAAGGAAATGCAATTAACTTTAACTTAGTAGCTAGTGCTAACCCACATGATTGAATGATAGGATTATTATCATTGCACTTCGGTTAGTAACCATGTTTGCTTCGATCTCTTTCTTACATAGGAAGATCTCAGCTGCTGTGCACGAACTCCGTAGCACCGGCGAGAGTCTCTGATATAATTTTGAAAATGGTGAAGATATTTTGTTGGAATTTTATTTGTAAACTTTTGTTAATGAACTGTTCCCAGGCTGCAGCTTTCCAGCTGGCTTGTCTCCATTTCGAACTGCCAAGGGTTCTTTTACGTGCTCAAATTGAACACGGAACCTATGTTTTATCGTCCGTCTCCGATAGGACTAGAACTCGATCTCACCTACACTAAGATCAGGGATCTCTGGAAAAATATCCAGATAGCTCCACGAGGTAGCGAACCTGGTACCATTAGCACGAGAGACTAGCACCTAGCTTCTACGCCACAGAGACCCCTGAAACATGATGACACATGATGATGATGATAACATCAAAACTTTCTTGTAACAAGAACATAGTCACGTATTACACAAGTCACTTGTTATCTATAATAGTAAACAGATTAAGAGCCCATTCACTCGGTGGGAGCTCGGTAAGTTGGTACCCCTTCAAATTATTCAAACTCGTCAATTGGTTATTCCGTCCAAAGCAAATATCGTTTGATATGAAACTGATAACAAACGTATGACTAACATCCGGTAGAAATAAGGATCTAATATGAAGCGTTGTGTTCTAGTTTGGTTGTAAAAGTATTTTTGATTGAAACATTAGTTTAGTAAAACACTTGTGTCATTCCAGGGTTCGTAAGGGGAGCAAAGAATAGTACCACTGCCACCTACAAGGCAAGGCGAATCAACCCCAGCTTTTTAACGCTGTTGTGATATTTCTAGGCATTATTACGTTCAGTAGTTTGCCATTGCTTTCTGAACGGGTGGTGGCATCGTCATTTTGTAAAATCCACGCGAAACAGTTTGCAACCAAACTGTCCGCAGCATGATTTTAACTCAGAACGTCGGGGTTAATAGACCGAGTCACTATCCCCTAGACCACAGACGTCACTAGCTACTAGTATCAGCTACTCTTAGAATAGTAACACTACAACCTACAAGGCATGTCGTAAGAAGCCACTGAGGTAGGGACCTAGGTAGCTACCCTAGTAAATAAAAAGCGTACAGAAATTGATGTGCTGGCTTACTTGTAGGCGCATAAATGGCACAACGTACAATCGCTGTTAAGCGCAGATCACATATAGATATAAAAAGTGGTTTAACAAATGCGAATAACAAGTGTATATTTAGCGGTCGTCGAAGAAAAAGAAGAAGTAGAAGAAGAAGAAGAAGAAGAAAGAAGAAGAAGAAGAAGTAGAAGAAGAACTATAGTAAAAGGAATTGAACCCGTTTAATACAACAAGTATGCTGAAAAATACGGTGTTAAGGCCTAGCATGTTTCTTTGACCAATGACCAACTCTGATTATCTGATCAACAACCTAGGCATCTGATTTTCTTCTCACTGTTTGTCTTAAACCTAACATATGCTTATATAGTTCCCTTGAATTCAAACGTAGTCATGACACTTAATATGGCACTTCCGACTGATTTTTATGTTAAGGCTTGCTTTCCTTATCACAAATGTCCCTCGCTATTCAAGCGAGCCTTATTGTGACTTAGAGGTACTTGAAATTTAGATCCACAAGTAAAGGGTCCGGGTTCAACCGCGTACCGTGCGCAGACTAATGTTTTTTTACTCAATTTAGTCTCGGATCCCAGAATTTCCATGGTCAATGGTCACAAGTGCAAAGTGTTACTAACTTCGTTGTTGGAGAGCCGGTATGTATATATATAGCTTCTCTGTGGTGAGGAGGTACGGTGCTTGTTTCTCCCTTCAAAGGTACTGGGTTTGTTCACAAAGTATAAAGATCGGGATGTTGTTTACAGATCGTTGATCGTCCGAGTAGGTATCAGGGCCCAAATTTGGGGTGTAAAGAATAGAACCACTGTTACCTGTCACGCATGTCGTAAGAGGCGACTAAGGAGGTTTGGCTGAACGGATGCATGTGTCCTAAATGTGTAGAAGTCTATGCGTTTAGGGGCCTACCAAACCAATTGCAACGTATTCACGTTCTTGGAAAGATCAAAATATCACAAAGAGTGACTAAAATTGGTTGTAAAGAACGAACGCAAAGAAGAAGAAGAAGAAGATCCCTGATCTCAAAGATGAGATCGAGTTCCTAGTCTTATCGGCGACGGAAGATAACATATAGATCTTGTGTTCAAGTTAAAGATTGGTTACTGAATTGAAAAAATATTTCGAAAACAATTGTTTAGTGCTCCCACGGCTTATATGAGCCATTCGCCCGCGTGCTGCCGGGGCGCGCTAGGGGAGCAAAGAATAGTAACACTGCGACCTACAAGGCATATAATAAAGGCAACTAAAGTAGGGGTCTAGGAAGCTAACCTAATAAATAAAAAGCGTCGCAAAATCGCATGTGCTGGTCTACTTGTAGACACATAACTGGCACAATGTACAATCGATCTTAGGCTAAGTTGGCATACAAATCACACAGAGTAGTTTAACAAGCGACGATATGGAAGTGCTGGAAAGAAGAAGAAGATATGTACCAACCAGTTAAACAAGTAAAATAACCCTTGGCTGTTGAACATCGAGGAGTAGGGAAAAGTCAATTTCCGGACAAAATTCATGAAAACGATTCAAATAAAGCTCTTAGAAAATTATCAAAAAATTACATCGTGGACCTTCGCTGATACTACGGAGATTGTGATCTTCTTGTATAAGAAATAGAACGGAGCACATATCGTTATTTACTGAAGTACATCGACGATTGTCATATCAATTCATCAATTAAAGTTCATTGTTTAATTGTATACTATATATATATAATGGAAACCAGGCTAAAGTTTTCTGAAAGTTGCACACATTTCAGTGAGGGATTTATCATGTTCTAACTAAATGATTACAGCTTTTAACATGTCCGATTAACCAGCAATATGTGCTCTCAGAGACGCCACTGATAGATATTGTATCAGTTTCAAGCAGTGGCGGCTCGTGTTCACTTTTGTTGGTGGGGCCAGACACACATTTTTGGGAATAATCATGGTTTTGGGTTATGTTATATTTTAATTTATTAACTAATAAATACGTTACACATTATTGTTGGTGGGGCCCAACCCTACTGGCCCTTAATGACGAACCGCCACTGGTTTCAAGCATTGAAAATTTGGGGAGGGGGGTGTCCTACACGATAGTGGTACTCCAGTGCTATATTGAACCATGGCAGCGAATCACGGACATTGAACAAACAATCTTCTTCTTCTAATGCTCCATATCGATCACTTGTTAACCACTCTGTGTGATTTTATGTGATCTGAACCTAAGAACGAGTGTACGTTGGCCAGGTATGCGCCTACAAGTAGGTCAGCACAAAGGGTAGCTTCCTAGGCCCCTACATCAGTCGCCTCTTACGATATGCCTTGTAGGTCGTAGTGTTACTGTTCTTAACTTCCCTAGCGGGCCCAGGCACCCCACGGAAGGGCTTCTACGAACTGTATGAACCGCTTCATATCACCAACAAAGTTTATCCGATTCAGAAATTGCTTAGTATCGATTGGCCATATCCGTTTTTTATTAACCTGTAGGCCTAATCCCTACAGGTCCGACATGACACACCTTACAGATGTGTTGTGCACTATTTGAGCTCAGTCAACACGCACACACTAATCGCTATTTGGCTTCACAAATTGTACATTCTCGAAAATCTGGTTTTCCAGTTTGTTGTGTGGTAGACAGGTTCTAATGTTACCGATTCGAATATGCGTACGCGTTATATGAATAGAGATTATGAAGATCTGACTGCGTAAACGTAGTGTGTGAGCGTGCTGGTGCGTGACCAGACTAGGTACCCATAGTTTAACTTGTAAGCTTTAAATGTATCAGTTTTGTTGAAAGTAAATCTTGCTTTAATAAAGGCACATTTTAATTTTATTATTAAACTCCCTCAGGTCGAGCTTACCCATGACTGAATGAGACAATCGAGAACAATCTGGTTGAAGGGACACCCGACCGCAACTTTACTCAAGCAGAGACCGATTCCATTCTGACAGAAGCGATGACTCCACCCCAACTTTACTCAATCAGAGACCGACTACTCCATCCTGACAGAAGGGACACCGTCCCCAACTTTACTCAAACAGAGACCGACTCCATCCTGGCAGAAGGGACACCCGTCCCCAACTTTACTCAAGCAGAGACCGACTCCATCCTGACAGAAGGGATGACCTGTCCCCAACTTTGCTCAAGCAGAGATCGACTACTCCATCCTGACAGAAGGGATGACCCGACCCCAACTTTACTCAATCAGAGACCGACTCCATCCTGGCAGAAGGGATGACCCGTCCCCAACTTTACTCAATCAGAGACCGACTCCATCCTGGCAGAAGGGATGACCCGACCCTAACTTTACTAAAGCAGAGACCGACTCCATCCTGACAGAAGGGATGACCTGTCCCCTATTTGATCAAGCAGAGACCGACTCCATCCTGACAGAAGGGATGACCTGTCCCCTATTTGATCAAGCAGAGACCGACTCCATCCTGACAGAAGGGATGACCTGTCCCCTATTTGATCAAGCAGAGACCGACTCCATCCTGACAGAAGGGATGGCCCGTCCCCAACTTTGCTCAAGCAGAGATCGACTACTCCATCCTGACAGAAGGGATGACCTGTCCCCTATTTGCTCAAGCAGAGACCGACTCCATCCTGACAGAAGGGATGGCCCGTCCCCAACTTTGCTCAAGCAGAGATCGACTACTCCATCCTGACAGAAGGGATGACCCTTCCATAACCAGCTTTTTTTCTCTCGAATCCTTAAGTAATATGAGTTTTATTACGAAACCTGACCGGAAAATACCGAGCTAAATGAGAAGCTGTACGGAGGGGCGGACTTAAATACAACAGCAGAATGTATGGGGAAATCTGGTACATCAGTCTAAGTGGGGATCGCGAGAGAGAGAGAAAGAGAAAAAGAGACGTGCCTGGTCATAAAGAAGATTGAATCCCGTAGATAACAAAGAAAAAGGAACACTTTAGACCAAGAAGTATCCACCATCTCTCGGCTTGTAATGTTATACCATGAAGTGTGGATGCTTCTATTCAGATGTGCTCTATGGGTGGTCACTCAGTAGCTGTGAACTGTGTCATTTCCATGATCATAATCCTAAGGTTCTGTCTTCGCAACGAACTTGATATTGCACTCAGCTAGAAACAGAGGATCCTGTCTGGCTAAGCGGATAGGGATCGAAGGAGAACTACTCTGTTGTAGTGGTGAGGACACAGTTACGTTTGATGAGATCTGCTCGCAACACATACGAGTAGAATCCCAGAGTGATTATTTCTGCACGTCTCTCCCGGCGGATGGGAAAAGCTGAATAAATTTTAAAAAAAACGAATCATAAGAACTGACAAGGTACGAGTCATCAGGAGACCCATGTCCCCACGAAACAATAGTCGCACCAAATTTGCCAGCTCTCGGCAAGAATCGGTCGGAAAAGATTCAATGCGTCGTGCTGATACCAGGGAAGATTGCAGTAAACTCCGTATCAGAGGCCAAGCGCAGATACATTATTGGGTAAGGTTGACCGCGCGCAAATCCCAAAGTTGCGTTCTAGTGCCTAACAAAACTGCCCTCCCTGGGGCAAGCGGGCAAGGTACTGTTACACTAACAACTAACATCTCCGGAAGCACTGCGGTGGGTGATGTTGGCGAGCGCAAAATTTTCAGATGCGTTGTTAGCGCTTATTAAACGATACTAAAATATATGTGCGCAGCCCCAGTTCAGTGTTTCCCGGGGACAGGGAAAATGCAGAGGGGGCATTGCAAATTGCAAGCGTCGACGCGCTCCCCGAAACGGCTGAGAAAACTCATCTTCAGGAATAAAATCACCGTGCATAGAAAAGTAATGCCGATAATGTAAACGTTGACTGGTACAAACCCAAACATTGGCGAAGTAGGATACTTTTTAGACGCCGATCATCCTACAAGAGTAAGTTGACGTCCAAGTGGCAAGCACATCCGTCGCATCCATCCCACAGTTCTAGGGAAAGCTACCCTAATAAATAAAAAGTGTGGCAAGAAATCAGATTTGATGGCCTAGACACCCATAGGCGCGTAACTGGCACAACGCACACTCACTCTTAGACTCAGATCAGATACAAACCACAATAAGTGGTTTAATAAGTGGTTGATATGGAGCGTTCGCAGAAGAAGAAGAAGAAGAAAGTGTCCATATAACTATCTTACAATACCGACCCACGAGATGTTGAAGCAAGGTCTGGTTCAATGTGTTTCCTGATCCTTATCGAACCAGATTTACAGTGTTCGTGGCACCGAGCCGAAGGGTTACGATGTCCATGACGCCGAGCCGAAAAGCTTTCAGCTCAAGTGCTTCTGGATCGGAAAAAATAAAAATAAAATCCTTATCGAACAAACAACCGCTGTGTGACATTATCCGTGTCCCTCAACGTTTTTCTTGCTAACATTTCTCGCTCGATCCTCGCGTTCAACTCGACCTCAACACGAGTAGATAGGTAGTCCATATGGGCCGGTGGTGTGTTACTGACAAACATACAAGTAGACATTTATACAATAAGTTAATGTGATTCTTACCTTCAGATGACACACGTGTAACTCCACTGAGACAGCAGCAGAGAAATAGTCCAAGGTTCAAACCTCTCAATATAGATTGGGTCATTTTAGTGTCTGTTTCCACCTGTTTATTATTTCACTGTTTCTTTGCTTTACAACACACAATGTTTCTTTGTCAATGTTTCCTTGCTTTACAACACACTATGTTTTTTTGTCTTTGTAAATACACGTGAAATTTCAAGAATAACAATATCCATGAAAATATAGACTAGAACCGGTTGAGAATACACACTAGGACCGGTTAAATATTAACTACAATCGGTTGATATTATATACTATAATCGGTTGATGATATTGAATCGGTTGATATTATATACTAGAATCGGTTGATATTATAGACTAGAATCGGTTGATATTATAGACTAGAATCTGTAGTTAATACACTATAACCGATCTCTAATATGAAATAATATTTGTGATAATTTAGACAAGGAAAGACATTATGGAATCATGTGACAGCTGGCAAGTTATTGGGTAACAGAAGAAGAGGTAGACGTGATAGGAAATGCCATGGGAAGCATGACACAAGCGGGGAACAACGAGCGAAGTAGTGAAATGATGACAAATATGTAACAAATATGATCCAGGATGAAGGAATCCGAGGGTGAAATTACAATATGTGAAACAAGATGTTCCAGTCTTATATAGACAACTACGTCGTGAAGCGTCATTGGAAGCTTCAGTTTTGTCTAGACAATGATTCTGTGATGTTGTTCAGCTAACGTTAAGTCTGTTGCATTAATTGTTTGTGAGTCCATATTGTTCAACATTTCTGTAATGTTGTCTATACATCTACATCTTAAGTCTTCCTTGTGTTCTCGTTACATTGTCTTCTACTGGTGTAGCCTTTCTCTGCTCTCAGATCATATATCTTACAGGCGTAACCTTAATTGGGCTCTCAGACCACATCTTTAACTGTTGTAGTCTTCCTTGTACTCTCAGACCACATCTTTAACTGGTGTAGTCTTCCTTGTACTCTCAGACCACATCTTTAACTGGTGTAGTCTTCCTTGTACTCTCAGACCACATCTTTAACTGTTGTAGTCCTTCCTTAACATTTCAGACATCATTTAACTGCTTAGTCTTCCTTGTATCTCAGACCCATCTTTACTGTGTAGTCTTCTTGCTCTCAGATCAATTTTACTGCTGTAGACCTTATTGGCTCTCAGACCACATCTTTAACTGTTGTAGTCTTCCTTGTACTCTCAGACCACATCTTTAACTGGTGTAGTCTTCCTTGTACTCTCAGACCACATCTTTAACTGGTGTAGTCTTCCTTGTACTCTCAGACCACATCTTTAACTGGTGTAGTCTTCCTTGTACTCTCAGACCACATCTTTAACTGTTGTAGTCTTCCTTGTACTCTCAGACCACATCTTTAACTGGTGTAGTCTTCCTTGTACTCTCAGACCACATCTTTAACTGTTGTAGTCTTCCTTGTACTCTCAGACCACATCTTTAACTGTTGTAGTCTTCCTTGTACTCTCAGACCACATCTTTAACTGTTGTAGTCTTCCTTGTACTCTCAGACCACATCTTTAACTGTTGTAATCTTCCTTGTACTCTCAGACCACATCTTTAACTGTTGTAGTCTTCCTTGTACTCTCAGACCACATCTTTAACTGTTGTAGTCTTCCTTGTACTCTCAGACCACATCTTTAACTGGTGTAGTCTTCCTTGTACTCTCAGACCACATCTTTAACTGGTGTAGTCTTCCTTGTACTCTCAGACCACATCTTTAACTGTTGTAGTCTTCCTTGTACTCTCAGACCACATCTTTAACTGTTGTAGTCTTCCTTGTACTCTCAGACCACATCTTTAACTGGTGTAGTCTTCCTTGTACTCTCAGACCACATCTTTAACTGTTGTAGTCTTCCTTGTACTCTCAGACCACATCTTTAACTGGTGTAGTCTTCCTTGTACTCTCAGACCCTATATCCTAATGTTGCAGATTTCCTTGCACTCACAGACCACATGTTTAACTGTTGCAGATTTCCTTGAACTCACATACCACATGTTTAACTGTTGCAGATTTCCTTGAACTAACATACCACATGTTTAACTGTTGCAAATTTCCTTGCACTCACAGACCACATGTTTAACTGGCCTAGATTTACTTGCACTCACAGACCACATATGTTTAACTGGTGTAGGTAAATAGGCAAAATGTTGTACTCGACTGAACTTCACGCTCATAAGATGGCAGATATCATTTCATTATTTGTTGATTGATCAAATTTATCGCAGACGTGGTTCTTTCAATCTCTATGATGGCTGTTCTCAATTTATCTCTTTTGTTAACGTATATAAAGTGTTAAAACGTAGGGTCAGGAGTAAGACAAGGTTGCGTACTATCCCCGCTGCTATTCATCACGTACATTGACCACATTTGTAAAATAGCTAACACCAGCGAAGGAAACAACCTCGGAGAACTCTTAAATGAATTTCATTTTGCAGACGATCAGGCAATCATATCAACAACAGAAGAACAGCTACAACAACACATCAACAGACTCCAGTTAGCATGTAAAGAATACACCATGAGAATTAACATCGACAAAACAGAAGTAATGACATTCGCCAGAGAGGAAAACACTACCAACATCTCCATCGATAATCACCTACTAAATCAAGTAAAAGATTTCACATACCTGGGAGCATTTTTTCAGCAAATGGAAGAATAACTAATGAAATTCAACACAGATGCAACAAAGCAAATCAAATGATAGGGCAAATGGCGCCAATTTTAAGATGCAAACACGTCACCATGAACACAAAAAGAGCAATGTTCAACACAATCTTTCTCCCCACACTATGTTACCAGTGCCAAACCTGGACGCTGACAACAAACGATAGAAGAAAACTAGTCACAACAGAGATGAAGTGTCTACGCAGAATGCTGGGTGTAACAAGAAGAGACCGGTTGAGAAATGAAGACATCAGGAAAAAGTGGGTACAACATCAGTACTAGACTTCATCAAGAAACAACAAATTAAATGGTTCGGTCACGTAAGCAGATTACCATCAGACAGTGCACCCCAAAGAGCAATGCTGCTCCGATACAATGGGTACAAAGCAAAAAGGCCGGCCACGCAAAAGATGGACCTCAGAGATAACAGAGGCGACGAAAGAGACTATCTACGAAGCGCATACTAGGGCCCGTTTTAGAAATCTCTTCCTGACCTGACGCTGTGAGGCATACAGGATTCGAGAAAGAAAGAAAGAAAGAATAAAATGTTTCACAAGCATTTCATCTCACACACTGATAGAGAGGTATGGAGAAATTGTTTGCTGACCCTATGTAACATGTAATAGTAGGAAGCCATTGGTTAATGGTTACTAAATGGATGTCATCACACTCCTGGCAGACACATAGGAGATCAGTATCCTCTAACATATATCGAAGAGTATTCATACTGATGGTTCCCATGGTTCGCTGGTTAAATAAACTCTTCCTCTGCTCCTCAGGCAACCAGCTCTACTTTCTCTCTCTCGCTGTGCCTTTTTACCCGGATTGGGGCATAGGCCCTCAACCAACTCATGCCAAGTCTTCCTATCTCTAGCTATCTCCTGCAGCTCTTCTTTATATTGTTGATCTCCGCCTCCAAATCTCGTTTCCATGTTTTTCTCGGCCTCTCCTTCTTTCGCTGTCCCTGCGGGTTCCAGGCAAGGACCCTTCTTGTTATATTCCCCCTCCGGTTTTCGCAAAGTGTGTCCTATCCAGCGCTAGCGTCTTTTTTTTAACCTCTTGGTCCACTGGAATCTGTCTTGTTCTCTCCATAAGTTCCTCATTGGTGGCCCTATCATACCATCTTATTCCCTCTATTCTGCGCAGACACCAGTTGATGAATGTTTGCAATTTATGCGCTATTGTTTTAGTTGTTCTCCATGTTCCTGACCCATACAGTAGAACTGCTTTAACATTAGAGTTAAATATCCGAATTTTTGTTCTAGATTTGATTTCTTTAGACTTCCATATGTTTCCCAGTGCAATGAAAGCTCCTCTTGCCTTCTGTATTCTTATTTTAACATCTCTATCTGTTCAACCCTCTTTGTTTACATTGCTGCCCAAATATGTGTATGATTCTACCTCTTGAAGTGGGATTTCCCCAGGAGATCAAGTTGTCGTTTGCTTGGCTCATTCTCATTACCTTTGCCTGTCCCTTATGAAAGTTTAGCCCTAGTTGCTGGGACATTTGATCCAGTTCTACTTGTACAACGAGCAACACCAAACTGCTTAAATCGCTGGATCGATTCAACGTCTATCCTAGCGTCGTCATCCAACAGGAAGTCGCAAAATGAAGGGAGAACATCCACCTTATCCATCTTCAACTCCCCAACAATCGATGCTGTTGATGCAAGCCTGTCCGCTCTCTTATTGCCGCAAACACCCGCATGCCCAGGACAGTATATCCACGTAAGCCGCTGGAGGTTAGAAACTTTTATAGACGACATCCACTCATACCGAAACCTGCTCTTCTGGATCTTGTGAAGCATCGACAGAGAGTCAGATATAACATCAGCCCCAGTAAATGAAGTCCCAGAGAGCCAATGGAGAGCAGCAGTAACGGTCTCAACCTCCATCCTCAGACTAGAAGTAGTTGTCCTGTATGCTCCACTACACTATGCAACTACGAGGGATTATAATATTATCCCATATTGAATTGAATGAATTGATTGAATTGAATTGAAAAAAACAAGATGGATAGATAACATCTCAGAGTCCCTGCGAAAGCATGGACTGACAACGTCAAGCGCAACACACCTGGCACAAGATAGAAACTAACTCTCCCACGACGCTTCACGGCAAATGTGGTTAAGATAAGATAAGATAAGATTGAATTGAATTTCTCCCACTTCTTCTTCTTCTTTTGTCGTCACACTGCTACCGGGTTGTTGCCCAGTGTCGTCACACTGCTACCGGGTTGTTGCCCAGTGTCGTCACACTGCTTACCGGGTTGTTGCCCAGTGTCGTCACACTGCTACCGGGTTGTTGCCCAGTGTCGTCACACTGCTACCGGGTTGTTGCCCAGTGTCGTCACACTGCTACCGGGTTGTTGCCCAGTGTCGTCACACTGCTACCGGGTTGTTGCCCAGTGTCGTCACACTGCTACCGGGTTGTTGCCCAGTGTCGTAGTTTTCTGTTTTTGTCTTGCGCTGTTCTGGTGGCTTGTGTGATTGTTATCTTTGCTCTTTCACAGGATTCTGCTACGCCATCTAACCATCTTTTCCGTGGTCTTCCTCTTGCCTTCTTTCCGATGTTCTGTTGTAGAAGACTCTGTATACTGTGGAGTTTGGATGCATTCTTATTAAGTGGCCAAACCACTTCATTCTTTGTTTATCTATGTAATTCAAGCACGGTTTTGTGCCAACTTTCTTTCTTATGCTGATGTTGGTGATTCTGTCTTTTCTTGTGTTGTTGGTAACTTTTCGCAGGCAACGCATTTCACATGTAGTTATTTTTTGGGACTGCGCTTTGCTCAATGTCCATGTTTGGCTCTGGTAACACAAAGAAGGTATAAAAATGCTGTTGATCATCTGTTGCTTAGCTGTCAGTGAAATTTTTTGGGTGCCTTAACAATGGGGCTAGCTGGTAGGTTACAGCATTTGCTTTTGTACTCTAGCCTCTATCTCTCTATCCAGTTTTCCGTCTTCTGTGAATATGCTTCCTAAGTATTTGAATTCTTTCACTTGGTTTATTTTAGTGACATTGACATGGATGTCTAGATTATTATGTTTTCTTCCCATATTCTAGATTATTATGTTTTCTCCCACTGTGATCTCTATATCCCGTATATAAGATAAAGTCTGCTCTTCTCATTCTCTCGCTTCTGTTAATGTTGACGGCGTTTATCCAACACCTTGTCTTACACCTTATCCAACACCTTGTCTTACACCTTGTCTTACACCTTATCTTACACCTTATCCAACACCTTGTCTTACACCTTATCTTACACCTTATCCAACACCTTGTCTTACACCTTATCTTACATCTTATCCAACACCTTATCTTACACCTTATCCAACACCTTGTCTTACACATTGTAACTTTTCTTCCATGTGTTTCTTCTGTAGATAGTGTCCATGTTTGGCATTGGTAGTAGAGGATTTTTCTCTCGTGCGCCTTCCATGTTTGTGACACTGGCAAGAAGGAGAAGTAGCTTCAATAACAAAATAGGATGCTCTACTGTTACGGAGAACGGAGCATGCATGGACATGTCAAATGTGCCTTAACATCGATCGCAAAACATAACATAACCATGGGCGTCCCCACACAAGTATCCAGGAAGGGACACAATGAATGAAAACATTTTAGTTGGCTGTTTACTACACGGAAATGAAGAATACCAGATACTAATAAAACTGAGCTATCAAAAAAGCAATTTTCTAGATGGTGGCACTGGCCCTCTCTTGTTTTAAATTATGGTCGCTCACGAACATAACATAACATAACCCGTGTGTTGCTGGTGCTCGCAAGGGCAGCAAAGAATAGTACCAATGCGACATACAAGGCATGTCGTAAGAGGCGACAGAGGTAGGACCTAGGGAAGCTACCCTAGTAAATAAAAAAGCGTCGCATAAATCGGATGTGTTGACCTACTTGTAGACGCATAACTGGCACAACGTACAATAGCTCTTAAGCTTAGATCACATACAAATCACAAAGAGTGAGTTAACAAATTGTCGATATGGAGCGTTAGAAGAAGAAGAAGAGAAATAAGAAACTATGCGGAAATGAAGTAGACAAGATTCACATAAAACAGTTTTATTAAAAAAGCAACTCCCTTGACGCTTGCTCCCTCTTGTCCTAATGTATGGTCGTCTATGAGCATAACATAACATAACATAACATAACATAACATAACATAACATAACATAACATCACATCACATAACATCACATCACATAACATAACAGACTCTAAACATAATTACAATTCGCGAAATCTAAATCACGTGATTAAATGTCTTCTGCCGGAAGAATTGATTAAAGAAAACGGCAATGTGTAACCTACAGATAACGACAAAATACAACGATGATTTCACGAAGTAAACACTTACAAACTTGATATGTTTCAGAATTTCATAAATAAATGTAAAACCAAATTGTTGAAATCCTGAATGAAATGAAATTTAATGTACGAGATGACACAATTATAGATGGTGTGTCGACATGGCCAATCCTAACCCAAAAAGGCCTGCCTGTTAGTTCCTACTTAAAACATGAATCACATGTCCTACAGATAGGGTGGTTAGTTTGCGTACCTGACCCATATATCGTTACAACTGTTAGAGATCACACCGCCTACGTATATATTTATATGTTAAACAACATGTCATGTTATTGTGGTCGGTGATAGTTATATGTTAAACAACATGTCATGTTATTGTGGTCGGTGATAGTTATATGTTAAACAACATGTCATGTTATTGTGGTCGGTGATAGTTATATGTTAAACAACATGTCAAGTTGTTGTGTAAAAGAACATGTCAAATTTGTTGTGTAAAAGCAAAAACCATCGCCAAAGGACACTACAAGGCAAAAGGGGATAAAGAACACCCAAAACACAACAAGAGCGATGACCAACTGTCCAGAAGGGACCAGGCAGCCGTACTTCGTCTCCGTACGAGTCACAACAGAATGAGATACCACCTGTACACTAAATTAAAAATAGGCACCAAAGACCTGTGCCCCTGTGGCTTGGCGAGTATGACAACAGAACACACCCTACAGAACTGCCCCCAGTATGCAGACCTGAGAAGAAAGAGGTGGCCCACTTACACCAGCATCCAAGACAAACTGTATTGCGTGGCTGATAATCTGAGGCATACGGCTGCCTTTATTAGATAATCCGAAATCCTAATCTAGTGAAAACGCAGAAGAAGAAGAGGAAATTGTTGTGTTAACGAACATGTCAAGTTGTTGTGTTAACGAACATGTCAAGTTGTTGTGTTAACGAAAATGTCAAGTTGTTGTGTTAAAGAAAATGTCAAGTTGTTGTGTTAAAGAAAATGTCAAGTTGCTGTGTTAAAGAAAATGTCATGTTGTTATGTTAAAGAAAATGTCAAGTTGTTGTGTTAAAGAAAATGTCAAGTTGTTGTGTTAAAGAAAATGTCAAGTTGTTGTGTTAAAGAAAATGTCAAGTTGTTGTGTTAAAGAAAATGTCATGTTGTTATGTTAAAGAACATGTCAAGTTGTTATGTTAAAGAACATGTCAAGTTGTTGTGTTAACGAAAATGTCAGTTGTTGTTAAAGAAATGTGTTGTTGTGTTAAAGAAAATGTCAAGTTGTTGTGTTAAAGAAAATGTCATGTTGTTATGTTAAAGAACATGTCAAGTTGTTATGTTAAAGAACATGTCAAGTTGTTGTGTTAACGAAAATGTCAAGTTGTTGTGTTAAAGAAAATGTCAAGTTGTTGTGGCCGGTAATAGTTTTCAGTTGCTGTTGAGTAACAAATAAGCGATGACAATTTGTTTTGATACAAGAATATATTTTCAAACAGTTTTCGAGTAATTTATAACAAATATTTATTGTTACTGCGATTTGTTATTATTTTCTGAGAGTCCGTTAGGAGATTTTAAGGGCAGAAGAATTAAAGCCACTTGCCCGAAGCTGTCGCCACGTATGTGCAGCGGTGTTATTTTCTTCTCAACTGAAAAAAAAACGTTTGACCATACTTAAAGGTCGTGTATCGTGTACAAATATCATATAACCTTTTCAGACTATAACGTTTGAAGTGTCTACACTCTACCTTCATATTTCCAGACCCAAGTATGCAGGGAGAAGAACGGCAACTTCCTTATCCCACTTGTAGAACGTCGGGGAGGGGATTAACCCACGACCCTTTTGTCCGAGTTAAAAAATCCGAACGACATAGCCATTACACTAATAAACGGTTGATGAAACGAAACAGGAAACAAGAGTAGACCAGTATTGAACAAAACAAAATACAACAACGTGGAACAGAACAATCACACAGAAACACAGTACATGCCAACTGGTAACATTTTGTTCAAACTACACCGCAGAGGCTCAAGCACTATTACAGGCCGCAATCATGATCAATAATTCCAACTCTTGACTGCCAACAAGTGGTATTTTTTACAGACGTACTATCTGTTTTACAAGCCCTACAGAGTAACCATCCATCCCTGAGAAAAGAGCTCAGCAAGATCTCTACCAACAAAGAGTTACACTTCAGTGGGTACCATCACACTGCGGAGTGCCAGGTAACGAGAAGGCAGACAAACTTGCTAAAAAGGGAGCAGAATGTGAATAAATAGATAATGAAATCACATACTTTGAAGAAAAAAAAGCTATCATGGACATTAGAAAAGAACCTAAACCATCCAACGATGACTACCACACACTTGACAGACAAGGACAGACTATCATCTTCCGACTCAGGATAGGTCATAGTAGACTGAACAAACACCTACACAGGCTGCGATTGTCCCCAACCCTCTGTGCCCCTGTGGCTCCGCTGAACAAACCACAGAACATGTCCTGCAAGACTGCCCCTGTATGTCCTCCCAAGAAAGGAATGCTAGCCCTACAACACAACACTACATTCAAAACTACATGGCACCAGAGATGAGCTCCAGACTACAGTCGCAAAGAAGAAGAAGCTATGCGACTACTCCGGTATGTGTCATAATCTGGACGGTGAGCTTGAGGTCTTCACCGATCCATAATAGTTTATCCTGAAGGGTTGTTCCTGATAACCAGACAATACTACATCACTTGTTGGTTTGAAGTTATCCAGAAACTATAGTCTGTCCATTAATTCGTGAGCACGTTTGAAATTGATTTTCTCGAAAACTACCTGTTGGATCTCAGTGATTTTTGCATGCAGCCTTAGAATATCCATGACGCTAAAATAAAGCTAACCAGTAGTCCGTAGATGCTACGGATTTTGCACATCGGCAAATTCCTTTGATCTATTATGACAATTGCAAATACGGGGCTCAAATTTTAGATTTTACAGTATCCTAGAATTTGTCCATGTCAATTCTATTCATAGGTGTATCTCCATATTAACTTGATAGGTCAAGTAATTAAGTGTGTTGCCCTTTATGTGCAATCGTGAACTTGGATACAATATGCAACAGTTAGTCCTCCCTTCGGTCACCATTAGACCCCAGGGTGTCTTAACTTCACCACAAATTGTATGATGGTAGACGCATTTGGATATAGAAATGTATACGTTGCTATTTCTCAGTCTGTAATCAAAATATGATTTGTATCATCCCGAATCTGACGATTCCATGAGGTTGATAATTGTTACTGGCTGGACAAATTGTAATCCATCTCGGTGCCAGTACTCGTCTTCCTCTCGGAGCACATGTTCAACACACTTCT
The DNA here is from genome assembly GCA_020796225.1 of Arion vulgaris. Classification (NCBI taxonomy): domain Eukaryota; kingdom Metazoa; phylum Mollusca; class Gastropoda; order Stylommatophora; family Arionidae; genus Arion; species Arion vulgaris. The sequence goes on along the minus strand of CM036758.1, from coordinate 4,242,586 downwards.
TCCAGAACTGCATGTCTATCATTGAGAGGGACTCACGTGTCAGAACTTCAACATCACACATTTTAAACGTCCTGTTCTGTTCGGCAACTTGCCCTTTTACTTTAGCCCAGACAAGCTCTATCGGATTGAGGTGAGCATGATATGGAGGTAGTCGCAAAGACGTGTGGCCGTATTCCGCAATGATTTTGTCAATATGAAACACCTTTGTCTTATTTGTCATCCTCACCAGGTGCAACAACTCGGGTTTCAAATATGTATCATCGAAGCTGACATTTTCCTTAGCAAGCCAAGTCCTAATTTGATCTTTTGTATTTGATGCAGTTAGTACTTTGTCTTCCGCTGATACTGCGTTGTGATAGGATGCATTATCCATTACCAAGCATGATGGTCTGTTTAGAATTGGAAGTAGATCTTTCTCCATCCAGTGCCTGAAAATATGTCCATTCATTTCTGTGTGGTAGTCCCTACCGTCGGTACTTTTTGATTGGAAAATAAGTCCAGCGTCATGGACAAGACCTTCTTCACTACTTTCTGCATGTGTTAGTATAATACGCTGGCCTTTGCTGCTTGGTATTTTCTTTTCTGTTCACCGTCTACTGATTGCCATTCTTTAGCATTGGTGTGGTGAGCATTGACCCAGGATTCGTCCAAATATACAATATCATAGCATTGCCTCCGCCGCTCACGGATCTGCCTCAGGTATTTACTTCGGGCAGCAATTAAATGTGGCTTTTCACAAATAATATTCCTGCGCCTATAGTTTTTCTGAAGGTGAAGCCGGCGGCTCTTACAATTTTCATAGAGTACTTTTAGAAATGTCTATGCTGCAATCTGATTGCAGTTTTAATTTCAGTTTCCTGAGAGTAACATGTTGATTTGTCGCAAACATTTTCAAGAGCTCCCGTCTTATGACATCTATGTCAAAGTCGTCAATTGTTCTTTTCCTTCCTTGCTTGACATTAGTGCACTTTGTGTCCTGTTTAATCCATCGGAAAAGGATTCTCTATTCAGACCAAGCGCCAGTTGCGTTCGTTTCTCAGGGTTATGAATATCACAATATAGATGACCTCTCTTAGATTCCCTACGGAAGTGTTGGTATAGTAAAACTGTAACCTTCTGCATTGTTATAAATGTGCACTTCAGACTCATTATGAATGTGATATCAATGTCAGTTTTGATAAGCCAACAAATATGATACAATAGCTTCATACAAATAGCGAGATACGCCTATAACTATACAATGGTATCCCAATTATAACGTCATATGCTTTCCGCTTTCAAAGTCGACTGGGTTAGGTGCACGGGAATTCGTGAAACTCACGATATTTCTATGTTACCATTATGTATTTTTAGAACAACGCGTCTGTGTACCGTAAATCTGTTACTATTGTGTACAATCCGGTGAGGTTGATTTTAATATAACCTGAAGAAGAAATAGTTCAAACTACATCAAATTTTCTTGGAAAAAAATATTTCTCTAGCGTCATGGATATTCTAAGGCTGCTTGCAAAAATCACTGAGATCCAACAGGTAGTTTTCGAGAAAATCAATTTCAAACGTGCTCACGAATTAATGGACAGACTATAGCTTCTGTTATCTCATGCACTGTGTGCTAACTCATTACTTACCAAGTACCGCAGTCTACGCCCGTTTGCCTATCATGTTTGGCCATGTGCCGCAAACTACACCATGATTTGTTTCATTGTCAAATTTGACACAACATTTACCGTAACGCATTTTGATCGTTACTAGTTCTCAATATATCATTTTTTTTTGCATTCTACTACCTTTTAATAAACGTCCATTCAGTTTTCTACAAAATGACATGAGATTTCATTAAATTTCTCTAATAAATAATCAAAGTACTTATTAATCTTCATAAACAATTGCAGAATGAAAACATGAAACACAAATTAATTCGATCACAGCGTGTTTTTCAATTATCCCTCGATTTGGTGCTCTAAAATGTAACTTCTGTACTCTTATCTACCTGATGTGTTAAAAACTTATCTAACTGATGTGTTAAACTTATTTAACTGTTTTAAACTTATCTAACTGATGTGTTAAACTTATCTAACTGATGTGTTAAACTTATCTAACTGATGTGTTAAACTTATCTAACTGATGTGTTAAACTTATCTAACTGATGTGTTAAACTTATCTAACTGATGTGTTAAACTTATCTAACTGATGTGTTAAACTTATCTACCTGATGTGTTAAACTTATCTACCTGATGTGTTAAACTTATCTAACTGATGTGTTAAACTTATCTAACTGATGTGTTAAACTTATCTAACTGATGTGTTAAACTTATCTAACTGATGTGTTAAACTTATCTAACTGATGTGTTAAACTTATCTAACTGATGTGTTAAACTTATCTAACTGATGTGTTAAAAACTCATGATAAAACTTTAGTCTGTTGTTCTAGCTGAAACGTCGATGTTGTTTTGTTGTTAGTGTTTTACAAAACTGTTTTACTTCGAGTTGACTTATTTCATGTTTTGGTAAATATTTTTATTGCACTCTTTTCTTGTATCAAGAAGGGAAAGACCAAGACAAATACAGAAAGTGATATATAACTTAAACATGACAACAACAGAGGCTGGGATATGTTATCAGGTATTTGAGGACTATCGTCATAGCACGGTGCTCTGTTCTCTGCCCTAACAAATCCAGCAGCGTCCAGCGACCCAACACGCCAGTTCGATGTTGGTTAATCAATCTTTTTGCATATTTGATATGTCGTTCTTTTCGAGCTGCACCAATATCAACACCCATCTATCTCAATCTGATCAGCGACTGGGATTCACAACTCTGAAACTACTCTGTTCGGAAAGACTCTCTCAATCTGATCAGCGACTGGGATTCACAACTCTGAAACTACTCTGTTCGGAAAGACTCTCTCAATCTGATCAGCTACTGGGATTCACAACTCTGAAACTACTCTGTTCGGAAAGACTCTCTCAATCTGATCAGCGACTGGGATTCACAACTCTGAAACTACTCTGTTCGGAAAGACTCTCTCAATCTGATCAGCGACTGGGATTCAAAACTCTGAAACTACTCTGTTCGGAAAGACTCTCTCAATCTGATCAGCGACTGAGATTCACAACTCTGAAACTTCTCGGTTCGGAAAGATTCAATCTGATCAGTGACTGGGATTCACAACTCTGAAACTACTCTGTTCGGAAAGACTCTCTCAATCTGATCAGCGACTGAGATTCACAACTCTGAAACTTCTCGGTTCGGAAAGACTCTCTCAATCTGATCAGCGACTGGGATTCACAACCCCGAATCTTCTCGGTTCTGAAAGACTCTCGATACATTAAGAATTTAATTGCAGTTCCATCTGATATTGTAGCCGTGTTAAAAAATGTCAGCACATACATTTACCTACGACTTCTGTGTGTCCAGGGATGAAAATAAAAGTGATTTGTCTGAACACTGACTTCACCGCTACCTCAACCCATTTCCTTCGCACCATCCCAATTATAACCTTATAAATCATACACATGGACTAGAGTGTGGGAAATATACAGGGATTGTCTAGTATTTTGCAAACAGAAATTCCGAATACCTATTTTGGTAAGAATGTTTTACACAGAATGCCAATCTACTTGATGATGATGATGATAATGTTTTACTGTGTTCCAGTCTATTTTCCAAGAAATATGACTAATATTTTAAAAAAAGTGTAACTACAAAAAAGCAACAATCCTAGATCATGTCAAATTAGCCATGCTAGTGTAGCGATATATTAGTAACGCAATAATGCTGTGCTTAAAACTATAAGGAAGTGTTTGAGCTTAATTGGTGGTTGAACTTTGACTTACCTTACACACTCAATAAATAGTTAGAGATATATATGGACGTTGTGACACACCTTCTTGATGTGGGTGTGTGATGTGATTAACAGCCACAATTGATAACGTTGCATTCTTTTATGATTTATGTTACTTATTGAATCCTGTTCGGATTAGCGAATAATTAGATAGTTTGTCTATTAAATACTGTTCGAATACTGTTCGGATTAGTGAATAATTAGATAGTTTGTCTATTAAATACTGTTCGGATTAGTGAATAATTAGATAGTTTGTCTATTAAATACTGTTCGGATTAGGGAATAATTAGATAGTTTGTCTATTAAATACTGTTCGGATTTCTTCACTACGTTCCACAGATATACGAAGCAATGTATCGGTCAGTGTATTATCAGGCCAAGACGATAAAGTCACTGCTTCCAGAACATTGACGTAGAAGTATTTTTTTTTTCGTCGCTTTCAACTCAGACGAAGTTTCATCTCTGAAACTGATTTTGCGTGAAAATCCGTTTGTTTTCAATTTCTTACAATGGCAGCAGCGTGCACATTGTAAATTACTTACACTGGCAGCCGTGTGCTCAATGTACTCGTAATTAGTATTCCTCGCCATACAGGCAGATTTTCTCCGACTTCAGAGGTACTCACGTTATCGTCCTGAGTAAGACCAGGGACTCGAACAAATGCCGGACAGTAGGTTCGAACCCGAGCTATGAGGCGTCTCCCAGCTAGCAGGCCGAGCTACTATCAACTACTCTAGGCAGTCCCCGCGTAGAAGTATATATCAACAGATAAAATAAGCAAACTGAAGAAACTGGTGTTGCTGCCTATAATACCACTTCTTAGGACGGTTTAGGACATTGGGCTGGGGGAGGGGGGCATGTGTCTGAGACATTTGATGGCCACAGTCACCGTAAAACTGTTCAGATTAGGATCTTTCTTTCATTCACCCCTCCCATAAAAAAAAATTCTAGCCTTATCGTGAAATGAACACAGGACTCCCGCATGGGAAGCCGCGCTCTTATTTATTCGGCCAAACGCTCCTCCACAGGGAATCATAAACAAAATGAAGTATTTTAGTTTTGTTTGTATCTTATCTTAACACATTCTCTTCATATCATGTATTGATTATATAACACATTCTCTTTATATCATGGATAGACTATATAACACATTCTCTTCATATCATGTATTGATTATATAACACATTCTCTTTATATCATGGATAGACTATATAACACATTCTCTTCATATCATGTATTGATTATATAACACATTCTCTTTATATCATGGATAGACTATATAACACATTCTCTTCATATCATGGATTGATTATATAACACATTCTCTTTATATCATGGATAGACTATATAACACATTCTCTTTATATCATGGATTGATTATATAACACATTCTCTTTATATCATGGATAGACTATATAACACATTCTCTTTATATCATGGATTGATTATATAACACATTCTCTTTATATCATGGATAGACTATATAACACATTCTCTTCATATCATGGATTGATTATATAACACATTCTCTTTATATCATGGATAGACTATATAACACATTCTCTTTATATCATGGATTGATTATATAACACATTCTCTTTATATCATGGATAGACTATATAACACATTCTCTTTATATCATGGATTGATTATATAACACATTCTCTTTATATCATGGATTGATTATATAACACATTCTCTTTATATCATGGATTGATTATATAACACATTCTCTTTATATCATGGATTGACTATATAACACATTCTCTTTATATCATGGATTGATTATATAACACATTCTCTTTATATCATGGATAGACTATATAACACATTCTCTTTATATCATGGATTGATTATATAACACATTCTCTTTATATCATGGATAGACTATATAACACATTCTCTTTATATCATGGATTGATTATATAACACATTCTCTTTATATCATGGATTGATTATATAACAAATAACGTGTCGTCTATAGACAAGTTGATAACAACAAGCTGTGCTAATGGTTAGGGGCCGTGGAAGCTGAGGGGATCAAGTCCAGCTTGATACTCCCACTCAACAGTTTCGGTGTGTACACAGTTCAGGAGATTCTTATCTTTTATTTGTGAATCTAAATTATAAGCACATCTGAAGTCGAAAAAACAAACAAACACACACACACAATAAAACTGAGTGCTCGAGGAAGCAGAAATCGGTACTTTGTCATTAGCCGGCCACAACTGACAGGAAGACCTATTTTTAGAAATTGTCGGAAAGTGTCATCTATTTTTAGATATGTTGTAAATAGTCGTGGACAGTCCACTTTGGGACCCAGGTAGGTCAAGCATTAGTATGTGGATACATATACAGTGATAACAACACAAATACAGCGAGGAAAGGAGGAACAATTATATTATAGGAAAAAACCACAGAAATTGCCTAACCCTAACCCTGCCACAAAATATAAAATCTTGCGATTGTTTGTTACTACTTAATTTTTTTTAAAGCCGAAAACGAAAGGTTTTCAACATGAAACCCCTAAAAACGCAAATGGAATAAACCGCGCAGACAGTTCGACCTTTGGAAACCACTGGACAATCCCCGACACGCCTACGGGATACCCGGGTTTACCCGGAACTCGTTGTTCAGGTCTTTTTGCGGTCGGCTAATGACAAAGTACCCAGAAATCTTTTGTATATACACTCTATCCATACACTGTGTGAAGAGTACAATATGTGAACTATACATACACTGTCAACAGTACAATATGTGAACTATACATACACTGTCAACAGTACAATATGTGAACTAGACATACACTGTCAACAGTACAATATGTAAACTAGACATACACTGTCAACAGTACAATATGTGAACTAGACACATACTGTCAACAGTACAATATGTGAACTAGACATACACTGTCAACAGTACAATATGTAAACTAGACATACACTATCAACAGTACAATATGAGAACTAGGCACGTACTGTCAACAGTACAATATGAGAACTAGACACACAATGTGTGAACATTGTAACTATTTTACATTTCAAGTGGATACATATCTTTCAAACTAATACAATTTTAAAAAAAGATTTGAATCTTAGATTCGAAAAAGCGATACCACTTTTTGACACGCAAGTCATCAACACATTCACACTTTCATAAATGTCAAGATTGCATTTCTTCAAGAATGGACATAACATTTTTATATACCGGATGTTTTACCTACAAGCTTGTATGACGGTAATACTGCATGAATTCTTCCCCCACCCCACCCCATCTCACGAGTTGATAGTGTTTTTTAATGACTGTTGCTGTGTATTGTTTTCCAATTATTAGTGTCCTTTTTTTGGTTACATTTTGATGTGATCAAATATTGGCAGTACTAATACTGTTGATACAATACTACTACTACTACTACTACTTCTACCACTACTGCTACTGCTACTACTACCTACTATATACTACTACACTACTACTACACTGCTACTACTGCTACTGCTACTATCTACTACTACTCTGCTACTCTACTCTGCTACCTATGCTACTGCTACTACTCTACTACTACTGCTACTACTACTCTACTACTACTCTCCTACTGCACTACTACTACTGCTCTACTACTGACTCTACTACTCTACTACTCTAGCTCTACTACTCTACTCACTACATTGCTACTAATTCTACTGCTGCTACTACTTTTACTACTTCTACTACTACTATTGCTACCACTACTACTCTCGATACTAGTGCCGCAACTACTACTTCCGCTACTACTACTACTACTGCTGTCGCTACTACTACTACTATTGTCGCTACTACTACAGTAGTTGTAGTATATTAGCAGTAGCATTAGCAGTAGCCCATAATATACTACTATAGTTTTCTGTCCAATATTCTTTCTCTAGGTCATTAAGTTTATTCCAGTTCGTCATATCTGTGGCAGTCTTGAAGTATGTGATACATCAACTTGCAAATGTACTGTTAGAAGTACTAGCAAATGTACTAGCAAATGTACTTGTAGAAGTACTAGCAAATGTACTGTTAGAAGTACTAGCAAACGTACTGGTAGAAGTACTAGCAAATATACTTGTAGAAGTACTAACAAATGTGCTGGTAGAAGTACTAGCAAATGTACTTGTAGAAGTACTAGCAAAGGCACGTGAAACTAGCAAACATAATGACATGTGTGACCCTCATGAACTTAACTTTATTTACATGTTTCTGCAAACATATCCATACAATACAAATAATAGAAAAGTCAAATACAGTCAAAGGGACGCAAACAAATAATATACAAATGATATAAAAGCTAATACAGTCAAAGGGACGCAACCATACAATATACAAATCAATCAAGTGCCATGCCTTCCGGCGTAGGCGAACATGACTCTCCACAACTCTCTCTCTGCTTGCTGAATGTAATCAGTTCTGACATCGATTTTCACGATGTCAGATTATCTAACATCTTCTCCCTCTGTCTTCCACGATCTCTCATTCCCTGAATATTATCTTTAGTCACCAAATGTTCTAAACCTCCTCTTCGTATTATATGCTCGAAGAACCTTGATTGTTGGATTCTTATTCTTTTGATAAGGTTTCTTTGTGTGCAGGCCTGATTAAAAACCTCCTCATTTGTTTTCTTCGCTGTCCATGGAATTTTCGGCATTCTTCTGTAAAACCACATCTCTGTGGCTTTCAATGATCTTATTGATTGTTTGTTCATTGTCCATGATTCGCTGCCATACATAAGTAGCGAAACACGTACAAACAAAGTACTATTGTTTTACAAAATACAGAAACAGTGACGATAAACAGCAACGTTTCGACCAAAAGGTCTTTATCAAGCAAACGACACAACAGGAGTGACGTATTTCAGAGAACACTTACAAATGGACGATAACGGAAACATGTAAATTTATCTAATGCTTAAGTATAGATACATACCCTCATACATAAGTATTGGCTCAATATAGCACTGGAGTAATGGTTTTTGCACTGTCATTGGTAGTGAGTTCACGCATAGTGTGTTCTTCATTTTCATACGACTCGTAAAATCTGCTTTCGCTTGAGATATTCTACTCCTAATCTCTGTTGTACATCTTCCATCTGATGTTAGGAATGTTCCCAGATACTTGAATCGATGGACTTGTTTCAGTGTTATGTTATTTATTTTGATATTACGTTTTGGACAAACATTACCTCTGTTTTCTTTATATTCATATACCATTTGAAAATTTGCAAAATATAACTCTTGTTCAAATATTAAGGGTTTGGTGGTTCTGTGTAGCACTATAGAACTGTTTAACGTGACTAGATTACCACTTTTGCATATGTAAGTGTTGACTCTCTCTACCTGTTCTTGCTATTGCTGCTGCTATTGAAACTTAATCTGCTGTTGCTGCTATTACTTGTTTCCAGTGGAATTTTAAAATAAAATTTCTACAAAAATATCTTTACCAACGACAAAATGACATCTGAGACCCTCGCCGAATGCTATGCAGTTCGTGCACTGCAGCTGAGATCTTCCTGTGTAAGAAAGAGATCGGAGCCACATGGTTACTCACCGAAGTGCAATGATGATGGTCCTATCAATTAACAATTAATCAATCAGGGGCAGAAGACCGCAACTGTTGATCTCCTAATACTAAACATTCCTGCTAGTAATGAAGGCTCAGGATGCAACTTTTGCTATTTTTCTATTATTTCGACTAAACTGTGTTCCCAACGGAGTATAGGGCTACAGCTGCAGTTTTCCAACTGCTAATAGTAAACATCTTATTCCCAATTGAAGTAGAGGACTGCAACTGTTATTCTTCTACTGAAACTGTCATTCTTCTACTGAAACTGTCATTCTTTACTGCAACTGTCATTCTCTACTGAAACTGTCATTCTTTACTGCAACTAGTCATTCTTCTACTGCAACTGTCATTCTTCTACTGAAACTGTCATTCTTTTACTGCAACTGTCATTCTTCTACTGAAACTGTCATTCTTCTACTGAATCTCTTATTTGTGTAGAACATAGGATTGCAAGACTAGACAGAGAGATAGAGGCTAGAGTGCAAAAGCAATTGCTGAACCTACCAGTTAACCTATTGTTAAGCACCCAAACATCTCACGAACAGCTAAACAACTGATGCCCATCATCATTTTCATACCTACTCTGTATTACAGAGCGAAACATGGACAATGGCAAACACAGTGCAAAAAACAACTACGCGTGAAATGGCATACATAAGAAAATATCACGACACTGTTCAACAATCCGGTAACAGTGTGATGACAAAAGACGACAGGACTGCAGTTGTTGCTCTAAACCAAACTCTACTCTGGGCTGCCCTCTTCTTCAACTCAATATACAATTCTCATCCTTCTCCACTTTCCTTGCCAGACACTCTTTGGGCTTTCTACCCTCCTGTGCATTTTACAGACACACACACATGCTTGTTAATAAATGGAGGTCACAAAGTGAGTCAGTGTTCTCTATATCAAAACATTCTTTTTTTTATCTTCAGCTATATTGGTTTCTGTTCGGTTCATTGTATTACCCACTTCACTTCAATCTAACACCCACTTCACTACATTGTATGGGACCAAGGATGCCCCATCCACACGGAAGACATACACCAACAGTTGTTTCATCGTCACCCTCCACTGCATCACCCACTTAACAACACTGCATCACCCACTTCACAACACTGTAACACTCCATTCAGTAAAGTTGCACTTTCAATGTTTAATCTCCAAAAATGTATATTAACACGAAAATGAATACATTACAACAACAAAAACACACACACATGAAAAATATAACTGAATAGATATACTCATTAGGCACACAGATAGACACACACACACATACAAACAAATATATCAAGACAAAAGTATATAGACATGTACATTTGACACAAGAAACAATAATTGGCATGAATGTATTAATTAACAATAAACATACTAGTCTGCAAGAAAACAACAAGTAAAAGTTGCAAACAATTATTGCGTTAATGAACCATGCCAAAGAATATTAACGATACGACCTACAAGGCATGCCATAAGAGGCAACTGAGGTCGGGGCCTAGGGAAGCTATCATAGTAAATAAAAAGCGTTGCAGAAATCGAATGTGCTGGCCTAATTGTAAATGCATAACTGACACAACATACAATCGCTCTTAGGCTCAGATCACATACAAATCACAAAGAGGGGCTTAACAAGTGGTTGATATGGAGCGTTCGAAGAAGATACATCATGCCAACAACATCTTATTGGAGATTATTATCAAGAGAATAACAAGGAAGGTACAGTATGACATACCTGAAGTTCAGGTGGGTTACAGACATGGCAGCGGAGGCACTAGAGATCTCACTTTTAATATGAGAAGTATCTTCAAGAAATGCAGAGAACTCATTGTGGATCTCCATTCTAGTTTGATAGACTACACTTAAGTCTTTGAGTATGTACAATATGAGAAATTGTGGAACAACATGAGATTTCCATCACATTTGATCCATCAAATCGAAACCTGACATCATGAACAACATCCGAAGTTGGAGAAGGCAAGCCTGTATGGCTGAGGACACTGAAGTTGGAGAAGGCAAGCCTGTATGGCTAGGGACACTGATAATAAGGAAAGCAGGCCGTTGCGCAAAAATCAATGAGAAGCGATATACCAGGCGTACTTACTACCCCCTGAATTCATAGCGGGCGAAAACAAGAAGAAGAAGAAGAATCATAATCAACAAGAAACTGCTAGAGTAGGATAACCAACAAAACATCAGATAAGTTTGAGATGCACAGGGAAGTAAAACAAGGATACATCTTCTCCTCATATTTATTCAACATTTATACAACAAATACAATGATAATATTGATAGAATAACTAAAACCACAAATATTTTGATTCGGTGGAAATATGATACCAAAGTTAAAATACGTACAGGTTCATAATTCATAAGTACGGTTCCAACTTCACTGCAACGGGTTACCCCATAATTGCTCCGTTCCTGTGCCAATGAAAATCACATGAAATGCTAACAACTGTGAAATGTTTCCTGTGTGAACTAATTCCAGAATGAAACAGCCGCGTACTGCCACAAAAACAACATGCACCGCATAAAATGCATATGGCCGTCGCTAATGTAGCAACACAAAACTGTTCATCACTTGAATTGCAATTCTTGTAGAAGGGAACATCAATCACGTTAAAATCCAGCTTTCTGCACTCGCAATATAACTGCATACGGCAGATTGAGCTTGTTCGTCATAACCGCTGTCCGCCATTTTCTGAATACACACTAACACAGCAAAAGCATTCCATGTAACATTCATAGCTCACAGCGTTGCTCAAGCACTAACTCAGTAGCTCGGCAAACGAAACCAGAAAATACCGACCAAACATGGCGGAAATGCGCTAGCAAAGTCGTGTTCAGAATCAAACAGTTCTGACTCTGAATGGCCCTCCCGCATTCCGCCATTGCTGGCCAGGCTTTTTTCTGCATCTACAGGTTAAAGTTCTACATCTCAAATATTGACGAGAGATTAGAACAGTTAAATTTTACAATTAAATAACACAAGAAAAACAAAAATCTTTTTTCAAAAACAAATCAACTTTAAATTATGTCCAGAGACAAAACAAAATCTCAAGAATAAAATGAACATCAATAATCAAGATATTGAAAACATTGTCAATTTAGAATATCTCAACTTTATAATCAAACAACAACAACAACAACGGAATGTTCGTCGATAGCAAAGTTGATAAGATTGTGATAATGACAACGTGCTGTTGAAACTCTGGGGTTCAGTGTTGCAACAAATTTTCGTATCACACCTACGCTGTGAAACTCTGGGTTCGAAGCTGTTGCAACAAAAATTCTTCGTTGTACAGCTACGCGGTTGAAACTCTGGGGTTCGAAGCGTTGCAACAAAATTCTTGGTTCAGCTCGCGTTGAAACTCTGAGGTTCGAGCTGTTGCAACAAAAATTCTTCGGCACGCTACGCGGTTGAAACTCTGGGGTTCGAAGCTAAGTTGCAACAAAAATTCGTGTACAGCTACGTGAAACCTGGGTTCGAGCTGTTGCAACAAATTCTTCGTATGCACACGCTGTTGGACTACATGTTTCCTGATCCTTAACTTTGAGTTCTTCTTCTTCTGCGATGGTCCTCTGTCAATTCAGGCGGTAGTCATGACACCTGGTATTGCGCTTCTGGCTGATTTTTGCGTGAGGCCTGCTTACCATTTGACTGGTGTCCCTCCCCATGCGGTGGGCCGTCGCCAACTTCAGATATATATTTTGGAATTTAATTACAAGTACATGTGAAGTCGTAAAGGCTTGCCTGATCACCGAGCAACACTGGTAATAAGGAAAAGAAGTCTTCAAGCAATAATATAGTGGAATATGCTAAAATCAGTATAATATATACATTTGGATGCTGTTGTTGCAGCGCGAATGAAATAGAAATTTGATAATATAATTAGTACAGACTGAAAGAATCAAATGATGAATGAGAAGCATGTACAAGCGGTGAGATACGGGAACCAGCGTCTTACATTTAACGGTTTTGCTGAAAGACGGTTTTTTGGGGGTCTCTGTGGCTAAGTGGTTAGGCTCTTTGCCTTGAGAGTCGAGGTCGTGGGTTCGAGTCCGGACCGCGACATTCTATCCCGAGTGCAGTTTTTTCCAGAGACCCTAGGATTGTTGCTGGAGCTACGGAGTTCGTGCTTTGTGCAATACTCTCGGCAGGTGGCGTGCCATTTCTACGGAGAGGGACCGAGCCGTATGGGGTAAAACCCGGTGCAATGAAGTCAATCCTTCGGCTTTTAAACCCTTTTAAACCCTGGAAGAAACAGTTTACTACCTAAGATTCTACTTAGAGAATTATCAAGTCGGTTCTGATAACACTAAACAAGGACCAGGTCGGGCACGATCTGCTCAGAGCTAGATCACTCAGGTTATTAAGATATCCCAAAACATGTCAATAGCTCTATCAAAACATGTCAATAGATTTATCAAAATATGTCAATAGCTCTATCAAAACATGTCAATAGATTTATCAAAACATGTCAATAGCTCTATCAAAACATGTCAATAGATTTATCAAAACATGCCAATAGCTCTATCAAAACATATCACTAGTTCTATCAAAATATGTAAATAGTTCTATCAAAACATATCAACAGATCTCCCAAACACCATTCTCTGGTTCGGATGTTCTTCCTCACCATATTGCACCCGCTGCTGAGAGTGAAAATCTTCTGTGTGTATTGGATTGTGTATTGAAAAATGTATTGATATACCACTCAAAATAAGAACGAAAATAAGCGGAAAACTATTTCCTAACGGGTATTATTAAGGGGTCACGCTACTGACGCTCGGGTCAGTATAGCTTACAATTATCGATTTTTCAAATTCATCACATTATGTTAGAATATATTGCATCTCTACAATCGAATTAAGCAAAGAGTTTTTATTTGTAATGATATATAAGACGAACTCGTCCCCTCCCAAATGTTCCTAGTTATCTCGAGCAAGTATTAAGTGTAAAGATATCTTGAACAAATATATAGATATCTTGAGCAGGTACATATATCTCTTGTGCAAGTATATAGATCTCTTAGAACAAATTCATAGATCTGTCAAATAACGTTACAATATTCCTAAAATGTCCATAGCTCATTCAATCATATAAGATAAATAGTAAGTATCTTGAACTATCAGCTATCTATTGATTACAGTAAAATATTCTCACAGTAAGTGATTTGTGCATGTAGTGTGAACACCTTCTCCCTACTCTCCTACATCCATACTTCGCACAACTGTGGGTCCTGGCAGTTCACCTGCTCACTACTTTTCTACATCCATACTTCGCACAACTGTGGGTCCTGGCAGTTCACCTGCTCACTACTTTCCTACATCCAGACTACCTCCAACTGTGGGCCCTGGCAGTCCACCTGCTCACTATTTTCCTACATCCAAACTACCTCCAACTTTGGGCCCTGGGAGTTCACCCCTCACTACTTTCCTACATCCAGACTACCTACAACTGAGGGCCCTGGCAATCCACCTCCTCACTACTTTCCTACATCCAAACTACCTCCAACTGTGGCCCCTGAGAGTTCACCCCTCACTACTTTCCTACATCCAGACAACCTACAACTGAGGTCCCTGGCAGTCCTGACAATCAATCATCTCATTGACATACTCTTCAATTTGCATAGTAGTCTCGGAGATGTTAAACTTATGTTGTATAGCTATCGAGGCAGACTTGAGGACTTTATGTGGATCTGAGTTCTTATCTGAAACAAACAAATATTGAAGTAAACAAAACAACTAAATAAAAGTAGATATGACATTTTTCTTTTTGACATACGGTCAAATGTCAAGTTTGTTACTAGGACAACTTCGGTCAAATGTCAAGTTTGTTACTAGGACAACTTCGGTCAAATGTCAAGTTTGTTACTATGACAACTTTTGAGTTTGCGCTTGTCTCTCTTGCCTATAACTCATGCCTAAGTCTCTTATTAAAAGAGCCTGTATCTTTGCGTAATGTTGTTTTCCGACATAACTAGTCGTAGCTTGGGCAGCTGATATGGGAAATGTGCCCTGCCCATTTTGCACACACCTCTCTACCCTAATGTTTTATCCAAAGGAAAGACAAAAGTCCATAGGTCTGGAATTTTATTTTTATTTTCGATCCAGAAGCACTTGAGCTTTCAACTCTTCGGCTCGGTGCTATGGACATCGTAACCCTTAGGTTCGATGCCACGAACACCGTAAATCTTGGGAACCTGTGGCTTTTCTGCCAGCCCGCGGAATTGAACCCGCACTCACAGAGGGCTAGTCACCTGTAGTCCAACGCGCTACGAACACGCTGGACAGGCGGGCATAGGTCTGGAATCAAGCAGGCTGTGCAGGTGATGTCAGAAGATGGAATGAAAAACACACATAACCATCACATGCCTTAGGGTTTGTTCTTCCGGATTTGTGGTCAAGGTTTACTTCTCTAGCCTTCTGCATTACCGTACTGACCCGCAAGGCAGGGGCGATATTCTACTATCAGGGTTCACTCCAATGGCCTTTAGCGCTCCGGAGGCCACACCCCCACCAAGGCAATGGGTTTAACAAATGCAGATGGTACCTTCTACTGTCTTACGGTAGCATATGAAACACCTTATTAAACACACAAGTATATATACTCGTATTTCGGTTAGATATGGTGGGTTTTCTTGATTGGTGGCATTGGATATTGAACCGGCTAATAACTTTCCGGGCAAACATAGAAGCATTTAGTCTCCACATACAGATGTTAAAATGTATGTATAACATACAGATGTTAAAATGTATGTATAACAGATAGTTTTAGTGGCTCACTGGTTAAATAAATTCTGTCCCTCAATTTGCCCCACCCCAATTCCCACCTCTTCCTCCCGGATTCTACTAGAAAAATTTTATTTAAAATTTGTTCAATCACAGTATCATCATCATCATCGTGTGCCATGTAGATAAGCTTAAGCGGTCATGGTTTGTTTAATCTCACAAAATCATCAGTCCCTAACTCGGCCCGTGTTCTTGTCTCAACCATCTCATATTTCACGCCAGTCATGTATTTATCTTTTCGTCTTTCTCTTGCCTTTATTTCCCAATATAATTTTATATAACTTGATTTCT
Source organism: Arion vulgaris (assembly GCA_020796225.1). Taxonomy (NCBI): domain Eukaryota; kingdom Metazoa; phylum Mollusca; class Gastropoda; order Stylommatophora; family Arionidae; genus Arion; species Arion vulgaris. The sequence continues at coordinate 4,226,080 of CM036758.1, read as the reverse complement.
TCTTATAACGTGCTCCCTTAAAATCTTGCCAGCCTCAATACGCAGCAATATACGTGCGTTATGCCGTAATGTGATTATGATTGCTAACCTTATCATCATTGCAATTTGATGAGTAACCATGTGTGCTTCATCTGTTTCTTACACAGGAAGATATCAGCTACAGGCATAAAGTGACAAAATGTAGACTTACCAACAGCTAAATGTAGACTTACCAACAGCTAAATGTAGACTTACCAACAGCTAAATGTAGACTTACCAACAGCTAAATGTAGACTTACCAACAGCTAAATGTAGACTTACCAACAGCTAAATGTAGACTTACCAACAGCTAAATGTAGACTTACCAACAGCTAAATGTAGACTTACCAACAGCTAAATGTAGACTTACCAACAGCTAAATGTAGACTTACCAACAGCTAAATGTAGACTTACCAACAGCTAAATGTAGACTTACCAACAGCTAAATGTACGACAAAGCAATTTTGTCCATGGTTAGCACACACCTGAGATTGTGGATGTCCAGAACTCCTTCCACTTCAAAAATGTGTTCTTGACTTCAGCAAAGTTGATCCTCTGAGTGCCTAGGTATAAGATTATAACACAAGCAATATCTTAGATTGTTGTTGATGGTCATCTAGATGATGATGATGATGATAAACTTGTCACGAGAGAGATGGAGTGTCTACGCAGAATGCTGGGTGTAACAAGGGTGTATACTGGTTGAGAAATGAAGACAGGAAAAATAGTGGTTATAACATCGGTACTGAACTTTATCAAGAAGCAAACAAAATGAAATGGTTCGACTACATAAGCAGATTACCAACAGACAGTGCACCTCAAAGAGCAATGTTACTTCCATACAGTGGATACAAAGCAAAGCACGCTACGCACAAGGTAGATATCAGAAGCAATGAAAGGCACTGAAGTGCACACAAAAGTCCGTTCTAGAAATCTTCACTTATCCTGACGCTGTGAGGCAAAACACGATTGAAGAAAAGGACAGAAAGATGATCATGAATTTATCACTTTTTATATCAGTAAACGCAAGTTCGTGAATTTGCAAATTTACAAAAAACTATTGTATTGTGCCTAAACTGATGCATTGTTGAGTTTATAAAGATTAGTTTTATTCTCTTCAAACATCTCAAAGTGGCGACATGGAGGTTGTCTCTAAGTATTGAATGTTCTAGAACCATCTTATGTATTCAGGTGACTGTTCACGCTAAAATTATCAGAATATGTTGCCAGGAGGACCTCCATAATCTATTCCAGGTTTAGATAACAAACTTGTGAAGGGTTAACTGCTTTCAGTTCCATCATTATCAACTAGTTTATCCTCAGCAGAACTTTTCCATCCCAACAGCCCTTAGAATTTCTCTCTCATAGGCCAGATGTCCCGCCTGAGCAGCCTTCATGTTCAAACCACCAGTTATATCCTGCATCAATCTTCTCCGTGGTCTTCTCCTCTCCTCTTTGGTAGTATGCCTCATTCCATGATAGTCTTCCCAGCCCTTCATGTCTTTTTATATATCCAAAATATCTCAATTTTCTCTTTCTTATTTGTAGCATCAGCCAGTTTTTGTTTGATTGTGAGTTCTTTCTGGATAGATCTATTTGTTCTCTTCTCTGTTCAAGATATACGAAGCACTCTTCAGACGGTCTGAAAATCAGACCAATACAGCATCAGAATAAATATTAATATATACCGCAGCTGTGTGATGATGATGATATTGTCGATGCTGTTTCTATTTATCATGCAATTGATGAGGATGATATTGATGAGGATGATATTGATGAGGATGATATTGATGAGGATGATATTGATGTTATTAATATTTTATTTTTACTTCCACTAGTGTTGCTTTTACGTTTGCTGCTATTGTTGATGTTGGTACTGATGATGTTGGTATTGATGATGTTGGTACTGATGATGTTGGTGTTGATGATGTTGGTACTGATGATGTTGGTACTGATGATGTTGAAACTGATTATGTTGGTACTGATGATGATGTACTGATGATGTTGGTAATGATGATGTTGGTACTGATGATGTTGGTACTGATGATGTTGGTACTGATGATGTTGGTACTGATGATATTCGTTTGATGATGTTGGTACTGATGATGTTGGTGTTGATGATGTTGGTACTGATGATGTTGGTACTGATGATGTTGAAACTGATTATGTTGGTACTGATGATGATGTACTGATGATGTTGGTAATGATGATGTTGGTACTGATTATGTTGGTACTGATTATGTTGGTACTGATGATGTTGGTGCTGATGATGTTGGTGTTGATGATGTTGGTGTTGATGATGTTGGTACTGATGATGTTGGTGTTGATGATGTTGGTGTTGATGATGTTGGTACTGATGATGTTGGTACTGATTATGTTGGTACTGATGATGTTGGTGCTGATGATGTTGGTGTTGATGATGTTGGTGTTGATGATGTTGGTACTGATGATGTTGGTGTTGATGATGTTGGTGTTGATGATGTTGGTAGTGATGATGTTGGTAGTGATGATGTTGGTACCCGATGATGTTGGTGCTGATGATGCTGGTGTTGATGATGTTGGTACTGATGATGTTGGTGTTGATGATGTTGGTGCTGATGATGTTGGTAGTGATGATGTTGGCGTTGATGATGTTGGTGTTGATGATGTTGGTGTTGATGATGTTGATACTGATGATGTTGATACTGATGATGTTGGTACTGATGATGTTGGTACTGATGATGTTGGTGTTGATGATGTTGGTGCTGATGATGTTGGTGTTGATGATGCTGGTGTTGATGATGTTGGTACTGATGATGTTGGTGTTGATGATGTTGGTACTGATGATGTTGGTACTGATGATGTTGGTGTTGATGATGTTGGTGCTGATGATGTTGGTAGTGATGATGTTGGTGTTGATGATGTTGGTACTGATGATGTTGGTGTTCTTGATGTTGTTTGTACAAAGGTTAATGAGGTAACTACTGCTGTTATTGTTTGTGTTATGGTTAATGGCATTACTACTAATGTTGTTGTGATTAAAGAAGACCTCTCTCACCTTCCATCAGCACCAGCACAATATCCCTCATGATAGTGATGGTAGTGATGAGAACAAATAATGAAAATAGAAATGTACAAATTGGATCAGCAATCTTCCACTCAGGCTGAGGAAACAGATCAGGTAAACAAGTTAGTAAGCTATTCTGTTTGACGTGGATTACAAATGAGTGCTTAATATTCTTCTTCTGCGTTCTCACTAGTTTGGGATTTCGGATTCTCTAATAAAGGCAGCCTTCTACCTCAGATTATCAGCGACGCCAAACATTTTGTCTTGGATGATAGTGTAAGTGGGCCACCTCTTTCTTCTCTAGTCTGCATACTGGGGGCAGTTCTGTAGGATATAATTCCTATGATTTCTGCTTCACCGTTGGTACCGACCTCTTCCCGCAGTAAGTTTTGGTCACCCTCGTGATGGTAGGTCTGACATTCTTACTGCATGGCTAAATCTCAGAGGCAGCTTGGCTACCGTAGAATCCGTTATCCCATTCCTATGAAAAGTTAGCAACAACACCAGAAAAGACAGCTCCAACATCAGCATAACGAAAGAAATTTGGGACAGAACTTTGCTTGAACTGCATTGATAAACAAAGAATGAAGTTGATTGGCCACTTAAATAATAATGCAAACAATATCCACTGTTTATAGAGTCTTCTACAACAGAAGATCAGGAAAGAAGGCAAGAGGAAGACAACGAAGAAAATAATTAGATGGCATAGCCAAGTTGCTATATTCCGCCTCCGTACCGGCCACAACAAGCTTCGATCCCATATGTTTAACAAATTTTAAATCGGCACAACTAGCCTGTGCCCCTGAAAAATGGAGGACATGAAGACAGAGCACATACTGCAAGACTGTCACAAAATAGCGGGCTTAAGAAAACAAACCTGGATAACACAGAGCTTCGCGAGAAGCTGTACCGAGTCCCTTAAAACAACGGTAGCATTCATGATACAATCTGGTTCATCGGTCTAGGTGGGGATCGCGAGAGAGAGATGACATAGCAAAATCCTGTCAAAAAGCAAAAATAACAATCATCCAAACCGCCAGAACAGCGCAAGTCAAAAAGTAAAATAACAATCATCCAAGACGACAGAACAGCGCAAGTCAAAAAGCAAAAATAACAATCATCCAAGACGACAGAACAGCGCAAGTCAAACAGTAAAAATAACAATCATGTTGTTGTATTATTTCTCTATCATTACCGCTTGTAATACCGCTTTTTGGGACGATGTAGGTCAGGAGGCTCATGAGACTGTGGAATTTAATGGCTGTATGGCTAGTGCAGTCGTCTCGAAACTTTTCAGGCTAGGATGTTTTATTTATGCCATCGACAGAAGAAAACTCCTTGACCTTATTGTGGATTGACTGGTCTACCGCAGAGGAGCCGCGATCTAATGTATTCATGACCACGAAAAGATTCTTAGATAACAAAGCAGAATATTGTCTAAAAGAAGAAATAACTATTTGTCTGTTATTGGAGCCATAAACACAATTAATTTAAAGCATAGATTCCCAAACTTTTTCTACCCACCGCCCACTTTGCACAACATAAACTTTGTAACGCTCCTCTACATTATAACAGTTTGTCAACGCCCCCTCTACATTATAACAATTTGCCAACGCCCTCTACATTATAACAGTTTGTCAACGCCCCCCTCCGACATATATACATGCTCTATTTTTCTCTTTGATATAGAAAATTGATATATATTTCTGTAGTACATGGTCAATTTTCATATGATTATATGCATGAAATAGAAAATTGATGAAAAAGTGGATCGTCTACGATGGGCATAAGATGAATTAAAATGCAGAATTCAAATTTTTAATGATTTTTCAATCGCAAAATCACGAAAATAATTTATTTTAAAATATTTATTATTAATTTATTCTTTAAGGAGCCACCAACCCCTAATCGCTTGAACACCCTCCAAATTCGTCTGAATCCACTATCGCCCCCCAGCGCCCACTGGGAGGCGGTACCGCCCACTTTGGGAAATGCTGATTTAAAGCTTCAGTTCAACACAATGGTCTGTAAGTTGACGCTGATCAAGACCATAGCTCACCATCTCGTGAGAAATCTGATAGTATTACAGTGCTGAAGTCTGATTAAGTGAGTAGGGATCGAGGTGCACACATACAACAAATACTGAACTTAACATTGAAAATACAACAAAATACTTAACTAAACGTTGAAAATACAAGAAAATACCTACCTTAAAATAGATCATAAAAGCTGCAATAAGAACACCCACACTTTGAAACAAGTCTCCGATGACATGGATAAAAGCAGCCTTGACATTGATGTTTGATTCTTTATGCGCATGACTGTGACCATGACCTTCAGATTCATGTTCAGATGAAGCTGATAGAAGATCTGTCTCTTTGCTTCTTTCTACGTCTCGAAAACTGCCGTAATTATTAGCACCGGCTGAGACTTCTTTGTCAGTAACATGACTATGTGATTTAGACTTTTTGTGAGAGTGATGAGAAGAGTTAAATGATTGCCCGTGATCTCCGTGACCTCCGTGACCGTGATCTCCGTGACCGTGACCTCCGTGACTGTGTGAATGTTGGTGCAACGTTGTCCCAAGACTATGGAAGACAAAAGAATATAACAAAATAACATGATTTGCATTGACAAGAAATCTTCAAACTGGAATGGAGATCCACAATGAGTTCTCTGCATTTCTTGAAGATATTTCTCATATTGTAAAGGAGATCTCTAGTGCCTCCGTTGCCATGTCTGTAACCCACCTGAACTTCAGGAATGTCATACTGTACCTTTCTTGTTATTCTCTTTATAATAATCTCCAATGCGACAACATCGCGAGACAGGCTCTCCGATGGAACCCCCAGGGCAATAGAAGTAAGGAAGACCCAGAAACACCTGGAGACGGGAGTTAGAGATGGAATGCAAAAAAACGGGAAGAGAGTGGCGAGATCTGGAAAAGATGGCCTTGGATAGGCGGGCTTGGAAGGCCTTGGTTGCGGACATATGCTCCCTAGGGCGAAGGGTGAAGAATTGATAAGAAAATAAACTAAAACAAACAGACAGTCAGTGACGAGGCACGAACTTCTCAAATATGTAGACGATCACAAATACACTTAACGTGGTCTCTATGACGTTGAAGTTATGTGATCGCCTCTCGTTGCAATGGTACTTGGTTCGCTCGTTTCAAAGATACACAGTTTAGGTGAGATCGAGTTCCTAGTCCTATCGTAGACAGACGATACAACGTAGATGACGTGTTCAAGTTAAAGCATGTAAAAGCACGTATGAAGGCAGCTCAAAATCATTAAGAACAGACTGGAAAGCAGCTGCCCGAACAAAATTCATTAGATAGATTAAAAAATAAAATGTCTACTAAATATTTTCACCATCTTCTAAATTACAACGGGACACTCGCCGGTGCTACGGAGTTCATGCACTTCCGCTGAGATTGAGACCTTCCTGTGTAAGAAAGAGATCGGAACACACATGGTTACTCACCGAAGTGCAATGATGATCGTATTATCAATCACTCCATAACAGACTTCCACCAGGCCACGCCATAAGCTTCAACTGCGAAAATTCTATCGGATTCGAACCAGTCTTTTTTTATTTTTAAGTTACAGTTTCTATAAAAGTATATTTGTTTCTCTACGGTCTCTTTGCGACTCTCTGTTGGATAAGGACACTAAAATCGATGTTGAATCGATCAAGCGATTTAAGCAGTTTGGAGTTACCCGTTGTTCAAGTCGAACTGGATGCCTGAGAGGCAGAGTGAGAGGGGTGTTTAATCAGCGAGCCACATGAACCATCAGTATGCATACTCTTCGATATCTGTTGGGAGACTGAGCACCTATGGGTCTGCCCATAGTTTAGTTTAGTAACCAATAACCAATATATGTTTGTCTATGCTTGGGTTGTTCCTGAGACTGAGCACCTCATGGGTGTGCTCAAAGTAAGGTTTAGTTTAGTAAAACAACAAACTACAACAATATAGGTGTTTGTCTATTCTTGAGTTGTTCCTGAGACTGAGCACCTCAATTTTATGTGCCTCATAGATCTTAGTTTCTAGTAACACTAATAACTCAATATATGTCTTGTCTCATGCTTGCAATTTCATTCCACCTTCCGAACACATTCTCAAAACATGGGAAAAGACTGTCCTCTCAACTTTCACACTCTCTCTCCTGACTCTGTTCTATATGATCTGAACGTACTAGTAAGTACAAGGTCTCTACGTCAGAATAACTCTTAAGAAACACAACAACAAATGATCCATCAGTTACAACACAAGTAATCTAAGACTTAATCTTGAAGGCTCCATTTAACATGAATACACAATTCTCATCGATTTTCAATTTCTGCCTGTAATTATTCCTTTTTTTTACGTATTCAAATTGAACACGGGACCTATGTTTTATCACCTGTCTCCTTAGGACTAGTAACTCGATCTCACCTACACTAAGATCAGGGATCTATGGCAAAATATCCAGATGGCTCCAAGAGGAGCGAACCTGGTAACTTTGGCACAGAGACGAACATCTAGCCTCTACACTACAGAGACGCATAAAGAGGTTTTAATTCCCTGCATGCCCGCGTGCCTAGCGTGTTCGTAGCGCGTTGGACTATGGGTGACTAGTCCTCTGTAAGTGCGGGTTCAACTTCGCGGACTGGCAGAAAAGCTACAGGTTCCCCAGATTTACGGTGTTCGTGGACCGAACCGAAGGGTTACGATGTCCATGACACCGAGCCGAAGAGCTTTCAGCTCAACTGCTTCTGGATCAGAAAAAAAAATAAAAATTCCCTACATAACATGCAAGAGCCAAACATGGATAATGAGCAAAGCGCAGTCACAAAAACTAACTACATGTGAAATGCGGTGCCTGCGAAGAGTTACCAACAACACCAGAAAAACAGTCACCAACATCAGCATAAGAAAGAAAGTTGGCACAGAACCTTGCTTGAATTACATTGAGAAACAAAGAATGAAGTGATTTGACCACTTAAGAACGCATCCAAATTCAACAGTAAACAGGGTGGTCCACACAGAACATCAGGAAAGAAGGCGAGAGGAAGACCACGGAAAAGATGGTTAGATGGCATAGCAGAATCCTGTCAAAGAGCAAAATAACAATCACCGCAATGCCGCCATGAAACAGCGCGACACTGGGAAACAGCGCCGGTAGCAGTGTGCGACACAAGAAAAAAGAAGAAATAAACAAACAAGGCACAGATTGAGCTGAGAAAGTCTTTTAAAATGAATCTGAGACTTGAAGCGAGTGAAAGTCCTTAGAACTGAGACGACACTGAAGGAAGTCTTTATGTTAGATGAATGAGATGAAGCTAAAAGAACTAAACTGGTAAAGCCAGACAGAGATGAAGGAAGTCTTTTAAAATGAATCTGAGACTTGGTAAAGCCAGACAGAGATGAAGGAAGTCTTTTAAAATGAATCTGAGACTTAGGCATAAAGCTTCGAGACAGAGATGAAGGAAGTCTTAATAATCTAATTGAAAGCCAGAAGATGAAAGTCTTAATGAACTGAGACTTGGTAGACAGAATAAGAGTCTTAATGAACTGAGACTGAAGCAGAGAATGAAGGAAGTCTTTTAAAATGAATCTGAGACTTGGTAAAGCCAGACAGAGATGAAGGAAGTCTTTTAAAATGAATCTGAGACTTGGTAAAGCCAGACAGAGATGAAGGAAGTCTTTTAAAATGAATCTGAGACTTGGTAAAGCCAGACAGAGATGAAGGAAGTCTTTTAAAATGAATCTGAGACTTGGTAAAGCCAGACAGAGATGAAGACATCTTGTTGACATAAAACTGTCCAGGAGAAAGCAGAAATAATATCCATTGTTTATCGAGACTAACATGATTCCATCATCATCATGTGTAGCATCAATCAGTTTTTCTATAACTATTCATTTCTTCTGGATAGATCTTTAAAAAAGCGTCATAAGCCGAAGGATTGACTTCATTGCAAGGGTTTTTATATCACATGGCTCGGTCATTCTCCAAGAAAATAGCACACCAGTTGCCGAGGGTATTGCACAAAGCACGAACTCCGTAGTCTCGACCACAATCCTAGCAGTCTCTGAAAAATACACTCGTAACAGAACGACGCGGACCAAATTTGAACCTCGACCTCGGAATGCTAGGCAAGAGCGAATCATTGCAACAGAAAGCTCCACTGATAGATCTTGTGCGAACTAAGAAGCTCCTGATAGATCTATTAGTGCGTAACAAGAAAGCTCACTGGATAGATCTATTAGTACGTAACTAGAAAGCCTCACTGATAGATCTATTAGTCGAACAAAGCCTCACTGATAGATCTATTAGACTAACAGAAAGCCTCACTGATAGATCTATTAGTCGAACAAAGCTCACTGATAGATCTATTATGCAACTAAAAGCTCACGGATAGATCTGTACTAACTAAAAAGCTCACGGATAATCTATTATACAATAAGAAAGCCACTGATAGATCTAGTGCGTAACTAAGAAAGTCCGACTGATAGATCTTGTAGTAACTAGAAACGACTGGATGATCTATTAGTACGTAACTAAGCCTACTGGATGATCTATAGTACAACTAAGAAAGCCTACGGATAGATCTATGGCGTAATGAAAGTCCCGACTGATAGATCTATTATACAACAAGAAAGTCCACTGAAGATCTTAGACGTACTAAGAAACCTCACTGGATGACTATTAGTACTAACAAAAGCCTCACTGATAATCTATTATGGTAACTAAAAGTCCGATGATAGATCTAGCGTAACAAGAAAGTCGACTGGATAGATCATTAGTACGAACTAAGAAAGCCTCACGATAGATCTATTCTGAACTCGAAGCCTCATCTGAAGATCTATTAGTGCGAACTAGAAAGTCCACTGGATAGATCTATTAGTACGTAACTAGAAAGCTCCGACTGGATAGATCTATTAGTACGTAACTAAGAAAGCCTCACTGGATAGATCTATTAGTACGTAACTAAGAAAGCCTCACTGGATAGATCTATTAGTGCGTAACTAAGAAAGTCCCGACTGGATAGATCTATTAGTACGTAACTAAGAAAGCCTCGACTGGATAGATCTATTAGTACGTAACTAAGAAAGCCTCACTGGATAGATCTATTAGTACGTAACTAAGAAAGCCTCACTGGATAGATCTATTAGTGCGTAACTAAGAAAGCCGACTGGATAGATCATTAGACGAACTAAGAAAGTCCCGACTGGATAGATCATTAGTACTTAGAAATCCACTGATAGATCTATTAGTACGTAACAAGAAAGTCGATGGATAGATCTATTATGCCTAACTATTGAAAAATGAAAATCTGCATATCATTTAATGACAGCCATAAATACAGTAAACAGGTATTTTCTAGCACCACTTATAGCTCAGAGTTGCCATTGCTTGAAGTGGGGTCTATTTTTACCTTCTGTAAAAATCCCACGGAAACGAATTTGCTTCCAAACTTGTCCACTGTGGGGTTTGAACCAGGTACGCTTGTGTTTGTGATCGAGCTCACTACCGTTTGAGCTACAGGCGTTCACTATCACTATTTCGCTATCTAACCATTACTTACACCACTTACATTACTACCATTACTTACACCATTACTTACATCATTACTTACACCATTACTTACACCATTACTTACACAATATTAAAGGCAACTCCAGTTCCTGCCGTTATCAGCATGATACTGGCATCAATCTCATAGCTATCCTCCATGATGCGCAGTACAGCAGAGTAAACCAGAATCCCAGTTAGAACCCATAGCATCAGGATTGATAAAAAAGCTCCAAGGATTTCTGTGGATCGTTCAATCATGTTCAATCTTATGATTGTGATTGTATTTTTTACAAGATTTAATGTTAGTAACAAGAAGTGAGAGATGGGATTGACAGTGTTGTAGCTCTGGTGAAGGAACACATAAGAAGATGAACAAATGAAGGAACGAATGGAGGAACGACTGAAGGAACGAATGAAGGAACGAATGAAGGAACGAATGAAAGGAACGAATGAAGGAACGAATGAAGGAACAATGAAGGAACGAATGAAAGAACGAATGAAGGAACAATGAAGGAACGAATGAAGGAAAAAATGAAGGAACGAATGAAGGAACGAATGAAGGAACGAATGAAGGAACGAATGAATGAAGGAACGAATGAAGGAACGAATGAAGGAACGAATGAAGGAACGAATGAAGGAACGAATGAATAACGAATGAAGGAACGAATGAAGGAACGAATGAAGGAACGAATGAAGGAACGAATGAAAGAACGAATGAAGGAACGAATGAAGGAACGAATGAATAACGAATGAAGGAACGAATGAAGAAGGAACGAATGAAGGAACGAATGAAGGAAAAATGAATGAAGAATGAATAAGAACGAATGAAGGAACGAATGAAGGAACGAATGAAAGAACGAATGAAGGAACGAATGAAGGAACGAATGAATGAAGGAACGAATGAAGGAACGAATGAAGTAGTGAATGAATAACGAATGAATAACGAATAAAGCGAATTGAATGGATGGTCGGATGGATGAGTGTATGCATAGATATATGAATTATGTAAACTTTATTGTATACATTTTATTGATGTATTGATGGATGGAGGGTGTAATGGATGGATGCATATTTAGATGGATGAATAATGTATGGATTGATGCAGTGGCGGCTCGTGGTCATTTTTCTTGGTGGGCCAGACACAAATTTTCGGAAAAATCATGGTTTTGGAGTATTTACTATTATTTGTCTAATCCGGGAAGTTATCACACTTTAGATTTTGGTGGGGCCGGGCCCCACTGGCCCTTAATGACGAGCCGCCCCTGGATTGATGTCTGGATCGGTGTATGGATGAGTAGGGATGTGTGGATGAATGTATGGATGTACGGAAGAATGTATGGACTTATGGATGGACAGATCTACCGATAAAGTCATAGTGGATGAATGGATGCATATGTTAGTTGTCCCAAGACTGGCAATCAGTCTCTGTCAGTTGACTATGCAAGAAATCCCCATTACTCAACCCGAGATTATCAGTCTAACCAATCTGCCTTATAACATAGAGATTAACATTACTCTCACCAACATTGTAATTATGAGAGCTGATTTCAACATATTAATTAGCAGTGTGCACCCCCTCACTAAATATGTATTATGTGCAGTGTGCACCCCCTCACTATATCTATTATGAGACACAGAAGGAATGGGTTATTACCTATTCTGTACCATCCAAAACTGAGCTTTTTAGTGGCGGGCCTGTGAGCCAAGTATAGGGCCATGAGGCTGATCATGAAACTGGCAAAGTCTGTCAACAAGTGGGCTGCGTCGGAGATGATTGCTAAACTGTGAGCTAACAAGCCACCTGAAAGATGAGAAATTTCATTTTCTATGCGTGATTAATAAACATATTATATGTATGTTTGTACGCATGTATGTTTGTATGCATGTATGTTTGTACGCATATGTTTGTACGCATATGAAAATGAAAATCGTGGCATATCCTTTACATGACTTAACCATCAACTACAGTAAACGAGTCGTCGATTTTCTAGGCATCACTTATACGTTCAGTAGTTAACTTTCTGAACTGTGAGGTCTATTTTTACCGTTCGTGAAATTCCACGGAAACAAATTTGCTACCAAACAGCCCTCCGCAATGTTTGAACCAGATACTCTTGGGTTGTGATCCGAGTTCACTATCGCAAAAGCTACAGAAGCCCACGTTGTATGTATATGTATATGTGTATGTATATGTGTATGTATATGTGTATGTATATGTGTATATGTATATGTGTATGTATATGTTTATGTGTATGTATATGTGTATGTATATGTGTATGTATATGTAGTATATGTGTAGTATATGTGTATGTATATGTGTATGTATATGTGTATGTATATGTATATGTATATGTGTATGTTTATGTGTATGTATATGTGTATGTGTATGTGTATGTGTATGTATATGTATATGTATATGTGTATGTATATGTGTATGTTTATGTGTATGTATATGTATATGTATATGTGTATGTGTATATGTATATGTGTATGTATATGTGTATGTATATGTTATGTATATGTGTATGTATATGTGTATGTATATGTGTATGTATATGTGTATGTATATGTGTATGTATATGTGTATGTATATGTGTATGTGTATGTATATGTGTATGTGTATGTGTATGTATATGTGTATGTATATGTGTATGTATATGTATATGTATATGTATATGTGTATGTGTATGTATATGTATATGTGTATGTATATGTATATGTGTATGTGTATGTATATGTGTATGTGTATGTATATGTATATGTATATGTATATGTATATGTATATGTGTATGTATATGTATATGTGTATGTGTATGTGTATGTATATGTGTATGTATATGTGTATGTATTTTGTATTATATGTGTATGTGTATGTATATGTGTATGTGTATGTTTATGTGTATGTATATGTATATGTGTATGTGTATGTATATGTGTATGTATATGTGTATGTATATGTGTATGTGTATGTATATGTGTATGTATATGTGTATGTGTATGTATATGTATATGTGTATGTATATATGTATATGTGTATGTATATGTATATGTGTATGTATATGTGTATGTATATATGAATATAGGTGGTGTAGAGATTAGATGCTCGCTTCTCGTTGCAAAGGTACTTGGTTCGCTCCCCAATTTTATCTCAGTGTAGGTGAGATAAAGTTCCTAGTCCTATGGGTGACAGACAATAAGACGTAGGTCTTGTGTTCAAGGTGAGCACGCAAAGGAACCCTTTTCAGCTCAAAATCGAGAACAGACTGGAAAGCCGATGCACGGGTAAAATTTACTAAAATGATTTTTTTTAAGTTCCTACACAGCATTTTTACCATCTTCTAAGTTACATAGTGGACCCTCGCCGGTGTTACGGAGTTCGTGGTCTGACGCTGAGATCTTTCTGTGTAAATAGAGATCGGAGTATATATATTTATTCACAGAAGTGTAATGATGATGGTCCTATCAATCAATCAGTCAATCATATATGTATATGTGTCGGTATTTGGGGGCTAGACTTCTATTGTTCTGTTTAATATCCTTCTTTCTTCGTATAGAACACAAACCTACATTCATAACGAGGTGTCACTTTTGAAAGCGAGACTGCAATATCTGAGCATGTTGACCCAACATATATGTTTTCAACACAGCATTTTTGGGACCGGGATTGCCCATCCTCCATGGTCCCTTCCTATACAATCATCATCAGTGACCTGATCATCAAACGTCCTGATTTGAACTTTCCACCCCAACAGTCCTCCAGAATTTCTCTCTCCTCTAGATCCGATCCGATGTCCTGCCTCTGCAGCTGTCATGTTCAAACCATCAGTTACATCCTGAATCCATTTTCTTCGTGGTCTTCCTCTTCTTCTCCTTGCTTGTATGCCTCCTTTCATGCTGGTCTCCTCCAGCCCTTCATGTCTTTTTATATGTCTAAAATATCTCAATTTTCTCTTTCTTATTTGTAGCATCAGCCAGTTTTTCTTTGATTTTGAGTTCTTTCTGGATAGATCTATTTGTTCTATTCTCTGTCCATGATAAACGAAGGACTCTTCTGTAACACTTATATTCAAAATAACATATGTGTGTTTTTTAAACCGCCGTGTTAAATGTCCATGCTTCACAACCATACATTGCCACTGGGAATATGCATGCTCTTAGTATTCTGATCTTTGTTTTTCAGTTTCGTTCCATACTGTCTTTAGTTGTTTCATTTTTGTGTAAAGTCTTGTTTGTTCTTCTTCGCATTCGCTTTCTGTGCCTTCATCGCATTCCCATCTCTTGTTAGCAGTCAACCAATATATCTGTTGTTAGCAGTCAACCAATATATCTGTTGTTAGCAGTCAATCAAGATATCTGTTGTTAGCAGTCAATCAAGATATCTGTTGTTAGCAGTCAACCAAGATATCTGTTGTTAGCAGTCAACCAAGATATCTGTTGTTAGCAGTTAACCAAGATATCTGTTGTTAGCAGTTAACCAAGATATCTTTTGTTAGCAGTTAACCAAGATATCTTTTGTTAGCAGTCAACCAATATATCTGTTGTTAGCAGTCAACCAAGATATCTGTTGTTAGCAGTCAATCAAGATATCTGTTGTTAGCAGTCAATCAAGATATCTGTTGTTAGCAGTTAACCAAGATATCTTTTGTTAGCAGTTAACCAAGATATCTTTTGTTAGCAGTCAACCAATATATCTGTTGTTAGCAGTCAACCAAGATATCTGTTGTTAGCAGTCAATCAAGATATCTGTTGTTAGCAGTCAATCAAGATATCTGTTGTTAGCAGTCAACCAATATATCTGTTGTTAGCAGTCAACCAATATATCTGTTGTTAGCAGTCAACCAAGATATCTGTTGTTAGCAGTCAACCAAGATATCTGTTGTTAGCAGTCAATCAAGATATCTGTTGTTAGCAGTCAATCAATATATCTGTTGTTAGCAGTCAACCAAGATATCTGTTGTTAGCAGTCAACCAAGATATCTGTTGTTAGCAGTCAATCAAGATATCTGTTGTTAGCAGTCAACCAAGATATCTGTTGTTAGCAGTTAACCAAGATATCTTTTGTTAGCAGTTAACCAAGATATCTTTGTTAGCAGTCAACAATATATCTGTTGTAGCATCAACCAATATATCTGTTGTTAGCAGTCAACCAATATATCTGTTGTTAGCAGTCAACCAATATATCTGTTGTTAGCAGTCAACCAAGATATCTGTTGTTAGCAGTCAACCAAGATATCTGTTGTTAGCAGTCAATCAAGATATCTGTTGTTAGCAGTCAACCAATATATCTGTTGTTAGCAGTCAACCAAGATATCTGTTGTTAGCAGTCAATCAAGATATCTGTTGTTAGCAGTCAATCAAGATATCTGTTGTTAGCAGTCAACCAAGATATCTGTTGTTAGCAGTCAATCAAGATATCTGTTGTTAGCAGTCAATCAAGATATCTGTTGTTAGCAGTCAACCAAGATATCTGTTGTTAGCAGTTAACCAAGATATCTTTTGTTAGCAGTTAACCAAGATATCTTTTGTTAGCAGTCAACCAATATATCTGTTGTTAGCAGTCAACCAAGATATCTGTTGTTAGCAGTCAACCAATATATCTGTTGTTAGCAGTCAACCAATATATCTGTTGTTAGCAGTCAACCAATATATCTGTTGTTAGCAGTCAATCAAGATATCTGTTGTTAGCAGTCAACCAATATATCTGTTGTTAGCAGTCAACCAAGATATCTGTTGTTAGCAGTCAATCAAGATATCTGTTGTTAGCAGTCAATCAAGATATCTGTTGTTAGCAGTCAACCAAGATATCTGTTGTTAGCAGTCAATCAAGATATCTGTTGTTAGCAGTCAACCAAGATATCTGTTGTTAGCAGTCAATCAAGATATCTGTTGTTAGCAGTCAATCAAGATATCTGTTGTTAGCAGTCAATCAAGATATCTGTTGTTAGCAGTCAACCAAGATATCTGTTGTTAGCAGTTAACCAAGATATCTTTTGTTAGCAGTTAACCAAGATATCTTTTGTTAGCAGTCAACCAATATATCTGTTGTTAGCAGTCAACCAATATATCTGTTGTTAGCAGTCAACCAATATATCTGTTGTTAGCAGTCAACCAATATATCTGTTGTTAGCAGTCAACCAATATATCTGTTGTTAGCAGTCAACCAAGATATCTGTTGTTAGCAGTCAACCAAGATATCTGTTGTTAGCAGTCAACCAATATATCTGTTGTTAGCAGTCAACCAATATATCTGTTGTTAGCAGTCAACCAATATATCTGTTGTTAGCAGTCAATCAAGATATCTTTTGTTAGCAGTCAACCAATATATCTGTTGTTAGCAGTCAACCAAGATATCTCTTGTTTGCAGTCAATCAAGATATCTGTTGTTAGCAGTCAATCAAGATATCTGTTGTTAGCAGTCAACCAAGATATCTGTTGTTAGCAGTCAATCAAGATATCTGTTGTTAGCAGTCAATCAAGATATCTGTTGTTGAGTCAACCAAGATATCTGTTGTTAGCAGTTAACCAAGATATCTTTTGTTAGCAGTTAACCAAGATATCTTTTGTTAGCAGTCAACCAAGATATCTGTTGTTAGCAGTCAACCAATATATCTGTTGTTAGCAGTCAACCAAGATATCTGTTGTTAGCAGTCAACCAATATATCTGTTGTTAGCAGTCAACCAAGATATCTGTTGTTAGCAGTCAACCAAGATATCTGTTGTTAGTAGTCAACCAATATATCTGTTGTTAGCAGTCAACCAATATATCTGTTGTTAGCAGTCAACCAATATATCTGTTGTTAGCAGTCAATCAAGATATCTGTTGTTAGCAGTCAACCAATATATCTGTTGTTAGCAGTCAACCAAGATATCTGTTGTTAGCAGTCAATCAAGATATCTGTTGTTAGCAGTCAATCAAGATATCTGTTGTTAGCAGTCAACCAAGATATCTGTTGTTAGCAGTCAACCAATATATCTGTTGTTAGCAGTCAACCAAGATATCTGTTGTTAGCAGTCAATCAAGATATCTGTTGTTAGCAGTCAATCAAGATATCTGTTGTTAGCAGTCAACCAAGATATCTGTTGTTAGCAGTCAATCAAGATATCTGTTGTTAGCAGTCAATCAAGATATCTGTTGTTAGCAGTCAACCAAGATATCTGTTGTTAGCAGTTAACCAAGATATCTTTTGTTAGCAGTTAACCAAGATATCTTTTGTTAGCAGTCAACCAATATATCTGTTGTTAGCAGTCAACCAATATATCTGTTGTTAGCAGTCAACCAATATATCTGTTGTTAGCAGTCAACCAATATATCTGTTGTTAGCAGTCAACCAAGATATCTGTTGTTAGCAGTCAACCAAGATATATGTTGTTAGCAGTCAACCAATATATCTGTTGTTAGCAGTCAACCAATATATCTGTTGTTAGCAGTCAACCAATATATCTGTTGTTAGCAGTCAATCAAGATATCTGTTGTTAGCAGTCAACCAATATATCTGTTGTTAGCAGTCAACCAAGATATCTGTTGTTAGCAGTCAATCAAGATATCTGTTGTTAGCAGTCAATCAAGATATCTGTTGTTAGCAGTCAACCAAGATATCTGTTGTTAGCAGTCAATCAAGATATCTGTTGTTAGCAGTCAATCAAGATATCTGTTGTTAGCAGTCAACCAAGATATCTGTTGTTAGCAGTTAACCAAGATATCTTTTGTTAGCAGTTAACCAAGATATCTTTTGTTAGCAGTCAACCAAGATATCTGTTGTTAGCAGTCAACCAAGATATCTGTTGTTAGCAGTCAACCAAGATATCTTTTTAGCATCAACCAATATATCTGTTGTTAGTAGTCAACCAATATATCTTTTGTTAGCAGTTAACCAAGATATCTTTTGTTAGCAGTCAACCAAGATATCTGTTGTTAGCAGTCAACCAATATATCTGTTGTTAGCAGTCAACCAATATATCTGTTGTTAGCAGTCAACCAATATATCTGTTGTTAGCAGTCAACCAATATATCTGTTGTTAGCAGTCAATCAAGATATCTGTTGTTAGCAGTCAACCAATATATCTGTTGTTAGCAGTCAACCAAGATATCTGTTGTTAGCAGTCAATCAAGATATCTGTTGTTAGCAGTCAATCAAGATATCTGTTGTTAGCAGTCAACCAAGATATCTGTTGTTAGCAGTCAATCAAGATATCCGTTGTTAGCAGTCAATCAAGATATCTGTTGTTAGCAGTCAACCAAGATATCTGTTGTTAGCAGTCAACCAAGATATCTGTTGTTAGATCAATCAAGATATCTGTTGTTAGCAGTTAACCAAGATATCTTTTGTTAGCAGTTAACCAAGATATCTTTTGTTAGCAGTTAACCAAGATATCTTTTGTTAGCAGTCAACCAAGATATCTGTTGTTAGCAGTCAACCAAGATATCTGTTGTTAGCAGTCAATCAAGATATCTGTTGTTAGCAGTCAACCAAGATATCTGTTGTTAGCAGTCAACCAATATATCTGTTGTTAGCAGTCAATCAAGATATCTTTTGTTAGCAGTCAACCAAGATATCTGTTGTTAGCAGTCAACCAAGATATCTGTTGTTAGCAGTCAACCAATATATCTGTTGTTAGCAGTCAACCAAGATATCTGTTGTTAGCAGTCAATCAAGATATCTGTTGTTAGCAGTCAACCAAGATATTCAAAACCTAAGCAATATATAAAAACGTAAACTAAGTTATAAGTAAAATACTAATAGTCCTTAATTATCTAATAAAAACCAACATTACACATGCTGTCATGGGAGCAAATCCAGAAGGGACAAGCTACTTGATGATGAAAGATATTAGAACGTTGGACATGACTATTCTAGACTGAGCACAGAAAACAGAGCATAAAGAAGAAGAAGATGAAGAACATACTAAGCATCTTCTGTCCAGACATAAATATCGAACACCAACTAAGATCAAGTACCACAAACTATAATCCAGAGATAACAGTATATATTATTGATATAATAAGAATGCATCCAAACTCCACTGTATACAGAGTTTTCTACAACAGAACATCAGGAAAGAAGGCGAAAGGAAGACGACGAAAAAGGTGGCTAGATGGCATAGCAGAATCCTGTCAAAGAGCAAAAATAACAATCTCCCAAGCCACCAGAACGGTACAAGACAAAACAGAAAACCACGACACTGGGCAACAACCCGGTAGCAGTATGACAACACTGGGCAACAACCTGGTAGCAGTATGACGACACTTGGCAACAACCCGGTAGTAGTATGACGACAAATGAAGAAGATCTGATATTACAGCTC
This sequence comes from Arion vulgaris, assembly GCA_020796225.1. Lineage (NCBI taxonomy): Eukaryota > Metazoa > Mollusca > Gastropoda > Stylommatophora > Arionidae > Arion > Arion vulgaris. The sequence goes on along the minus strand of CM036758.1, from coordinate 4,206,148 downwards.
CCCGGGTAGACCCATAGGTGCTCAGTCTCCCCCCAACAGATATCGAAGGGTATACATACTGATACCTGGAGACGAAGTCTTCTTGGGGAACTTAAAGGTACTCGACTATCCTGTGAGGCCATTAAGAAAACAGTCAGAGTACTAGAAAAGTGGCAAACAACTGTTGAGGCCCTATGCTCCACAAGGATCGGAGAGAAATAAATAAATAGGTAAATATGCATACTGATGGTTCCTGTGGTTCGCTGCCTAAATACACCCCTCTCTCTACTCGTCAAACATCCAGTTCTACTTGTATAACGTGTAATTCCAAACTCCTTAAATCGCTGGATTGATGTCAACGTCAACTTGAGGTGTTCTCTTCCAACAGTAGGTCGACAAGAGACTGAAGAACATTCCTGCTTGTACATTCTAAACTCTACAATAATCTTATATGTAGATACAAGCTAGGATCAAATCTTACAACAACTACGTTATCTAGATATAAACAACAGATAATATATGATCAACGAAATATTCACAATTGTTTTCCAGTCATAACCGGCCAACACTATCTAGTAGCAGCTACTTACCAACCATTTCTCCAATCATAAACATCAAGCATAATACACTAGCTAGTAGCAGCTACTCACCAACCATCTCTCCAATCATAAACATCAGGCATAATACACTAGCTAGTAGCAGCTACTTACCAACCATCTCTCCAATCATAAACATCAGGCATAATACACTAGCTAGTAGCAGCTACTTACCAACCATCTCTCCAATCATAAACATCAGGCATAATACACTAGCTAGTATCAACCTGAGTTCTGGCTTCTTATCAAATCCACCTCTCTTGATATTGGTATGACAATGACTGTCATCTGTGATAAGACATATGAATAATATGAATGTCAGAGACAATGTCAGAGGCAATGTCAGAGACAATGTCAGAGACAATGTCAGAGACAATATCAGAGATAATGTCAGGGAGAATGTCAGAGAGAATGTCAGAGACAATGTCAGAGACAATGTCAGAGAGAATGTCAGAGACAATGTCAGAGACAATGTGAGAGAGAATGCCAGAGACAATGTGAGAGAGAATGTGAGAGAGAATGTCAGAGACAATGTCAGAGACAATGAGAATGACTTCTTCGTTTCTCTGTTTCTCTTAACCTGTTTTCCCTCACAGTATCAGGATAAGAACAGATTTCTAGAACGAATTGATTGATTGATAGGACAATCATCATTGCAATTCAGTGAGTAACCATGTGTGCTTCGATCTCTTTCTTACATAGGAAGATTTCAGCGAATGAACTCCGTAGCACCGGCGAAGGTCCCTGATGTAAGTTTATGAAGAGGGTGATGATATTTTTGTAGGAATTTACATTTTTTTTTTTTTAAATGAATTTTGTCCAGGCAGCGACTCTTCTCGAATTGGAACTACCAAGAGTTATTTACCTGCTCAAATTAAACACAGGACTCACGTTTTATCGTCCGTCTCCTATAGAACTAGGAACTTGATCTCACCTACACCGAGATCATAGATCTCTGAAACAAATATACTCTAGTGAACCTGGTAACTTTAGCACGACATACAAGACATATACAAGACACAATACAAGACACAATACAAGACACAATACAAGACACGATACAAGACACAATACAAGACACAATACAAGACACAATACAAGACACGATACAAGACACAATACAAGACACAATACAAGACACGATACAAGACACAATACAAGACACAATACAAGACACAATACAAGACACAATACAAGACACAATACAAGACACGATACAAGACACGATACAAGACACAATACAAGACACGATACAAGACACGATACAAGACACATACAAGACACGATACAAGACACAATACAAGACAATACAAGACACAATACAAGACACAATACAAGACACAATACAAGACCCATACAAGACACAATACAAGACACGATACAAGACACGATACAAGACACGATACAAGACACAATACAAGACACAATACAAGACACGATACAAGACACGATACAAGACATGTAATAGTGTTCGTGGTTGAGCAGGACAAAATGTATAAAATTTCCAATAGGCCACAGAAAAACAAGTCAAAAGTTCAAAAGTTTAATTAAGTAGGGCGACCCCACGAAGCGGTTTAAAATGCAACGGCTAGGTTTCCCAAAATAAATTAGGCAGACGAAGCCATTATGGAAATACTACATGAATTTCCGAAAGATAAGTAGGATGACCTGATTTGTTAAAGACTGAGATGGGAAATTAAGCAGGATCCCGGGACAGATTTATGGACGATTTCTCAGGAAGATAGACACCGGTAGAGTCAGTAATCATTAGTATGATAATGAAACTAAATGGAGATATTTTAGGGCAAGACAAAGGTGGGTTTTTGGTCCCATATAAATAGACGGTGACGGAAATTCAGAAAAAGAGAAGAGACGTGCAGGAGAGAAAGAGAAGAGACGTCAGAACGTAGAAACTTGCAGAGCTCGCAAAGGGCAGACGGAATGGCCCAGTGTGCTGCGTTGAAGAGACTGAAATTGATTTGGGAATATGTGAGTATGGCTAGACACTCCGACAGCCGATAGGACACATAGAGAGAGAAACAACTTAGCAGTAGCAACTTAGCAGAAGAGACTTAGAGAAAGACTTTAGAACTCGGATAGAGATTTGCCGAACATGGAAAAGTCTTGCAAAACCCCAAAAGGGCAGACGGAATGGCCCAGTGTGCTGAGTTGAAGAGACGACCAACGCTGACTTCGGATATGTGAGTATAACTAGACATGTGTAGTGTGGACAGCAGATTCATAAATAGATCCACACAGCAGAGTAGCCACGATCAGACCTATAGACAAATCTGATAGAGAATAGAAGTAGCATCTTATAGAGACAGACAGCACTAGAGAAAGCCTTACCTGTTCAACTGGAAATATATTTCTTCTAAATTGCCATTTGTAGAAAAGTGACCAAGTTATCAGAGCCTCGTTTTACAGATATGATCTTAATGTATAAAAGCAAACTTTCATCAAGAGACAGAAAATAGACATTTTGAAGAAATATATATCTTTGAAGTCACAAGTAACAGACCCATGGAACACTCAACCGAACAGCTGTTCCACAGAAAACTATTAACATTTTAAAATAGACAGAGGCATTCTAAGGACTTCAGACTAACCTGTACAACACAATTATGTGATGAACTGGTATTAGAGATTCGATAGAGTGTAGGACTTGAATAGTGAAGATTTGTGCTTATATAATCAAGTGGTTATAGTTTAGCATTTTATATTGTAAGGTGATATATCATTTTCAGAGTGAGGTAGTCATGTTGGGACTATATTGTATGTTATATATATATGTATGAATATGATATATGTGTTGTAGATGTAAAGGTGCTATATAGGTGAAATATATGCATATAATAAAGATTGAAATACAGAATTGGGTTTCATATATTTATATGAAAGGTTAATTACGGCGTGATTAATATTAGCGGCTGAAGTGATCGCCCACAAATGATGCCGTCGTAGACCTAGGATATCGAAACACCTGGGATGATTGCTAGCCACTATATAAGACGTAGCACGAGCCATTGTTTCGAGCCTAAAATGACCGCTTTTGGGGTCGATGCGATATTTCAAAAGATAGTAGAAGTGAAGATTTTAGAAGGTACAAAGAGCACTATTTTGGAGGGTACTTTTTTTTAGAAGTGGTATCTGTCGTCAATAACCTGTAGTCAACGCAGGTAGATTTATGACGGTGATTAAGGACGGTCTAGTAGAAGTTGAGATACGGAACAAGATACCTATAGAAATTTGTGTCCGTGTGGGGCATGGAAGGAGGAAAGAGCAGCTCAGGTATTTTACAAATTGTTAAAAGTTGTAATAAAATTGGAAAGGAAGAGCGTGGTAGTGTTTATTTTATAGTAGATTGTTTGTAGAAATTTGAAGTTATTTCAGATATTAAAATAGTTAAGAATTGTAGCCTGTAGGTTGTTAATGACAAATTGTTCAAGATCATTAATAACATTGATATTTGATGCCGACCTTGTAATTACTTTCACAGTATAACAACTTGCTTTTGATTTCAGCTTTGAAATTTACAAGATGGGGCATAGGTTAGACAGTGTTTATTTCAGATTATTGATTTGTTTTTGTTGTCGGGGTGTGGGGCATTTTGCTATAGAATGCCCATCTAAACATAGAAGGAGAAGTAGGGGCAGTCTAAAAATAATAGGTTGTCTCCAGAGACAGCAGAAATGTAAGGTCAGGAGAAGATGGTCTTTTAGAGAACAAAGAAGTTATGCTATTAACTGTTTCAAGGAAATTAGAAACCAGAAATGTCAAGACATTGAGATGAGACAAACTGAAGAACTTAAGCTGCAGAACTTCAACTTACTAGAGAAACTGCAGAATAGTATTGAAGATAACCAATCTATGGGTAGTACGATTGAAGATTTACGGAAACAGTTAGACAAAGCCGATAGACAACAGAGTGCTTTAGAAATTGAGTTAGAAATTGGTCGCAAGGAGTTGGATAGAATGAAAATGAAGGTTTACGACAAGAGATTGACAAAGGAAAATTGAAGTATAGGGATGTTGCTGTTGGGGAAGATCAGAGCGAACGAGAGGAAATATATAGCGCAGAGATGGAGAGAAGGAAAGAGACAACCGAGATGAAGAAGAGGTTAAAGAAGTTACAGATGACCGTTGACGAGCAAGATGAGGTAATAAAAGTGTTTCAGGAAGACGATAAATTCCAACTGAAGAAGATAAAGCGATTACAAGAAGAGATAAATAGGTTGACTGAAGACAAGGAAGGGCAGAGAAACATGATAGAGAGATTGAATGACGAGCTTGACGCTGTGAGTATGGCAGGAGTAGAAGAGAAACCAGGAAGAATATATGGAGTACAAATGGCGAACAAGGAAGTGCAGGGAACCAAAAGTAAGATGAGGGCATATCAGAAGGATCATGAAGTTGATAATCAGAAGCTTCCGCCTGGCCATCCATGCCATTTATGTAAAAGGGTATTTGCTACTGCAGTTTATTTATCAAACCACGTAGAGGAGCATCAAAATTCAACGTCGATCAACATAAAAAAGTAAAAGGTATAGCGGCGGTTAAAGAAACAAAGAGAACAGAATGTGAGGAGAAAGCATATTGGAAGGCAATGGAGAAGTCGGTGGAGAAGCTGCAGCAAAAATATCGTCAACAGAGAATAGAAGAGGCAGGCCTTGCAGCTGGGAAAAAGGAGGTAGCAGAGGTTAGGAAAAGAAGGAAACAGAGAAATGACCTTACCAAGGCTGAATGGGATGATCTTGTGGCAGCCAAGAAAAGAGAAATGGCAGTAATTAGAGAAAAGGAGAGAGAAATGGAGAAGGAGGGGAAACAAAAGACAGTATATCATGTAGGTGGGAAGAGACATGAGGCGTGGATAAAGCGGTGGGAGAGATGTATGGGAGAGAGAGAGAGAGAGATAGAAAGAGATATACAGAAGTGGTCCGTAACAAACTATAAACAGACTAATCTTTGGGTCGAAGGTTCATGAAGAATTTACCCATGTTGAGAAGAGGGAATGAATTTTGTTGTATTTTATGTGATTGGATTTTTTATGGATATTGACATGTTTTGTTGTTATATATGGCGTGGTTGATTCAGAAACTGTTTACACACCATATGGTGGCATATGCTGGTTTTATAACAATAACTATGTCAGTCCAGGGTTTGGTATTTTCAGGGATTGGAACATTTAATGCCCTGTGGTACTGTGACTTACCTGTAAGGTGTGAATTTTTTTCATAAAAGGTTGGAGGAAAAACAGGGGCGTGGTCAGTAGAAGGCCGAGACTACAGAGAGAGATCACACGAGGTCATGGTTGTTAGGGTGTGAGAGTCCCCTATCATGTTCAACATTTCTGAATGCTGAACGGTTTCTGTTTTATTGTTGGTTGTTGATGGTACAATATTGAGATGTCTGTTTACAAAAATATATAGTAATACATGCCTTAATGTAGAGGAAATGAAATATGTGGTGAAATCAAGAGTAGATTTCATGCATTGGGAAAGGTCTTGTTATAAGCATTTAATGGACTGAGTATGGTGGTTAGAGTAATCACTGAGATGCGTGACGGTACACGTGAGAATGTAAGTCGAAGGATGGGACTTACTAGTACTGATGTTTTGAGAGGAGTGATAGGACTCCGAATTTTAGTGGTAAACATTTGGAACACATTCCAAAGTGTTATTTTGGGAAGTTAATGATAATTTTTCATGAGCCAAGTATGCCAGTAAAGAAAACGGTTTTCTTCGTATAACTGGATGTGGTAGGAAGATCATCGATTTAGGTGACGCCACGAGTAGAATTTTGGCAGACACAGTAAGGAATAACTGTGAAAGGAAAGGGAGTCACATGAGCTGTAGAGAGGATAAACCTCTCTGCAAGGGATCTTGGTGAAACTTGACTCACTCACAACCATTATAGAAGGACGGATATGGGGACTATAATGAGTTACGAAATGATGATTCATGATGGTTATCTAATCATGCTGAATTGGTGTCATGAATCTTGATTTATGTTTACATATTAGTTCCTTTTGTCTTGAAGTTGATTTTTGGATTAATGACATATTTCATGCATTTTGATTGATATTTGAAGTTTTGTTGTAATGTATTTTGAAAATTTTCTCTTTGGTTGTGGGATTGATGTTTTATATGAATATGTTTGTATAACTGATGTTTTCAATGATAATGAATGATTAATAATGATTATTGATAAATTAGTGAACTGAAAACCGTAGTAATGGAACTTGGTGGTAATATTGGTAGAGAACCATGGGGAGAAATGGGATGAAATCTTCTTTCCACAGAGAAGGAGTAACGGTTCTACACGGAGGAGATTAAGCTCCAGTAGATCAGTTGACATGCTCATGTCATGGGGTTAGGAAAGTAAATTTAGTCTTATTAAACAGTGGTTTGGTACAAGAGTGTACAATTAAGTTGAGATGAACTATGTTGAGATTCCTTTTTGGGTACTTGAATAATTTAGTTTTCATGTTGTGCTTATATGGGTATTTTTATGTTGGCATTTGAGATGTATATTTTAGACTTCAAGTGGGGCTCACATGTTTTGTGGGTTAGTAGGAAAATGTTCTAGGGACAGGAGATGCGCTGCATCTTATAGAGGTTAGAAGGGTAAGTTTGATCTTAGGATCAATCTTGAAAGAATACAGGGGAAGATTATGTAATAGTGTTCGTGGTTGAGCAGGACAAAAATGTATCAAATTCCAATAGGCCACAGAAAAACAAGTCAAAAGTTCAAAAGTTTAATTAAGAGGCGACCCCACGAAACGGTTTAAAAATGCAACGGCTAGGTTTCCCAAAATAAATTAGGCAGACGAAGCCATTATGGAAATACTACATGAATTTCCGAAAGATAAGTAGGATGACCTGATTTGTTAAAGACTGAGATGGGAAATTAAGCAGGGATGCCGGACAGATTTATGGACGATTTCTCAGGAAGATAGACACCGGTAGAGTCAGTAATCATTAGTATGATAATGAAACGAAATGGAGATATTTTGGGGCAAGACAAAGGTGGGTTTTTGGTCCCATATAAATAGACGGTGACGGAAATTCAGAAAAAGAGAAGAGACGTGCAGGAGAGAAAGAGAAGAGACGTGCAGAACGTAGAGAAACTTGCAGAGCTCGCAAAGGGCAGACGGAATGGCCCAGTGTGCTGCGTTGAAGAGACTGAAATTGAGTTGGAATATGTGAGTATGGCTAGACACTCCGACAGCCGATAGGACACATAGAGAGAGAAACAACTTAGCAGTAGCAACTTAGCAGAAGAGACTTAGCAGAAAGACTTTAGAACTCGGATAGAGATTTGCCGAACATGGAGAGAGTCTTTCAAAACTCCCAAAAGGGCAGACGGAATGGCCCAGTGTGCTGAGTTGAAGAGACGACCAACGCTGACTTCGGATATGTGAGATAACTAGACATGGGAGTGTGGACAGCAGATTCATAAATAGATCCACACAGCAGAGTAGCCAAAGATCAGACCTATAGACAAATCTGATAGAGAATAGAAGTAGCATCTTATAGAGACAGACAGCACTAGAGAAAGCCTTACCTGTTCAACTGGAAATATATATCTTCTAAATTGCCATTTGTAGAAAAGTGACCAAGTTATCAGAGCCTCGTTTTACAGATATGATCTTAATGTATAAAAAACAAACTTTCATCAAGAGACAGAAAAATAGACATTTTTAAGAAATATATATCTTTGAAGTCACAAGTAACAGACCCATGGAACACTCAACCGAACAGCTGTTCCACAGAAAACTATTAACATTTTAAAATAGACAGAGGCATTCTAAGGACTTCAGACTAACCTGTACAACACAATTATGTGATGAACTTGTATTAGAGATTCGATAGAGTGTAGGACTTGAATAGTGAAGATTTGTGCTTATATAATCAAGTGGTTATAGTTTAGCATTTTATATTGTAAGGTGATATATCATTTTCAGAGTGAGGTAGTCATGTTGGGACTATATTGTATGTTATATATATATGTATGAATATGATATATGTGTTGTAGATGTAAAGGTGCTATATAGGTGAAATATATGCATATAATAAAGATTGAAATACAGAATTGGTTTCATATATTTATATGAAAGGTTAATTACGGCGTGATTAATATTAGCGGAGAGAGTGATCGTACACAGACACAATACAAGACACAATACAAGACACGATACAAGACACGATACAAGATACAATACAAGACACAATACAAGACACGATACAAGACACAATACAAGACACAATACAAGACACATACAAGACACATACAAGACACAATACAAGACACAATACAAGACACAATACAAGACACGATACAAGACACAATACAAGACACGATACAAGACACAATACAAGACACAATACAAGACACGATACAAGACACATACAAGACACATACAAGACACATACAAGACACAATACAAGACACATACAAGACACAATACAAGACACATACAAGACACAATACAAGACACAATACAAGACACATACAAGACACAATACAAGACACAATACAAGACACATACAAGACACAATGCAAGACACAATACAAGACACAATACAAGACACAATACAAGACACAATACAAGACACAATACAAGACACAATACAAGACACAATACAAGACACAATACAAGACACAATACAAGACACAATGCAAGACACAATACAAGACACAATACAAGACACGATACAAGACACAATACAAGACACAATACAAGACACAATACAAGACACGATACAAGACACAATACAAGACACAATACAAGACACAATACAAGACACAATACAAGACACAATACAAGACACAATACAAGACACAATACAAGACACAATACAAGACACAATACAAGACACAATACAAGACACAATACAAGACACAATACAAGACACAATACAAAAGTATATCAAACTAACAAAATACTGTTTTCTTCTTCTTCTTCTTCTTCCTGTCTCGTTCTCCGATCTGGTCATTGGTCATGTTAAATCATCAAGATACTCATCAATAATTTCGCATCAGTCTTTCTCGGCTCAGACTGCAACCTCGCAGCCAGTTATATCTGATATAAGTTACTCCATGATGAGGTTTAACTGTTGCATACCGAATTCACTTTACCTGCGAGTGTGCTCTGATTTATCCAACTTACTGTGCCGCAGCTAACTCACACGTGCTCTTTTTTTGTCTGAGTTGTGCCCCACAGAATGTTAGAATTTTAGGACGGTGAATGTCAGGCAGTATTCTCTGCTTGTACAGTTGTCCTTCTCTGTGGCTAGATCTTATAGAGAGTCCTGTTCAGTTGTTCTTCTCTGTGGCTAGATCGTATAGAGAGTCCTGTTCAGTTGTCCTTCTCTGTGGCTAGATCTTATAGAGAGTCCTGTTCAGTTGTCCTTCTCTGTGGCTAGATCTTATAGAGAGTCCTGTTCAGTTGTTGTTCTCTGTGGCTAGATCTTATAGAGAGTCCTGTTCAGTTGTTGTTCTCTGTGGCTAGATCTTATAGAGAGTCCTGTTCAGTTTGTTCTTCTCGTGGCTAGATCTTATAGCGAGTCCTGTTCAGTTGTTGTTCTTTTGTGGCTAGATCTTATGGGGGAGTCCTGTTCATTTGATATTCCGCCATTGGACATATGAAGTATTTCATTGGGAAAATAAAATGAGCACCTGCTATCACACACCCAACCTGATGGAAAACACTGACGTTTGGATCGCGACTACTTAATCGTCCAGTATACAAACTTGTAGTCTCTCATAGGAAGAACTAGGATACAAACTTGTAGTCTTACAGGGGAACAAGGATACAAACTTGTAGTCTTACAGAGGAACAAGGATACAAACTTGTAGTCTTACAGGGGAACAAGGATAAAAGATCTACTGTCTCAATCAACAACAGAGAAACAATACAAACATGTCACAATGTACAACAGAGAAACAATACAAACATGTCACAATGTACAACAGAGAAACAATACAAACATGTCACAATGTACAACAGAGAAACAATACAAACATGTCACAATGTACAACAGAGAAACAATACAAACATTGAAAGATTGAGATACTTACTAGAAGATATCAAATCCTCCCTAGGTCCACTATAGAAGGAAAAAGAAATAAAATAAAAAGTCAAAATAAATCATATACAAAATAAGGGCAAAAATGTCATTGAAAGAAAAACATCTCTACAACTCTATTCAGATTAATTTTATAGTTATCAAGCAAGGAATAAATAGGAACTACATAAATAGAAGAGTTTTAGATGAAACATACAGGTAAAGTGTATGAGCTATAAAGAATTTAGTAGATCTTCTTCTTCTTCTTTGCGTTCGTTCTTTAAGACCAATTTGAATCACTCTCTGTGATATGTTTGATCTTTGTCAAGAACGTGTGTACGTTGCACATTGGTTTGGTAGGCCCTAAACGCATAGACTTCTACACGTTTAGACACATGCATCCGATTTCATCCAAACTCCTTAGTCGCCTCTGATGACATGCGTGGCAGGTAACAGTAGTTATATTCTTTGCACCCCAAATTTAGGCTCCGTAACCCTCGGGTGGTTTAGTAGATGAGATTGAAGTCAGAGTGACAGAAGTATGAGACAGAAAGCTAGAGTTGACCAAGACTGAAAATCAATTCTAAATAATGGGTATTGGTAATAGACTGGTCCCTTAATTACATGGAAAGCGGCCATAGTCTAGTAGTTAGTGCACTCACTTGTTATGCTTATAGTACTGGTTTTATTAACCAATGTAAAGGGAATTTTATTCTGATCGTAACAGATTTCAGGTCGACCCAGCTACAATTGGATACCAGACAAGCACTGGACGCAAAGATAACAAGCGTGATGTTGACCATATTCCCATCGTGTACCGATGGACTATGAAAATACGGGTTTAAAACGTATTCCCCAATATACCTCGTGGTATGAAAACGGTTTCCTTTACTTTCTCAAAGTCATAGTGCAATAAGATGACAGACCGCCCGAGTTGTTACGGGACCCAAATTAGGGGGGTAAAAATAGAACCACTGTTACCTGCCGCGCATGTTGTTAAAGAGGCGACAAAGGAGGTTGTGCGTGGGGCTAAGTTACCTCACACCGTAAAAACACTAGATGGCTACAGAACGGGAGAGCGAACTGAGTAAACGCTGGCTGAAACCGGACACATCACCGAAGGAGAAGCACCAGAGCTCCAATTGGTGCTGAAGATGTGACGTAAAACACACCAATGCTAAGGCTGCATGAATCAGATTTCACATGAATAGAATTTATGGGGAAGTCTGGTACATCGGTCTGGGTGGTGATCGCGAGAGAGAGATGACAGACGTAACCATGTCAGAGAACCAGAATTGACCAAAATCTGTCTCCATTTCTTAATGGTGACTCTGGTAAAGGTTTCCTTATTGCAGAGATCCTTAGGATTGTTAACGGAGCCACAGAGGTCGTGCTTTAATAATTTTGAAGAAACATAAACATGATTTAAATTTTGAACATTCTTATTCCGTGTCCCTAGTCAGATTGAAAGATATGATTGATTGATTGATTGATTGATAGTACCATCATTATTGCACTTCGGTGAGTAATCATGTGTGCTCCGATTTCATTCTTACACGGGGAAAATCTCAGACTCCATAGACCAGCAGGGCCGCCGATGTAATTTAGAAAATGGTGAAAATTAAGTGTAGAAATTTCATTTTTAATCTTCTCATCAATTGTGCCCGTGCAGCGGCTTTTCCAGCCTGATCTTCTGACTTTGAACTGTCAATGGTTATTTACGTTCCCAAACTTAAATATGGAAACCTTTCTTTTATTGTCCGTCTCAGATAGGACTAGAAACTCGGTCTATAATGAGATCAGGGACATCTGGAAAAATATCCGATAAGTCTATAAGGGAGAGAACCTGTTGCGGCTCGTCTATAAGGGAGAGATCCTGTGGCGACCCGTCTATAAGGGAGAGAAGCTGTGACGGCTCGTATATAAGGGAGAGAACCTGTGGCGGCTCGTCTATAAGGGAGAGAACCTGTGGCGGCTCGTCTATAAGGGAGAGAACCTGTGGCGGCTCGTCTATAAGGAGAGAACCTGTGGCGGCTCGTCTATAGGGAGAGAACCTGTGGCGGCTCGTCTATAAGGAGAAACTCGGCTCGTCTATAAGAGCCAGTGAGGCCGGGCTTCACCAAAAATAATGTATATCGTGTATTTATTATTTATTAAATTAAAATATAGCAATCTAAAACCATGATTTGTCTGGAACAAAATATCTGGCCCCACCAACAAAATTATCACAAGCCGCCACTGGAGAGAACTAACCGACTACCTTTTCAACGAGAGGCGAGCACATAACTTCTATGAACTTTGCTAATCAACAATCTCACAATGATATAATTGATCTCACAATGATATAATTGATCTCACAATGATATAATTGATCTCACAATGATATAATTGATCTCACAATGATATAATTGATCTCACAATGATATAATTGATCTCACAATGATATAATTGATCTCACAATGATATAATTGATCTCACAATGATATAATTGATCTCACAATGATATAATTGATCTCACAATGATATAATTGATCTCACAATGATATAATTGATCTCACAATGATATAATTGATCTCACAATGATATAATTGATCCACAATATATAATTGATCTCACAATGATATAATTGATCTCACAATGATATAATTGATCTCACAATGATATAATTGATCTCACAATGATATAATTGATCTCACAATGATATAATTGATCTCAAATGATATAATTGATCTCAATGTATATTATCTCAATATATAATTGATTACAAGATATAAGATCTAAAGATATTTGATCTGGAAAATTATCTCACAACAAAATTATCACAAGATGTCCTGGAGAACTAACTGACTACTTAACGAGCACAGACATAATTCTATGAATTTGACTAATAAAATCTCACAATGATATAATTGATCTCACAATGATATAATTGATCTCACAATGATATAATTGATAACAGAGACATATAAGAAAAGATTACACTTGCAACAAATGTGTACATTCAAGAATTGAAATATCTTCATTAATGATCAGCATTCTCCCGTGTGATGCCAGGCTTTCAATGGAAGCAACGAATAGAGTAACGATGCGACCTACAAGGCCGACTGAGGTAGGGACCTTTTTCCGATCCAGAAGCACTTGAGCTTTCAGCTCTTCGGCTCGGTGCCACGAAAACGTGAATCTGGAGAACCTTTGGCTTTTCTGCCAGCCCGCTGAATTCAACCCGCACTCACAGAGGACTAGTCACCCGCAGTCCAACGCGCTACGAACACACTGGACAGGTGGGCGAGGTAGGGACCTAGGAAGTTACCCTAGTAAATAAAAAGCATCGCAGAAATCGGATGTGCTGAAGCATAACTAGCACAACGTACAATAGCTCTTAGACTCATATCACATATAAATCAGAAAAAATGGTTAACAAGTGGTCGATATGGAGCGGTCAAAGAAGAAGAAGAAGATAAGCTCACACAAAAATTAAAAATAAATTATACAAACCCTGAACGTGCCTCGTGAGCACCGGAAGTCTGGAAAATATAGGTCACTTTTTTAGTCCCATCTAATTTAGTTTCCCTTTTTTCAAAGAATTCTCCTCTGGACGGGTGATAACTCCCACTGCTCTGGTGAAAAGACTTCTTCTCTGCCTTGAAACTACCACTGGATTCTGACAACAGTAGCATATCTTTCTCCTTTGATTCCATCTCTGCTTGGTTTCCAGTTACTTTCTGACAACTTAACGGTACCTTCACAAACAACAACACAGACTTTCGGAATTTTGGGGAATCTCCACTAATTCTCCATGCAAATTCAGAATTTTCCGTACAATTTCACAAAGATAGTTGATGTCTTTTAAGAAATAAATTAACACAGTTTCCAAAATTCCGTAATTAGTCGAATTATTAAATAATAACCGCAGGCGATTTATTAAGCTATATTAACTGCGGCCGGAATAGTAAAAGTTGACCTCTCTAATTGTCCAGATGTTAAGTCGATTCACTTAGTAATAAGTATAACATATAATCGACTACTTGTGTAATCTAACTCCTAGAATATTCTTCTTCACATACACAATCAAAGTCCAGTGCCTTGGAATACTTGAAGTTAAATTGTACCACACACAGAGAAAGTTACACAGATAACAGCTGACAACAAACAACACACTGAAACTTGTAGAAAAATCATAAAGCTTGTAGACAGATAACGTGTGCAGAGTCACATACCTTGTGGTCTAGCATAGGTTTCTTGAAAACAACGTGCCTTCATGTTAAATAGTACCATGTGCAAAAATCACCAGGTGCTTGGTTTCAAACTTTGAAACTTTCCTAAAGCAGTGATTGACATAAGTGTTCAGTAGAAAAGTGTGCTATCGGGGGTCCGGGTCTGGCTACTCCATCCAGTAGAAACTTTCAACTACAAAATATCCAACTAACTCTGAACTAATATGAGTTGGTTGGGGCCTATGCCCCGATCTGGGATTTAAAAAGCGAAAGAAGAAGAAAGTCTAGCAAAATAACATTCCCACCGTATTGTTTCCAAGGTAGTGTAGGATTGAATCATGTTCTCTCATTGCTACACAACTACTGCTACTACACTACTACTGCTACTACCACTGCTACTACACTACTGCTGATGCTACCTACACGCTACTACTCGCTACGCACTACCACTGCCCTACTACACTACATGCTACTGCCTGCTACACACTACTGCACCACTGCACTACTACCACGCTACACACTAATACACTGCCTACGCTACTGCTACAACTGCTACCACTACTACTACTGCACTGCCACTACCACTCGCATCACCTACTGCACTACACTGCTACCTACACTGCTACTACCTGCTACACATGCTACTGCTACTCAGCTCCACTACTCTACTACATGCACTACACTGCACCTACTGACTACTCTACACCACTGCTACTACTACTACTCTACTACATCTACTCACTACGCTACTACTACTCATGCTCACTACTACTGCTACGCTACTACTACTCTACTACTCACCACTCTACTACTACACACCACTACTACTGCGCTACTACTGCACTACCACTACCACTGACTCACTACTACAGTCTACTCGCTACTACACTGCTTCACCACTGCCACTACACTCTGCTACTACTCACTATGCCACTACTACTGCTACTGCTACTACACCTACTGCTCACTACCTATTACTCACCACTACTACTACTGCTACTACTACTGCTACTACTCACTCTCACTACCATTACTACTACTACTACACTGCTACTACTACTGCTACTACCACTGCCACCGCACTACACTACTGCACTACTACTGCACTACTCACTACCTACCTACTACTCACTACTACTACTACTGCTACTACTACTACTACTGCTACTACTACTACTGCTACGTGCAACTTAAACCACTATTACCAGTACTACTACAAATATTATTACGAGAGGAGGAGAGAGAGAAACAAATGTCACAGAAAAGAGAGACAGCTAAAATAGAAAAATACGAATGAAATAATAAAAACCAACAGAGATTGATAAATATAAACGAAAGAGAGAGAGAGAGAGAGAAGAAGAGAGAGAGAGAAGAGGAAGGAACACAGAAGACAGAGAAGAAGATAGTGAAGCAAAGAAAAAAATAGAAAATGGATGAAGAGAAAGACAAACAGATATATATATATATATAGAGAGAGAGAGGTTATGATAGAGAAATAGAGACATGGAGTGAGAGAGAGAGGTATGATAGAAATAGAGACATGGAGTGACAGAGAGAGGGTATGATAGAGAAATAGAGACATGGAGTGAGAGAGAGAGAGGGTATGATATAGAAATAGAGACATGGAGAGAGAGAGGGTATGATAGAGAAATAGAGACATGGAGAGAGAGAGAGAGACATTGGTAAAAATCACTCAGATAACGTTGAACATGTTACACACGACGTTCCGGTCAACGAGTGCAAAATTGAAACAACAGAACGTCTGCAAACAAAGGTCACGGGGTCATGGTTGACCGTACGTTCATGTGAGTGTCACAGTAACTTGGGAGCAAGATTTATGAAATTTGAGTCAAGGACATTTGATAAGAAAACTCTGTGGGATGATTAGGTTTATTGCAGATCTTTTGTGTGTGGGTGGAAGTGGGGGCGGGAGTCGTAATGTGTAGTGGGGATACTGAATGTGTATGTGTGTTTGTGTGGGAAGTATTGTTATTATGCTGCGGATATCATTCGTCTGTGTGTGTGTATGTGTAGGGGTACTTTGTCATTAGCCGGCCGCAAAAAGACCTGAACAACGACTTCCGGGTAAACCCCGGGTATCCCGTAGGCGTGTAGGGGATTGTCCGGTGATTTCGAAGGTCGAACAGTCTGCGCGGTTTATTCCATTTGCGTTTTTAGGGGTTTCATGTTGAAAAACCTTTCAATTGATAAGTATATTTAATTTGTAGATGTATTTTTAATGACTTTTTTGGTACCGGTACTTAAATAAAAATGTTGTTAATATTTACGGGCATTTATTGAATAGAGAAGGTTTAGAACATTTAGTGACAACAGGTAAAATTGAGGGAAGGAGAGATCGTGGAAGACAGAGGGAGAAGATATTGGATGGTCTGACCTCGTGGTTCGATAAAAGATCGACGTCCGAACTGATTGACTGCGCCAAGGAGAGAGAGTTGTGGAGAGACCTGATCGCCTAAGCCGGAAGGCATGGCACTTGATTGGTTGAATGTTATTACATTTCTGGTTACCAAAACATGCGGTCATCATCATTCAATAGCTTGTCCCCGGAAGATCTATGCCACCCTTACAGTCCTTGGCATTTTCTCTCTGTCATAGGTCAGATGTCCAGCATGTATACCCGTTCTGTTGAAATCCTGAACCCATCTTCTCCGTGGGTTTGGTTTTCCATTTTATCGGAATTCCTCGTTTCATAATGGTCTGCTCCATCATTTCGTTCATTTTGATATGTCCAAAATACATTTGATGTTCTCTCTGTGGTTAAGTGGTTAAGCTGTCTCTGTGGTTAAGTGGTTAAGCTGTCTCTGTGGTTAAGCTGTCTCTGTGGTTAAGTGGTTAAGCTGTCTCTGTGGTTAAGTGGTTAAGCTGTCTCTGTGGTTAAGTGGTTAAGCTGTCTCTGTGGTTAAGTGGTTAAGCTGTCTCTGTGGTTAAGTGGTTAAGCTGTCTCTGTGGTTAAGTGGTTAAGCTGTCTCTGTGGTTAAGTGGTTAAGCTGTCTCTGTGGTTAAGTGGTTAAGCTGTCTCTGTGGTTAAGTGGTTAAGCTGTCTCTGTGGTTAAGTGGTTAAGCTGTCTCTGTGGTTAAGTGGTTAAGCTGTCTCTGTGGTTAAGTGGTTAAGCTGTCTCTGTGGTTAAGTGGTTAAGCTGTCTCTGTGGTTAAGTGGTTAAGCTGTCTCTGTGGTTAAGTGGTTAAGCTGTCTCTGTGGTTAAGTGGTTAAGCTGTCTCTGTGGTTAAGTGGTTAAGCTGTCTCTGTGGTTAAGTGGTTAAGCTGTCTCTGTGGTTAAGTGGTTAAGCTGTCTCTGTGGTTAAGTGGTTAAGCTGTCTCTGTGGTTAAGTGGTTAAGCTGTCTCTGTGGTTAAGTGGTTAAGCTGTCTCTGTGGTTAAGTGGTTAAGCCCTTGCTTGCGTTCCAAAAGTCATGGGCTCGAATTAGGACTGTGTCTTTCAGCTCATGCGTGCATTTTTTCCAGAGTTCACTAAGATTGTTGTAGGAGCTACTCAGTTTAGCAGTACTTTCGGCAGATGGCATGCCATTTCTGCGAGGTGGGCCTGAGCCATATGGGGTAAATCCCGCTGCAATGACGTCAATCTTTCGGCTTTAGGTAAATTTAGATCAAAATGTTCTCATTCTTATTTGTAGCATTAACCAGTTTTCTTTAATTTTGAGTTCCTTCTAGATAGTTCTATTTGTAGCATTAGCCAGTTTTCTTTAATTCTGAGTCCCTTCTAGATAGTTCTATTTGTAGCATTAGCTAGTTTTCTTTAATTCTGAGTTCCTTCTAGATAGTTCTATTTGTAGCATTAGCTAGTTTTCTTTAATTCTGAGTTCCTTCTAGATAGTTCTATTTGTAGCATTAGCCAGTTTTCTTTAATTTTGAGTTCCTTCTAGATAGTTCTATTTGTAGCATTAGCTAGTTTTCTTTAATTTTGAGTTCCTTCTAGATAGTTCTATTTGTAGCATTAGCTAGTTTTCTTTAATTTTGAGTTCCTTCTAGATAGTTCTATTTGTAGCATTAGCCAGTTTTCTTTAATTCTGAGTTCCTTCTAGATAGTTCTATTTGTAGCATTAGCTAGTTTTCTTTAATTTTGAGTTCCTTCTAGATAGTTCTATTTGTAGCATTAGCTAGTTTTCTTTAATTCTGAGTTCCTTCTAGATAGTTCTATTTGTAGCATTAGCCAGTTTTCTTTAATTCTGAGTTCCTTCTAGATAGTTCTATTTGTAGCATTAGCCAGTTTTCTTTAATTCTGAGTTCCTTCTAGATAGTTCTATTTGTAGCATTAGCCAGTTTTCTTTAATTTTGAGTTCCTTCTAGATAGTTCTATTTGTAGCATTAGCCAGTTTTCTTTAATTCTGAGTTCCTTCTAGATAGTTCTATTTGTAGCATTAGCCAGTTTTCTTTAATTCTGAGTTCCTTCTAGATAGTTCTATTTGTTTCTCTTCTATGTTTACAAGCATACAACACTATCAATTTAAATAAAATGAACACCCGAGTGGTTCATCATCATCATCAGGTGCCGTCTCCACATCGAAGGTTGGCTGCAATGAATCTCCAGCATCCTCTGTCTTTCGCCTTGGTGTTGCACACTGCCAGACTGTAACCTGTCCATTTCTTAAAGTTTCCTCCCACTTATCTCTCGGTCTTCTTCTTGCTCTTCCCCTCAACTTTCCCCTCTAGTAAAGATTTTATCATGGTGTCATGTCTTTTATGTGCCCAAAATACTTAACTTGTCTGAATTTTATTTCTCTTAATAATTGTTTCTTCATGCCTAGTTTTCCTAAAACTTGTTTATTTGTCCGTTTTTCTGTCCCCGAGTGGTTACCAGGGCCCAAATTTGGGATGTAAAGAATAGAACCACTGTTACCTGCCATGCATGTCGTACGAGGCGAGTAAGGAGGTTTGGCTGAAATCGGATGCAGATGTCCTAAACGTGTAGAAGTCTATGCGTTTAGGGCCTATCAAACCAATGTACAACGTATACACGTTCTTGACAAAGATCAAACATATCACAAAGAGTGATTGAAAGTGGTCGTAAAGAACGAACGCCAAGAAGAAGAAGAAATAAAATGAATACGTTGTCACAGTTGAAATACTGTGTGAGGTTCCTGGTGCTGATGAACTTAGTATTGGAGAGCATCCAAGCAAAATAAAATATCATTTACATGACAGATTTTCTGATTGAAATAAAATTGATGTTCATTTTTGAAAATGTCCGTAAATGCAAGGGGACATCACTGTTGTAGATATGTAATATCAAGATGAAGAACTCTCAGAAATGCCAAATGAAAAAACCTATTAGAATTGAATTCAACAGAAAAATAACGATGACATGGCCTTGTGACGAGACAAAAACAAACACACAAATTCAATTAATTTTTTAGAAAAGAATGTAGCTCTTTTGTTGATGCAGTTAACTTAATGTAGTTTTAGATCTGCAAATAATTTGTTATTGACAAACAGAAATCGCTTGTTGATTACAAACATTGGGGATTTAAGAATTTAATTAAATGAATTAGTTCTTAAAAAAAATATATGTGCATCAGCCAGCAAGCAAACAGATTACGTTAGAATCATCGATATAAGGAAGACTGCAGTAAAACTATGTAGCAATGTCGATATAAGGAAGACTGCAGTAAAACTATGTAGCAATGTCGATATAAGGAAGACTGCAGTAAAACTATGTAGCAATGTCGATATAAGAGAAGACTGCAGTAAAACTATGTAGCAATGTCGATATAAGGGAATACTGCAGTAAAACTATGTAGCAATGGCGAAACACGTAAAAACAAAGTACTATAAATTATAAAACTAGACTATTTATTCGTTTCCATAACCATATTCAAACTTAAACGATATGGTAATGCACATAATTCGTCGGAAAAGTATATCAATGTTGTAACGTTCCCGGTCACGTGATTCGCAGAGGTCATGTTGTTATATTCCGGTGACGTCTTACACATATCAGTCACACGAATACTTACATATTTATTGATATTTCAATATGTCTGTTCTGTGGCCGAATGTATAAGATTCTCGGCTGTTCACGGGAAGGTCAACCATTTTTTTTGGTTAACATTTGCATATGAGAACTACAGAATTTCATTTGCATCAGTAGAACTGACTCTAAATAAATTATATTTGCAAATTGTTATTTGTCAACTTTCACTGGGACGGGAATTTTGTTGTATCAAGTTTTACTGGAAATCGGAATGAGAGACACTGTTATTTGTCAACTTTCGCGGGAAAGGGAATTCTGTTGTTACAGGTTTTACTGGCAATCGGAATAAGGGACATTTTAATCTTATGTGGTCAACCGACAACGTTTTCAAACCAAGCATGGAAAGAAAACATATTGTTTTTAATGGGGAAGAAGCCGATTTTGAAGCAACGTGGCATGTTTCTTTAATGGATTTTACAAATAGATTTAAACTAAATTCCCCGTGCGAAGAACTGGTAAAACTGTTAGTTCTGGATAAGTTTAAGTCGGAACTAACTCATGCATTTTTGTTCTAGCAATAATGTTAGACAAAACTATAGACATTGTAAAACTATCTCGAAAGACTTCTACTATAGACATTGTAAAACTCTCTCGAAAGACTTCTACTATAGACATTGTAAAACTCTCTCGAAAGACTTCTACTATAGACATTGAAAAACTCTCTCGAAAGACTTCTACTATAGACATTGTAAAACTCTCTCGAAAGACCTCTACTATAGACATTGTAAAACTCTCTCGAAAGACTTCTACTATAGACATTGTAAAGCTCTCTCGAAAGACTTCTACTATAGACATTGTAAAGCTCTCTCGAAAGACTTCTACTATAGACATTGTAAAGCTCTCTCGAAAGACCTCTACTATAGACATTGTAAAGCTCTCTCGAAAGACTTCTACTATGTAAACAGGGGACGGTAAAAGTATCCTTGCAAAGCTGCATTGAACCTTGTCCCATTGGAGCAAAGTCCCTGCACGCACTGATGGGCGGGCACAATGAACTTACCAACAACGTGACCGGTGTTTTAAATACTTTTTGTGTGTAAAGGTGTCCCCATTTTACACACGACGTTAGTTCAATATAACACTCATTCAGATTTATGCCCCTACAAACGATGGCTACACTCAAGAGGAAAAAGATGCATTCTTTGATAAAGTGTCCGATCTTATCAGTCAAACACATAGTTAAGACGATTTATTCGTAATGGAAGACTTCAACGGGCATGTCGGCCGGAGACCAACACAATGGGAAGAACAACCAGGACCTTTTGTAGACAACGACAGAGAATGTAACGATAATGGGCAGCACTTATTAGAGCTCTGTGCAGAACACGGACTCTATATCACTAATAGTTTTTATAAACATCCTATGAGCCAGATCTATACATGGTACAAGTGGAACACAGACACTATATCACAAATAGTTTTTATAAACATCCTATGAGCCAGATCTACACATGGTACAAGTGGAACAACCCCGACCAAGCTGCTCAAATAGACTTTATATTAACCCATAAAACAAGAAGATCCAACTTAAGAGACGCCAGAGTAATCCCAAACACAACAGTGAATACAGACCACCGCCCACTAATTGCCTACCTCAATGAAACACTGACCACCGCCCACTAATTGCCTACCTCAATGAAACACTGACCACCGCCCACTAATTACCTACCTCAATGAAACACTGACCACCGCCCACTAATTACCTACCTCAATGAAACACTGACCACCGCCCACTAATTGCATACCTCAATGAAACACTGACCACCGCCCACTAATTACCTACCTCAATGAAATATCCCTTAGCAATATACATAGAAGGACAGCAAGAACCAAGATTATAGATACCAGAAAAATAAATGATCCAGATATACAAAGAATAATAAATACAGAAATGACAGAGGCTATAGTAGAAGCATATATACCAGAAGATAACGTTGAAACAACATGGCAAAAATTTAAGAGTATTCTTTTGAAATGTTTAACAACGCATTGTGGCACCACATTTAAAGAAGGAACAGAGAAAAGAGAACAGCATGGTGGAATAATGAAGTTAAAGAAGCAATACAAATTAAAAAAGAACTATATAAGACGTGGATAAGATCACGCTCAGAAGACGATTATGATAAATACAGACTAACAAGGCAGACATCAGCCAGAGTAATCAAGCAAGAGAAAGAAAAATCTTGGATCATGTATGGTGAAAATCTCAGTAGATTATGTGTAGAGTCCAGCAGACAATTTTATAAGGCCATAGCAAAAATGAGAATGAGGGACGAACCCTTCCAGCCATCCGAATATATAAATGATAGTCAAGGTAAACCTATACATGAAGAAGTTAAGATCAGAGAATGATGGGAAGAATACTTCAAAGACCTCTTGAATATACCAGATACTGGGAATAAAACATCATTCAAACCGAGACATGCAAACATTGAAGAACCTGAAATACTAGTAAGTGAGGTAAGAGAAGCTATTAAGAGAAGCCCAAAGAACAAGGCTGTGGGAATTGATGGAATAACAGCAGAAGCAATAAAGGCGTGTTGAGAGATTGGAGTAACCTGGGTACATTACATCTTCAAGAAGGCATGGGAAGAAAGAACTGTCCCTTCAGATTGGCAAAAGCTATTATAGTACCAATATGGAAGAAAAAAGGTAAAAACAAGACTGTAGTACATATAGAGGCATCTCCCTCCTAAGCCATGTGGGAAAAATGTTTGCAAGAGTTCTTGAGCAACGAATAAGACCAATTGTGGAGCCAACACTCAGCCTACAACAGTTTGAGTTTAGAAAAGGAAAAGGGTGCACAGATGCAATATTTTCCCACAGACAAATGAGTGAAAAGACTATAGAATACAACAATCAAATGAATATAACCTTCATAGACCAAGAGAAGGCATTTGATAGGGTTAACAGAGACATATTATGGGATGTTCTCGAAAACTACGGAATAAAAGGAACACTGCTAGACTGTGTTAGAGCCATATATAGAAAGTGAAAGTGCCATACGAACAAGCGCCGGACTCACAAATTGGTTTCCAGTAACATCAGGAGTACGGCAAGGATGTGTTTTATCACCTCTTCTCTTTATTATATACATGGATAGTATCACCAAAATAGATGAAACATCACGAGACGTAGACCAACAAAATGAGCTGCTCTTTGCTGACGACCAGTATTTATTCCATAATAATATTGACCAGCTTCAAGAACACATAAACTTACTCAACAATAGCTGCCTCAAATACAACATGAAGATCAACATTTAAAAGACAGAAGTCTTGACTGTAAGCAGAGAACATAAAGATATCAACATACAAATAAATGACCAAACGCTAAAGCAGGTGAGAATTCAAATACCTTGGAAGTATCTTCACATCTGATAGTAGACTGGACAGAGAGATCGAAACTAGAATCCAGCAAGCCAACAACATTACATACCAGCTTACCCAATTTTGAAACACCCAGCTATTCCAGTAGTGACTAAAAGACAGATTATAAATTCAATCTTTATACCAACACTGTGCTACCAGTACCAAACATGGGCACTGACAAAAGAACAAAAAAGGAAAATTACCACATGCGAAATGAGATGCCTGAGGAAAGCAGTAAATAAAACAAGAAGAGACCATATAAGAAATGAGGAAATTAGAAGAACAGTCAGAACAACACCTGCTATTAGATTTATTGAAAAACAGAGACTCAAATGGTTTGGCCACTTGGTGAGAATGAACCGAAATACACCAGTTGCAAGAGCGTACAACCTGAAAATGGAATCATCAAGAGGAAGGGGCAGACCAAGAAAAGATGGGTTGATGGAGTTACAGACATCTTAAAACTCCACAATACCACACCATATCAAGCGACCGAGCGTGCATTATCTCGGAAACCGATCATCAGTTAAACCTGCTGCGCCTAGCGGCAAAAAAGCAGAGAAGGACAAAAGAAAGAAGAGAAAAAGAAATAAGAAGTTAGTTCAATAGTGAACGTATGTGAAGGACAAGAAACATTAAAACTGTTTAACTCATCATCATCATCAGGTGCCGTCTCCACATCGAAGGTTGGCTGCAATGAATCTCCAGCATCCTCTGTCTTTCGCCTTGGTGTTGCACACTGCCAGACTGTAACCTGTCCATTTCTTAAAGTTTCCTCCCACTTATCTCTCGGTCTTCCTCTTGCTCTTCTCCCTCAACTTTCCTCTAGTAAATGTTTTATCATGGTGTCATGCCTTTTTATGTACCCAAAATACTTTACTTGTCTGAATTTTATTTCTCTTAATAATTGTTTCTTCATGCCTAGTTTTCCTAAAACTTGTTTATTTGTCTGTTTTTCTGTCCATGAAACTCTGCTTATTCTTCTATATATCCACATCTCAAATGCATCAATTCTGTCTTCTAACTGCTTGTTCATTGTCCATGTTTCGAGCCATACATTAATATAGGATATATATAGCATTTGGTCATTCTCATTTTTAGCCTGTTTGTGATTTGTTTGGATGTCAGTAACTTTCTCATACTATTGAAATTATCCTTGGCCATTCCTATTCTCTTTTTAATTTCTGTTATACATCTGCCATCATCTGTTATCATCTGACCGAGATATGAAAAGCTTTTTACTTGATGTAGTAATTCTCCATGTATTTTTATATTCATTTTAGGTTTTCCATTTCCTTGTTGATTACCATAGTTTTTGTTTTCTGTATGTTAATGTCTAATCCATATTCCTTGCTAGTTCTGTCCAATTGGTCCACTAATTCTTGTAGATCTTGCTCATTTTCTGCTACCAATACTGTGTCATCTGCATATCTTAAGTTATTTATTATTTTTCCATTGATCTTGAGTCCTGGCATTCCTCTAGTTGTTTGAAGATTTTCTCTGTGTAGATGTTAAATAGGCTTGGTGACAGAATGCATCCTTGTTTCACTCCTCTCTTTATGTCTATGTATGGAGAGTAGCTATTTTCATATTTTATTATTGCTGTCTGTTCCCAGTATATGTTACTTATTAGTCTGATATCATCCCCATCTAGGCCTATTTCTTGTAGACATATGATTAGCTTTTCATGTTGGACTCTGTCAAAAGCTTTGCTATAATCAATGAAACACAAGTAGATACTTTTTTGTACTTCTATATACTTGTCAGCGAGTAGTCTTATACAAAGTATTGCCTCTCTTGTTCCTCTGTTCTTTCTAAAGCCAAACTGTTCTTCTCCTACTTCTATGTCTATTTTGTTTTTAATTCTTTCATGTATGATCTTGAGTAGTATTTTGTTATGTGGCTCATCAGGCTAATTGTCCTATAGTCTGTGCACTCCTGTGCTTTGGGCTTTTGGGTAGTGGTATGAATACTGATGTCTTCAAGTCTCTTGGTATATATCCTGTGTTATATATATCATTGCACAAATCTGTAATGGTTGAAATACCAAAATCCTCTAAGGAGGTTAACATTTCCACAGTAATATTGTCCAATCCTGCATCCTTTCCTCGCTTCATTGTTTCGATTGCTCTTACAACTTCAGATTTTAATATTCTTGGGCTGTCATTGCACTTTATACTGTGTTTACTGCTTCTTTGATCATCAAATAGAGCCGTTACATATTCTGTCCATCTTGTCAGTATTTCTGTTTTATCAAACAAAGTTGGTTGTTGTTGTTTTTGATACATCCTCCACTTTTTACAGTATTTTTCTTGTCATTTGTCTTTTTCTCTAGCATATCTCTAGTCCTGTGTTTTTCTGCCATATCTTCTATTTCCTTGCATTTTGTTTCTAACCAGTTTACTTTTGTGGTTCTGCACATGTTGCGTATTTCGTTGTCTAAAATTGTATACTTTGGGGTGTTCTTGGCTTTCTTTCGTTCTGTCATTTTTTCTAAGATTTCATCAGTCATCCACATTTGATTTTTCATGGATTCTTTTACAGGCAGGTTTTACTGTTTAACTACCGGGTTTTTTTTCGCCTCTGGACCGAAGTTTTTTTTTAGCGACTCGTGGTCCATGCAGTTTAGAAATATTTACTCCAGTGTTCCATGGTACGGAATCAGTATGCCATGAGGAACATTTAATGGTTCAAACTTTTAGTAAGTGCAGTTTGTGCACACGTTTTTAGTTCAATAGCGTAGACGCATGTAAGCGAACGGAAAACATTCACGAGGTGGTGAGTAAAATGTAATACTACTTCACGCATTGTTTATCAATTAACTAGATGGTCGAGGATATAATGCGAGGGCTGGCAAAATGATAAAACCTGGAAAACTTGGACACATTGCAGGGAACGGAGACAAAAGAAAAGACTTTCAGATAAACAGACGCCCGAGTGGTTACCGGGACCCAATTTGGAGTGTTAAGAATAGAACCACTGTTACCTGCCACGCATGTCGTAAGAGGCGGGTAAGGAGGTTGGGTATGGGGCTGGCTACCCCACACCTTTAGAAACACTAGATGGCTGCAGAAGGGAGAGCGAACCGAGTAAACGCTGGCTGAACCCGGACACATCGTCGAAGGATAAGCACAAGAGCTCCAAATGGTGCTGAAGATGTGACGTAAAACACACCAATGCTAAGGCTGCATGAATCAGATTTCCACAAATATAATTTATGGGAAATCTGGTACATCGGTCTGTGCGTGATCGCGAGGAGAGATAAACAGAGACGACGACGGAGCCGCAGCAACGGAGAGGAGGCTGCATAACAGAAACAGAGAGCAGAGGAAGCCGCTGCAGGACTTCACAGCGAGACGCACAGGAACGGACTCACAAGTGAGCGGACGTGTCTGAAGAGTTGCTGAATTGATAGAAACAAAGTGAGACAATGCATACAGTTGTGGATGCATGTTGAGAAGTGTGAGACTAGCAATGAGTAGAGAGGGCAAACCTATTACTAGATGACTTTGAGAGAGAGAGAGAGAGAAACAGCGATTAATTGACTCTTGCAACGATAATACGATACCTATTGAAGGATCGATTTACAAGATGATCGCACCTGAGAAATAAAAGGCAGTATGCTCAAGAGTATTTTTTTCCGATCCAGAAGCACTTGAGCTTTTCAGCTCTTCGGCTCGGTGCCATGGACATCGTAACCCTTCGGTTCGGTGCCACGAACACCGTAAATCTGGGGAATCTGTGGCTTTTTCTGCCATCCCGCGGAATTGAACCCGCACACACAGAGGGATAGTCACCCGTAGTCCAACGCACTACGAACACGCTGGGCAGACGGGCACTCAAGAGATTAAGCAGAAAATTTGGAGTAACTGAGATGAATGTTGGTCCGAGCACGCAATTGGCCATAAAGGGACAGCAGACTCCTGGCTATTACTGTTGTCCATTGAAGCATTGAGTGGAAGTTCAGCTTAGAACTAAAGTCTTGTCCGAAGATACAGTTTGTCTCATTGCATCTACCTTAAAATAGTCGCGTTGAACTAGAAATTCCAGCATGAATAAGTTGTGCAAATTTGAAGATTTTCGAGTTAAAGCGTTTTTCCTAGGACAAACAGACACAATGATTTTGTATTTTATAGTTTAGATAATAAACAAACTATAATGTATTATTTATACTCAATGAATAAAGTTAAGTTGAAACTGTTTTACCTATATTTATTATTTTAAAAAATACATATTTATAGTTAGTTTCTTTTGAACTTGGTTGACCCTTTTATGCTGGAGAAAAGTAGGGAAATGAATGGACTCAGCAGGGAAAGTGACTGTAACTATACATAGACAGGGCAGAATATATGATAATAGTAAGACAAGAAAAAGAAATACATAAATGTAGATCAAATTAAAATAAAAAACTTAACAGAAACATTTAAGTACTTGAACGTGAACTTCAATAACTTCAACGTAATAAGAACAAATAATTTCTAGAATATAATCAGGAAACATTGCCCTACAACACCTCTGCTAAAATACAGTTGTCTGTCCCATAACAACAAGATACAATAAACAAAACTACTATAGGACACATTTTTCAGTGGTTTTTGTTCGCCCATTCAGCCGCAGTCATAGTGCTTATGATATCCCTGACATATTTTTGCGTGAAGCCTTGCTTTTCTTATCACCAACATCTCTCGCTATGTAGGTGAGTTTACTCCGACATCAGATGTACTTGTAAATTTGGAAGCCCAAGTAAAGGATATGGGTATTATGTAGTTCAATCACGTACATTGTACACATGGAACATTTGTTTTCTTCCTTAAGCTGGTCTCGAACCACAGACATGTTCATTCCAGAGTATTATCAACTTCAGTATCGCCGACTTCACGGATGCCTTCAATAATTTTCCAGCGAACAAATCAGTTTGTAGAAACATTACTGTTGGTTATTAGTTGCTAAACTAATGTCATTGTATTCCTGGCAGACCCATAGGTGCTCAGTCTCTCCCAACAGATGTCGAATGGTATTATATTGACGGCTTATATGACTCGCTGGCTTCTGGCTCTGCCCTCAAGCATCCATCTCTACTTGTACAACTTGTAATTCAAACTCCCTAAATTTGCTGGATTGATTTAACATCAATTGTAATGTCCTCATCCAAGAGTAGGTCGACAAGAGACTGAAGAATACGCCGTTATAAATTCCCAAACTCTCCAACAATCGATGCTTTCGATGCAAGAATGTCCGCTCTCTCGTAGCCAGGTAGTATATCTAATAAAACATAAATGGAATTGATCTCAGAAAATGAAATCCAAGAATGCAAGGAAACAAAAGAAGATGTAGACTAATAACAGTTTCAGACTGACAATTACTTTCTTTTCAAAAAGTATTCAAGTTGATATCTGAAATTCTACACAGAAGAAAACAGAAATACCACAAAATGCAAGTTTTATATTTCTTTTTTCTGTTGTCCTTCTCTGATTTATTTTTTGGCCGTTATGCGTAGCAGGTTTAACTGATGATTGGTTTCCGAGATCGTGCACGATCGGTCGCTTGATATGCTATTGTATTTTAGAGTTCTGTAACTCCATCAATCCACCCTTTTATTAGTCTACCCCGTCCTCTTGATGATTACATTTGATAGAAGTTTTATTAGAGTAACACAGAACAGAAGTAATGAACATGACAGATAACCTTGACTAAAAGCAGTCAATTTATTTATGAAGAAGCTAGCTATATACAGCTTTTTATCTGCACTGTGTGCGGTTAATAAAAACAGCAAATTTATTTATGAAGAAGCTAGCACGCATTCTTGTGTGCGGTTAATATAAACAGCAAATTTATTTATGAAGAAGCTAGCACGCATTCATGTGTGCGGTTAATATAACCAGGAAAATAACCCTTTTTCGTACCTTGATATATATTTGGGAAATACGGTACTGGTCCCTATTTTACACTGACCATCGGCACACAATGTGGGATATGGTCAACCTTAGTCCACCCGTATTTCCTCTACTGGTCTTCTGACTTCAATTTGAGACTGGGTCGACTTGAGAGTCATTACGGTCGGAGCAAAATTCTAATCCCACTGTGAAATTAAACTGGTACCATGCGCCTAAGAAACGAGTAGAATAACTTCTACACTATCGCGGCTCTCAAGTATGTGGTAGACGAGGACAATTACAGTGAGAAGGCATGGACGACTAAGATATCCAAGCACATCGCGAGACATGGACATGTGGACTGTGTGTAAGCATCCACATCTGAGACATGGACAGCTGGACTGTGTGTAAGCATCCACATCCGAGACATGGACAGGTGGACTGTGTGTAAGCATCGCACATGCGAGACATGGACAGTGGAAATGTGTAGCTATGGAGCATGGACATGGGTCTAATCTCCACCACGACGCCGCTTATTGTTAACATCTCACTTGGTTACGAGACATGACAGGTAGATAGTGACTAATCAAAACCAATTGCAGACATCAGGTGGAGAGAATATCACATCTGAGACATGGAAGTGGAATGAGTGTTGAATAGTCTGAATTCCCTCACACCTCTTGTTATCTTATGACCTGTAGATGTTTGAAACATGTCACTAGAATGAGACTAACAATCTACAAATGTATGAAGTATTAGTAGTTGGAATGCATAACAATGGCATAAAATGTATGAAGTGTTTAATAGTCTGAATGCATTAACACATTACAAAATGTATGAAGTGTTTAATAGTCTGAATGCATTAACACATTACAAAATGTATGAAGTGGTTAATAGTCTGAATGCATTAACACATTACAAAATGTCTATGACGAAAGGAACACTGTCTTTTGTTTGGGAAGAACAATCGTGTGGTGCCGGGGCCCGCAAGGGAAGTAAAGAAAAGTACCAATGGGACCCACAAGTGATGTCGTAAATGGTGACTGTGATAGGGGTCTAGGAAAACTACCATAATAAAATGGTGACTGTGATAGGGGTTAGAAAAAATACCATAGTAAAATGGTGACTGTGATAGGGGTCTAGAAAAACTACCATAATAAAATGGTGACTGTGATAGGGTCTAGAAAACTACCATAATAAAATGGTGACTGTGATAGGGGTCTAGGAAAACTACCACTTTGACACATAAAATGGTGACTGTGATAGGGGTCTAGGAAAACTACCTAGTAAAAAAGGTGTCGCAGAAATGTCGCCTACTTGCAGGCGCGTAACTGGCACAATATACAATCGCTTTTAGACTCAGATCACATACAGATCACACAGAGTGGTTAACAAATGGTCGATATAGAACGTTGAAGGGGGGAGAAGGAAGGAAGGAACATTGTGCGCATGATCTAATACCGTCACGCATCTATACCTCATCCATGTATTTACGAATCCATATGGCGGTATTTTCGTGTCCCTATTTCTGCATTATTGTATATACATCCGTATTTGTTTGCGTATCTAAATCACTGTTTTGCTTATGCGTCCTGTTTTAATCCCACTTTCTGCGCCGCTGCTATTTTGATATTACACTCCAACTTCAGCACCTCAGGTTACACGTCGACTGAATTGACATTTAAGTCAAAGTAGATCAAGATAAGCAGATTGAATTGTCATTCAAGTAAAAATAGGCCATGCTACGCAAAATACATTGACAATTCAGTAACATGCAATATAGAATAAAAATAAATGGTGCCAGAATGGCAGAACATAATCGTTATCTATTTATAACTACTTACTTTACGGAGAAAAATTCCGAATCATTCACCGACATCTTGTGTGAATTTTCAATGTATTTCTCGTGTATTCCTCAAGAATATCCACAACCATCTTATCTCAACTTCTGTCAATAGTCAAATAGTGGGAGAGCTAGCTGGTTGTTTTATTAAGAATGCTCATTTGTAGAGCTATGCAATAGGTGCCAGAAGAAAAACAATTTATGGTTCAAACCCTTTGTTTTATCCTTTTTGTTCCCGGAAGTCCCTTATATTTGTTTACTGACTATTTATTAGCCAATAGTCTAACTTCTTCTTTTTCTTCTTTGACAACTCCCCATCGACCAATTGTTAAACACTTTGTGATTTGTATGTAATCTGAGCCTAAAGAGCGATTGCATGTTGTGCCAGTTATGCGTCTACAAGTAGGCCAGCACATCCGGTTTCTGCGATGCTTTATATTTACTAGGGTAGCTTCCTTAGGACCTAATTCAAGTCGCCTTATAGGACATGCTTTGTAGATCGCAGTGTTACTATTCTCTGCTCCTCTGTGAGCCCCGGCAAACAGGAGGAATAGTCTAACATCAGCGTGCGTAAAACCCTTCCACTCATGAATGATTTCATTATGTTTATTATGATCTATTATTGATAAAGGCTAAAAATGAGAATGATCAAATGCTATATATATTCTATATTAATGTATTGTTCGGAAACATGGACAATGAACAAGCAGTTAGAAGACAGAATTTATACATTTGAGATGTGGATATATAGAAGAATAGGCAGAGTTTCATGGACAGAAAAACAGACAAATAAACAAGTTTTAGGAAAAATAGGCATGAAGGAACAATTATTAAGAGAAATAAAATTCAGACAAGTAAAGTATTTTGGACACATAAAAAGACATGACGCCATGATAAAACATTTACTGGAGGGGAAAGTTGAGGGGAGAGAGCAAGAGGAAGACCGAGAGATAAATGGGAGGGAAACTTTAAGAAATGGACAGATTACAGTCTGGCAGTGTGCATCACCAAGGCGAAAGACAGAGGATGCTGGAAATTCATTGCAGCCAACCTTCCATGTGGAGACGGCACCTGATGATGATACTTATTGCTAAACGACAGGAGTGAATGGAGAAGATAATTCTGAAGGAACAGTGCTTGGAAGAAGAGCAAGAGTAGGACCTAGACGACGTTGGTTGCAGGATGTTATTGACAAGCTGAGAATGACTATTGCTGACACCGGGCATCTTGCACAGAATATCGAGTTTTTAAGGACTGTTGTTATGGGAACCAAGTTCCAGATAGGACAAGCTACTTGATGATGATGATTGTTGTTTATTGCTTTAGGTTAAACTAGTTATTGAAACATCCTGGAATGAAGGATTGATTGATTGATTGATTGATTGATTGATAGGACCATCATCATTTCACTTCGGTAAGTAACCATGTATGCTCCCATTTTTTTTTTACACAAGAAGATCTCAGCGGCAGTGCACGAGCTTTGTAGCACCGGCAAGGGTCCCCGATGTAAGTTTGAAGATGGTGAAGATATGATGTAGGAATTTTATTTGTAATCTTTTCTAATGAATTTCTGCCCGGGCAGCGGCTTTCCAGCCTGCTTTCTCGATTTTTAACTGCCAGGGGGTTCTTTTACGCACTCAAATGGAACTCGATCCTTCACTGAAATCAGAAATCTATGGAAAAATATCCCGATTGTTCTACGAGGGAGCGAACCAGGTGCCTTCGACACGATAGGCGAGCACCTAGCCTCTATGCTACAGAGATCTACGTAAGAATGGAGTCGCAGATAGCGCAGTTAGTAACACTCTGAGTTATTGACATGTCATAGAAGGTTCCAAAGACCAGCTTGGGTCAACAATTCTTAGTGTAGACATGGTACGCGGCTGCAGTACACGAGACCCTGATCCTTAACTTGATGATCTAAATTACAACTACCTGTCGCCCGAGTGGTTACCGGGCCCAAATGTGGGGTGTAAAGAATAGAACCACTGTAACCTGCCACGCATGTCGTAAGAGGCGAGTAAGGAGGTGAGGCTGAAATCAGATGCATGTGTCCTAAACTGTAGCAGTCTATGCGTTTAGGGGCCTACCAAACCAATGTGCAACGTATACAGTTCTTGGCAAAGATCAAACATATCACAAAGAGTGATTAAAATGTGTAGTAAAGAACGAACGCAAAGAAGAAGAAGAAGACAACTGGCTGTGTGTCAGAGTGGCTCTTGCTGTGATGTAGAGGCCTGCTGTGATGCAGGGCTCTTGCTGTGATGGGGGCTTTGCTGTGATGTCAGGTAAGGCTCTGCTGTGATGTCGAGAAGGCCTTGCTGTGATGTCAGAGGCTCTGCTGTGTGTCAGAGTAAGGCTGCTGTGATGTCAGAGTGGCCTCTGCTGTATCAGGCCTCTGATGTCAGAGGCCTGCTGTGATGTCAGGAAGGCTCTTTGGTGATGTCAGAAAGATGCTGTGATGTCGTAAGGTCTCTATGTCAGATAAGCTCTGCTGTGATGTCAGAGGCTCTTGCTGTGATGTCGGTAGGCTCTGCGATGTCAAGGCTCTTCTGTCAGAGGCTCTGTGTGATGTCAGTATGCTTGCTGTGATGTCAGAGTAGGCCTTGCTGTGATGTCAGAGGCCTTGTGATGTCAGAGGGCTCTGCTGTGATGTCAAGTGCCTGCTGTATGTCGTAAGGCCTTCTGTGATGTCAGAGTGGCCTTGGATGTCAGAGGCTTGCTGTGATGCGAGGCTTGCTGTATGTCAGAGTAAGGCTCTGGTGATGCAGAGTAAGGCTCTCTTGCTGCGATGTCAGAGTAAGGCTCTCTTGCTGTGATGTCAGAGTAAGGCACTGCTGGATGTCAGAGTAAGGCTCTTGCTGGATGTCAGAGTAAGGCTCTCTTGCTGTGATGTCAGAGTAAGGCTCTCTTGCTGTGATGTCAGAGTAAGGCTCTCTTGAATAACGAATGACACTCAAGCAGATTTTCTTGTTTACCGTGGTTTTCTTCCCATGGCTAGAGTTTGCATTGGTTCTTGATTTCCTCATGTTTTTATTATTTACTATTTCGGATATTTCACTGAATACCAAATATTTCACTGAATACCATATATTTCACTGAATACCAAATATTTCACTGAATACCATATATTTCACTGAATACAAATATTTTAGCTCCTGTCCTGTTGTGCAAATCTTGCTTTTGATCTACGATTGATTATTCGTTCAGATGATGAAAATACTGATCTAAGTTTGCAGATGATACTTCATGTATGAAAGTTGTCCAATTATCTCTCAACATTTAGGTAGACGCCCTGGTTATGGTCAGTAGTCCATTCTGTTTGTCTACAAACTTAATTTAGAGTTACGGTTGACCCCCCCTGGTTGTGGTCATTAGTCGATACTCTCAGTCTGCAAACTTAATATACAGTTACGGTTGACGCCCCTGGTTGTAGTCATTAGTCGACTCTGTCCGTCTGCAAACGTAATATACAGTTACGGTTGACGCCCCTGGTTGTGGTCAGTACTCCCTCCTGTCAGTCTACGAACTTAACATAGAGGTTGAAATGTTATACTCGTATGGTGATTTCAACTTATTAGATTTGTAATCTGGGAGGAACAGTTAGCTCAGTGGATAAGAGTACTGATCTCTCACTTATGAGAACACCATTCATTCTCATGTCAGTCTCGATGCCTATACGTTTATGAGAGTACAATTCTGCCTCTGCACACTGCAAGGCGATCACATTGAGATTGCAGCTTTTTGAATCTCTGGCGTATAGAAATCCCTTCTTTTTCTTCTAACTCTCCATATCGACCACCACTTGTTAACCACTCCGTGTGATTTGTATGTGATCTGAGCCTAAGAGCGATTATATGCTGTGTCAGTTATGCGGTTACAAGTAGGTCAGCACTTTATCAACTCTAAATTGGGCCAGATAACTGACTGGGAAACCCTTACTTAGTTTTGATTTGGGGCTGAATTGAGTATATGTTTGATAGAACACTGCAAGCTTTTTTGCAACTTTTTTCAATTCTATAAGTCTATGGTTAGTTATTAATTAAAAAATATTAATAATATTGATATTCCTTATTGTTAAACTGAACTTGTTGCAAAATATAACTTTGATGTAGCATTTTGTGTTGATTTTAAATGAATTCGTCTATATACAACAATACTGGAATGCGAGGTCAACGACGGTTGTGGTCTTATTTACTAGAATTTACCTGAGCCCGCTGGTCCTGTTTAGTTGGCTGTCCCAGCATCCGATTTCTGCTGGAGTCTGTGAAGACAGAAACTGCGTGAAACACCTAAATAAAATAGACCATCTTTTCAGTCGAGTAGTGCAGATTTGCACTGGTCTAGATTATGGGTGTGGTAGAATGAAATCGTGACGTATTCCTTACCTGACCTACTTTTCTGTTTCAAGTATTTAACATATGTGCACGCCCGTCTGCCCAGCGTGTTCGTAGCGCGTTGACTACGGGTGACTATCCTCTTGTGTGCGGGATGGCAAGAAAAGCCACATATTTTCCAGATTTACGGTGTTCGTGGCACCGAACCGAAGGTTACGATGTCCATGGCACCGAGCCGAAGAGCTGAAAGCTCAGTGCTTCTGGATCGGAAACCAAACATATGTGTCTACAATTGTCAAGCTTACATCCAGCATGTTCCTATCATTTTGTTTGGAAATACCAGATCTATGTCTTCTTCTTCTTTTCTTCACATTTCAACTCCCGACGGAGCACAAGTCTTCAACAAACTTCTTTCAGCTCTTTCTCTCTCTTGCCATCCCTTCCAACTCTTTCCATGTTTTAATTATCCTTTTAATATCAGCCTCCAGTTCTCTTCTCAGGTCTGTCAGGCCAGTGTTACCCAACCTTTGTGCCATGCCCACAAAGCTGAAATCGTATGCCCCCCACCTCCTTTAATAGTATTTAAACTTCAGTAACGGGATTGTTACAACATTAATTTTGTCAGCAGAGATCCAAAAGCCGATATATCGGTTTTGCAACATCATAAACATTAGTTAAACTCTGAACGAGTCCATTACCCCTTAACGATGAAATGCCCTGTGGCGGCCACGTTGGAAACAGGGGTCTAGGCCTTCCTACTCTCTTTCTCCGGTTCCAACATATCGCCTGTCTTGCAATGCTTCCGGTCAGTCTTCTCAATGTATGTCCTATCCATCGCCAGCGTCTCTTCCTGAGCTCTTTCTCCACTGGTATCTGCTTAGTTCTTTCTCTGAGTTCCTTGTTTGTAATCTTATCATACCATCTCAGTCCTCTATTCTACGTAAACATCCATTTACGAAGGTCTGCAGTTTTCTGGTGGTTTCCTTTGTTGTTTTTCTTGCTTTTTGTATTCTTATCTTGACATCTTTGTTCAGGTCTTTGATTCTGCCAGAAACAGCTGTAATCTTAGGCTACCAACATTACAGGTATTTCACATGTGGAATACATTCAACCGTGTGGTGCTGGGGCCCGCACGGGACGCAAAGAATAGTACCACTGAGACCTACAAGGCATGTCGTAAGAGGCGTCTGATGTAGGACCTAGGGAAGCTACCCTAATAAATAAAAAACATCGCAGGAATCGGATATGCTGGCCTACTTGTAGGCACATAACTGACACAACGTACACTCGATCTTAGGCCCAGATCACATACAAATCAGACAGAGTGGTTAACAAGTGGTCGATATGGAGCGTTCGAAGAAGAAGAACTAACTAACCAACCACTTAACTAACCAACCACTTAACTAACTAACCAACCACTTAACTAACCAACCACTTAACTAACTAACCACTTAACTAACCAACCACTTAACTAACCAACCACTTAACTAACTAACCAACCACTTAACTAATCAACCACTTAACTAACTAACCAACCGCTTAACTAACCAACCGCTTAACTAACCAACCACTTAACTAACTAACCAACCACTTAACTAACTAACCAACCACTTAACTAACTAACCAACCGCTTAACTAACCAACCACTTAACTAACCAACCACTTAACTAACTAACCAACCGCTTAACTAACCAACTCATCTTAACCTAACTAACCAACCACTTAACTAACCAACCACTAACTAACTAACCAACCACTTAACTAACTAACCAACCATTAACTAACGCAACACTAAACTAACTAACCAACCATTTACGAACCACCACTTACTAACTAACCAACGCTAACTAACCAACTATTAACACTAACCAACCCCTTAATACCAAGCGCTTGCTATGACCTCATAACTACAGACTTACTACTACAATTAACTAAAAATATTAACTAGCAAACAAACTAACTACTCATTTCGATGATCGCTGCTATACATAAGTATCGACTTAATATACATGAATCCTATTCGTCATGTCTGGTAGTATTAATGCACAGATTGTTATGTAGTAGAAGAGGACAAAGAATATTCAATTCGCAACCCTTGATTACTGAAAAGTATCGACTAAGATCATCAAATCGATCGGTCATGTCTGGCATTAATATCAAAGCTTAGTTATTATCAGAAGAGGACAAATGAATATCAAAATAGTTATCAAAAGGACAAATGAATATCAACTATTATCAGAGACATGAATATCAACTAGTTATCAGAAGAGGACAAATGAATATCAAAGCTTAGTTATCTATCAGAAGAGGACAAATGAATATCAAAGCTTAGTTTATATATCAGAAGAGGACAATGAATATCAAGTATTTATCATCGAGAGGACATGATCTATCCAGACAGAACTCAAGATCAAAGAAAACTGTCTAATGCTACAAATAAGAATGAGAAAATTAAAATATTTTTGACATAAAAGAAACGAGGGGTTTGAGAAGATCATCATGGAAGGAGGCATACCGGCAAAGAGAGAAGAGGAAGACCAGGGAGAAGATGGATTCAGGATGTAACTGATGGTTTGAACATGACGGCAGCAGAGGCGGGACATCTGTCCTATAAGAGATAGAGAGATAAATTCGAAGGACTGTTGGGGTGGCAAAGTTCTGCTCAGGACAAACTATTTGATAACGATGAGTTATCTATCTTAGTAGTCAAGTAAAGACCAGGTTTGATATTCTGAATTCTTTAAGAAAGATAAGACGTGTACACGATTCAAGAAGTGAGAGTTCATCTGCAACTCTAACCAGACTGCAAGAATATCAAATCAAATATTTTGTAACTATAGACAAGAGAACTATACCGGAGGCCAAGGAAGAATGGTAAACTAACATAGTATTGGTGTGGTTAGTTGCCACACATTAGTGGTTAGGAAGAGATTGGAGCACTTATGGACTAAATGGTTTGATATGAAGTGATGATGATCTGACGACCAAACTACAACTGGTAAAGTTATACTTGAGAATGTACTGTGAGAGTGTAGTAGTACATTTTGAAACACGTACAAACAAAGTACTATAGTTTTACAAAATACATAAACAGTGACGATAAACAGCAACGTTTCGACCAACAAGGCCTTTATCAAGCAAACGAACAAATAGGAGTGACAAATTAAAATGAAACACAAATGGACGACCAAATACCAACGTATCTAAGGAAAATCTGGAATAAAAACGAATAACGAAATAAATGTAACACAAAAACACACATAAAAACTAGAAATAGAAAAGAAACAATGAAACATCTAGTAAATATATAACTTGAATACATGCAACATATACCCATATAGATTATAAAGCATGGGAAGAGAAAGTACTAAGAAGCATAAGAATGTAATACATGCAACATATACCCATAGAGATTACAAAGCATGGGAAGAGAAAGTACTAAGAAGCATAAGAATGTAATACGTTGAGCCCGCGTGGTCGCAAGGTACCATACAAAGAAATCAACCGATTCTCCAGAGCAAATCGACTACGATCATCAGAGGAACATGATCGGATGGCTGTGACCTGACATCGCAAGCTCCTGAATGGCCAGTATCATTGAAATGGGTAGCTACAGGGGTCACAGAGCATTGGCGTATATCGCGCAAGTGTTGGGCGAATCGGTCACTGAGTCTCCTGCCAGTTTCCCCAATATAGGCCTTGTTGCACCGCTTGCAGATAATGGCATAGATAATATTACGGACTCGCACGTGAAACTGTCTTCAACAACGAACGTGGCTTTTGGAAAAGACACCGTGCGGGTCTGTATTACATAAGCACAAGTGTTGCAGCGCCGACGGCCACACTGGATGGTGCCAAAATGACTCTGGATGTTAGGCTTGAGGCGACTGTGAACCAACATATCCTAAGGCTTCTGTCCCGTCTGTACGTCACCAAAGGATAGTGTTGGAAGATTGAACGTGTCTCAGGATCAGACTGAAGAATGGAGAGATGACGGAATAAGACTTTCTTCACAAGGGAACTATGAGGGTGGAAAGTTAAACAAGTTTCACCCTGTCAGAATTGGAAGTTCTATGCTGGTTAGAGAGAGCCTCCTGGCGAGAAATTTGCTGAACGCGCCGCATAGCAGAAGCAAGCACCTTATCCGGGTATAAGCGCTTACGAAAGAAATCCAGCATCTCGTGAGCTCTATCAAGGAAATCGTCGTCCTCGCTACAGAGGCGACGAAGGCGCAAGAGTTGAGAGAATGGTAAAGAATCACGACAAGCCTGGGAATGGGAAGAGGTATAAAGAAGAAAACTATGTGCATCAGTAGGCTTGTAGTATACTGATGTAGTGATGGTGGATAGGCTGATAGTGATGTCAAGAAAGTTGACACAAGAGGTAGAGATGTGAGATGTAAACCGAATAGCCGGATTGAAGACATTAATGAAATTAATGAAGCGTGACAAATCGGCTTCAGGCATATCGGTAATGCCAATACAATCATCAATGTATCTATGATACACAGACGGAAGAGGGCCATCATAGGAATTCCATACTAGGTGCTCAAGATGACCCATGAATAGACAAGCATAACTGGGTCCCATTTTAGTACCCATGGCGACCCCACTGATCTGCTCAAAGAACTGGTCATTGAACTGAAAGGAGTTGAGAGTTAGAACTAGTTCTGCAAGACGAAGGAGAGCCGAGGTGGAGACAAGTGGGTTAGTTCTCCTGTCGAGAAAGAACTGGAGAGCTTGAAGTCCGTCGGAATGAGGTATGGAGGTGTACAATGAGCACACATCAAGGAGAAAGAGACGGTAAGTCCTGCCAGGCAACAACTCAATAGACGAAAAAACAGACAAGATGTGGTTCGTATCTTTCAAGAATGAAGGTAGTGTGGTGACTATAGGATTGAAGATACTATCAAGAAATTCGGAGATATGTTCCGTAGGACAAGAGCAAGCAGAAACGATGGGCCTACCCGGATTGTTCAGTTTATGAATTTTGGGGAGCATATAAAAGGCGGGTTTTCCTAAACAGCTATCGATGACACAAAGTGATGATGCGCCGGTAGGAAGGTCGTTAGAGGCAATTAAGTTCTTAATTACTGTACGGACTTTACTATTGTTAGATAGTGTTACATCAGAAGAACTAGTTTTATAGAATTGGGTGTCAAGTAATTGGTTGCGGCCTTCCTGAAGGTATAGTTCTTTGCTCCATACCACTATTGCACCGCCTTTATCGGCGGGTTTGATAACAATGTCATCACGTCGACGGAGGTGTGATAGAGCACGAAACTCGGACGGAGACATGTTAGAATGCCCTAGGCGTTTGGGGTGGAGCAGTCCAATATCGTGTAAAGTATTCTTGATGTAGAGATCAAAAATAGTACATTTAAGTAGTACATTTAAGTAGTACATTTAAGCTACTAACACTGTTTAGTTACACGCTGTGCATATTGTCCTGACATCATTACTGTAATTAGTTACACGCTGTGTATATTGTCCTGACATCATTAATGTAATTAGTTACACGCTGTGCATATTGTCCTGACATCATTACTGTTATTAGTTACACGCTGTGCATATTGTCCTGACATCATTACTGTAATTAGTTACTATTACATTTCTTTGTTATTAATTGTGGAAATTGTTTGTAATGTTGTAGACACAGGAAGATGAGTTAGTGAATGTCCATGTGTGATACGTCAACCACTGAAATATGTGACGTAAGCGTTTTATGCTGCCCAGATAAAGGTACTTCCTCTACCATGTTGTCCTGGCATGGACGGTGCAAGCGACAGACTGTACCAAAATGTAAGAAAAATGTTAAAATCTTCCTTTTTATTGTCTTAATATTATCATCATCATCAAGTAGCTTGTCCTGAGCAGAACTTTACCATCCTAACAGTCCTTCGGAATTTCTCTCTCTCTCGTAGGCCATATGTCCTGTCTTTGCAGCCGTCATGTTCAAACCATCAGTTACATCCTGAATACATCTTCTTCGTTGTCTTTGTCTTCTCCTTTTTGGCGGGATGAGTCCTTCCATGATGGTCTTCTTCAGCCCTTCATGTCTTTTTATATGTCCAAAATATCTCAATTTTCTCATTCTTATTTGTAGCATCAGTCAGTTTTCTTTGATTTTGAGTTCTTTCTGGATATATCTATTTGTTCTCTTCTCTGTTCATGTTATACAAGAGGACTCTTCTGTAACACTTATATTCAAAAGCACATATATGTTTTTCTACCGCCTTATTAAATGTCCCATTCTTCGCACCCATACGTTGCCACTGGAAATATGTATGCTCCTAGTATTCTTAGTACACTGAATGTTCTCACGATGTATTTTGATTTTGTGTAATTATTTCTACGATTTTGATAATGATACCATTGTCTGTATTGATGTTTCTGTCGAGAGTGTGGAGAAGTCAAGTGGTAGATTCTAGACTAGAGTATGAAAATGTGGTAGGATTGTTACTGCAAGGAGTGGATTTTGTCAGACAACTACACGCAGAATGAGGATGAAGATGGGGCAGATCTACACTAGGTTTTGTGGGCAACTAATATGTCAGACTATCCATTCCTGATTTACATATTTTAAATGGTTGACTCCGACATCTTCTTTGCGTTCGTTCTTTACGACCAATTTTAATCACTCTTTGTGAAATGTTTGATCTTTGCCAAGAACGTTTATACGTTGCACATTGGTTTGGCAGGCCCCTAAATGCATATTCTACACGTTTAGGACACATGCATCCGATTTCAGCCAAACCTCCTTAGTCGCCTCTTACGACATGCGTGGCAGGTAACAGTGGTTCTATTCTTTACACCCCAAATTTGGGCCCCGGTAACCACTCGGGTGACTGCTACATGAGTTAATGACAGATATAGTGTAATGGGTTTCGTATGCATATATTTTGTTTGAAGCAACATGAAGACTAAACTTGAAATTTAGCAGCTGATAATACAAGTGATGATGATGTTGTTGTTTATATCGATGAGTCTGTGCAAAGTGGTGAGAAGTCAGACTTAGGTTTCTAGGCTAGAGCGCATGGCAGAGTCGTTGCGAAAAGGAGCGGAGCATACAGGACTACTTCCAGTATGAGGATGAATATTGAGACCGTTACTGCTGCACTTCTTTCGCTCTCTGGGATTTGGTTAACTAGGGCCATTGTTGTATCTGCGTATAGCAGACACACAAGAAAACTAAACAATTTCCACACAAGCTGTCTACGCAGAATACTAAAAATAAACTGGCAGGACAAAATTCCAGACAGCGAAGTCCTCACAAGAGCAAAGATCCCAAGCGCCAACACCCTGTTGCAGAAGGCCCAAGTGAGATGGGTCGGTCACGTTGCTCGGATGCCTGATAAACGCATCCCAAAACAATTGATGTATGGCGAGCTTGAAGGGGGCAGACGTTTAGTTGGTGGACAGAAAAACGCTTTAAAGACACTCTTAAAGTGTCTCTGAAATGCTTTGATATAGACAATACGTGCTGGGAATTCCTTGCACAAGATCGCCAAATGTGGCGCTGTAACAACAAAAGAGGAACCCGAATAGCTGAGAATCATCGTATTGTTGAGTCACAGAGAAAACGAGCAGCGCGAAAAGACAGAGCACACAACACGCACATGTCTAACCTTGATCATGTATGCCCCACCTGGGGTCGGGGATTCTGTTCTAGGATTGGGCTCTACAGTCACCTCCGCACACACCAGAGAGGTGCAACAGCACACGTCTGAGATTGTTGTCATCATCGCTTGCGATGGACGGCTATTATAATTATTGTATCTGCCACTCAGGCTTTGCGTCGGAACATCCAGACTGACAGGTTGCGATATGAAGGGATGCCGTCTATAAAGGTTTCTAATCTCCAG
Source organism: Arion vulgaris (assembly GCA_020796225.1). Taxonomy (NCBI): domain Eukaryota; kingdom Metazoa; phylum Mollusca; class Gastropoda; order Stylommatophora; family Arionidae; genus Arion; species Arion vulgaris. The sequence continues at coordinate 4,161,991 of CM036758.1, read as the reverse complement.
AGACTTACGTGAATCTACTGTTATGGGCATGTGGTTGTTCAATGAGGACACAAACGTTGATACGATGCGGTCAAGTTCTTCTGTATCCCATTGGCAATCTCATTCATGTCTTTCCCCTATCTATAACCAGAATGTCATCATCAGGTGCCGTGCCGGCTGGCGTAGGCGATCACAAATCTCCACAAATCTCTGTCGTTGGTGTTTGCTATCAACTCAGATGTTGACGCTCTACCGTGCCATGAAGTTAGGCTATCCAAAATTTTCTCTCTCTGTCTTCCCTGTCTCGTCTACCCTCGATTTTACCGATTGTCACAATGTGTTCTAAACCTCCCTCCTCATCACATGCCCGAAAAATGATGACTGCCTCTTTCTTATATTAATGATGTCTTTCTGTATCTTCATCTCACTCACCTCAACATAAGTCATTTTAGCAGTCTCATTCAACACCTCAACATAAGTCATTTTAGCAGTCTCATTCAACACCTCTACATAAGTCATTTTAGCAGTCCATGGGATTCTCATCATTCTTCTGTTATCAGAATATCATCAGCAAATGACAATGGTATACCTCTTCCGTCAAAGCTTCATTAAGTAGGATACAGAACGTAGAGGCTGGCTTGGTACGAAAACAATAGACTGAATCCCTACAGAGGTCAACATCTTGCTTAATTACATTCATCTTCATTCTGGGGCACATTGGTGTTAAGAGCAATGAGAGAGCGGACAGGCTAGTTGGATCTGGCACCATATCAAGGGGCCAGTCAATGGATATATCTGACACTCTGAACGCTTTCATTAATTCTAGCAGCAAAGAGAACTTTTATCTAACTAAACCTATTTAACGTTAACGGCTAGATAGCACGAACATGGATTACAGATTTTAGTAGCAGGAAATGGGCAGCACAACAGACGTATGAGTAGGCTCATTAATAATTATAGATCTGGCAGGGATACTCGCTGGACGTTGTTGGATATAATATGAAGAAGATCAAACTATGGACATGTTCGGAGTGAATTGAATATATTCCAAACTGAAACTTCTATGGACATGTTCAGAGTGAATTGAATATATTCCAAACTGAAACTTCTATGAACATGTCCGGAGTGCATTGAATATATTCCAAACTGAAACTTCTATGGACATGTTCGGAGTGAATTGAATATATTCCAAACTGAAACTTCTATGGACATGTTCGGAGTGAATTGAATATATTCCAAACTGAAACTTCTATGGACATGTTCGGAGTGTATTGAATATATTCCAAACTGAAACTTCTATGAACATGTTCAGAGTGCATTGAATATATTCCAAACTGAAACTTCTATGGACATGTTCGGAGTGAATTGAATATATTCCAAACTGAAACTTCTATGGACATGTTCGGAGTGAATTGAATATATTCCAAACTGAAACTTCTATGAACATGTTCAGAGTGCATTGAATATATTCCAAACTGAAACTTCTATGGACATGTTCGGAGTGCATTGAATATATTCCAAACTGAAACTGAAACTGAAATTGATTCGATCCAGTGATTTAACGAGTTTGAAATTACACTCTTCACAAGTAAAGCTGGGTACCTAGGTGACAGTAATGAATGTGTTTAATCAGTGAGCCACAGGAACTATCAGTATACATGTCCTTCGATATCTGGTGAGAAAGACTGAGCACCTTTAGGTTTTGCTTAACGTACCATGACGTTGGTTTAGTAATAAATAAATAGTAAGGAATGGATACAAAGTGCTGGTCACACAAATGATCTCTTGTGATACAAAGTGCTGGTCACACAAATGATCTCTTGTGATACAAAGTGCTGGTCACACAAATGATCTCTTGTGATACAAAGTGCTGGTCACACAAATGATCTCTTGTGATACAAAGTGCTGGTCACACAAATGATCTCTTGTGATACAAAGTGCTGGTCACACAAATGATCTCTTGTGATACAAAGTGCTGGTCACACAAATGATCTCTTGTGATACAAAGTGCTGGTCACACAAATGATCTCTTGTGATTCAAAGTGCTGGTCACACAAATGATCTCTTGTGATACAAAGTGCTGGTCACACAAATGATCTCTTGTGATACAAAGTGCTGGTCACACAAATGATCTCTTGTGATACAAAGTGCTGGTCACACAAATGATCTCTTGTGATACAAAGTGCTGGTCACACAAATGATCTCTTGTGATACAAAGTGCTGGTCACACAAATGATCTCTTGTGATACAAAGTGCTGGTCACACAAATGATCTCTTGTGATACAAAGTGCTGGTCACACAAATGATCTCTTGTGATACAAAGTGCTGGTCACACAAATGATCTCTTGTGATACAAAGTGCTGGTCACACAAATGATCTCTTGTGATACAAAGTGCTGGTCACACAAATGATCTCTTGTGATACAAAGTGCTGGTCACACAAATGATCTCTTGTGATACAAAGTGCTGGTCACACAAATGATCTCTTGTGATCGATTTGAAATGATAGCTTCAACAAGGGAATATAGTGATAACCTTTAACATGATTAGGAGAGGGCATGTGACGTTCTAAGATCCCCGAGATCACTGACCTTATGATAGGTGAAATCGAGTTCCTAGTCATATTGGAGACGAACAATAAAACGCAAGTCCCGTATTCAAGCTTAGAACACACCAGAAGTCATGGCAGCTTAATATCGGTAAAATTTCTCTGCAAAGCTGCTGTCCAGGGAAAATTCATTAACGTTATTAAACAGATTAAGATAAAATTCATTAAGGTTATTAAACAGATTAAGATAAAATTCCTACAAAAATGTTTTACCATCTTCAAAATAACATTGGGACTCTCGTCAGTGCTACGAAGTTCGTGCTCTGACGTTGAGATCTTCCCGTGTAAAGAAGAGATCGGAGCACATTTGGTTATTTCTTGATGTGCAAAATGATGATGATCCAATCAATCAATCAATCAATCAATCAATTAACCTATCGATCATCTTATTTATTTATAAACTGATTATGTTTCATTTATCTTTAGATACCAATGAACAGAGAGGATGCAGGAGCTCCTCATTCCACAAGAAGAACAAAGTTAGATGTCTAGGCAAGAAAAGAAGTACATGTATTTATGAGAAATCAAGCTCGACTTTTGTTAAGTGGTCGACGACTTCTAGCACCGGCAAAGCAGTAGTTTAATCTGTATTGTTTATGTACTGCTACCAGAGATAATAATATTATATATTCAGATAAAGAATACTTAATATAGGAAATGAGGAATACTTTAGGTAGAAATTTGGTACTGTAGGCAGAAATGAAATACTTTAGGAAGAAATGAAATACTTTAGATAGAAATGAAATACTTTAGGAAGAAATGAAATACTTTAGGAAGAAATGAAATACTTTAGGTAGAAATGAAATACTTTAGGAAGAAAGAAAACAATTTGGAAAGAAATGGAATACTATAGAAGAAAATTAAATACTTTAGAAAGAATCTTATAGAAAGAAATGAAATATTTAAGGAATAAATCACATACTTTAGGAAGAAATGAAATATTTTAGGAACATATAAAATACAATAGGAAGAAATGAATACTATAAATTTGAAATTAATAACTATAGAAAGCAAGTAATACTATCAAATAAAATAATGATAGATTTATTTCAAACCTAGTTGAGGATACACGTCACAATCATGTCCCACTTTATTTGATATACTATGAGAACCGCTGTTAGAACAGAACAAATTGTCGTTGATTTAAAGAGAATTTGATATGATACTAGAACTAATACGCAATGAGCTGATGCAAGTGGACAGGGTAAAAGACAGTTTTTAAAATTCGAATAACATAGTTTTAGAGTGCAACAGAATATCCATGCAGTAAATTATCTCTCAAATTTGTAGAATCAGTTCAGTGGAAGAAAACAGAATGAGAACTATTAGATTTCAAACCAAATTACTTTACAGAATGTACTTGGTGCTGGTAGTGACTAGGCTGACTAGGAAGTGGAGAAATGACAATATTAGTACAGAATCTGGGGAAAAAAAGTACAAGAACATTAGATCTGACATTCAGGGACGTAATTCTTAAAGAACATCTTTTAACCTTGAACCAGATTCAGTATACGGTGTTCATCTAACAATGTCTACCATCAAAGATAATACTAGTTTGATTAACCCTCCAGAATGCTCACAGTCGACACCGGTGGACGCGCCCATTTCCGAATCTCGCCAAGACTATTTGGGGCCAGAGTCAACGAGTGGATATCGGTTGGACTCGTCCGTAGATCCAGAGATGAGGATTAACGAAAGCGACAATGAAGCAGAAAATGAATTAAGCGAAAGAACCTTATCATCTTTATCCATTCAGCCTTCTAATCGCTCTCAACATGTGACATCTCAACAGGACACACAGTCTTTTGCAGCATCGTTATCTTCACAAATCAGTAATGGTTCAATTGCATCCGCCCCTGTAACATTAACAGCGCTGGCCTCTTCTGCAGTTACCGCACTTACAGAATATATGGTTTCCTCTAATCTACTGGATATCCCATCTTTGAATCGGCAGGATACCCCATCTCCATGGCAACAGTTTTTAGATTTGGCTAGCGTCATGAGTGATGAGCAGGAGATTCCAGTAAACCAGAGCACCGGAAGTGACGAAGTGATTCAACACCGCAGACGACGCCAACGACTACAGCAAACGTACCAACCGTCTACATCTAGATCACTGCTGCAGCCTCTTCCGCAGAACATTGATTCAAATGTGGTAGGACTAGCTTTGTTGTTATCTGACAGGGACGAGGAGAATGCACCTGCAATTAGACCAGACCTTCTACCAGACGTCACTCAAGCACATCTCTTAAATAGAGTCTTACCCGCAGAAGTATTAGCTCAAATCCGAGAAGGAAACAGAATCACTCAACTTCGACCACAGTTACGGAGACCTCAAACGCCGCCGCCTCAACCACCACCACCACCCCCTCCTCCAGCTGCATTTCAAGCACACAGGCAGCCTCTACCTCACAATATTAACGAAATAGGTCATGCCCATCTAAGGGAAGTTAATCACATCACACAACATCCTCTACAACCATCTCCAACATCCACAAGACCTCGTCAATTTCGTCGACACTCCTCATCTACCCGATGATACTAAATCCTTTAAATAAAACCAAACGTGTTGTTTTTGAGTCTCGTCCTGTCTAGCTATTTACACAATGAAACATCATGGACAATTTTCACTTCTCATTGTTATACTAAATATGTTTCAAAGGTTGTTGTAAGTCCATGTTGTTGTATTATTTCTCTGTTTGTACTGTCTCTAATACCGCTTCTTAAAGTGATGTAAGACAGTGTGGACATAAGCCTGTGAAATTTAATGGAAGCATGGCTAGTGCAGTTGCCGTGAAATTGTTCAGGTTACGTTTTTCCGTTATGCCCCCGACAGAAAAACTAATTGGTCTTACCGGAGATTAAACCATGGTCTCCCGAATGAGATCCCGCGCTCTAATCCATTCGCACTGACGCTACACTATTATTTATCTAATTATGTCAATCTTCTCCAGGGGGTCAAAGGCGCATGGGGACAACGCCGCGCCAGGATTAGTGAGCTGGCACTAATTAAGATCCTACCCCACCTCCTCGTGGTGACCCTGGAAACAGACATTGATTTCTGTCTGGCTAAGCGAGTAGGGATCGAGGGAGAGCTACAGGTAGTGGTAGTAGTGCAAGCACGGAACAGCAATGCAAGTCCCAAAATCCCTGAACAAAATGCACGCAACTCCTGGCCGATGACCAATAAAAAAAAAATCTTCAAATTATTGCAGAAACGTAAGAAAACACCAGTGCACGAGTCGTCAGCGAACGAATGCTAACTTCCACGGAATAAATGACCGTACTAAAATTGCTACCTACGGGACAAGAGTCCATAAGTACGATGTGGAACAAGTCAACGGTCGCTTCACAAGTATCAGCTTCCCGGCCTATGGGAAGGGCCGTACCAATGGACATGAAGGGACGAGAGGTGCATTCAGAGCAGAGACGTGGGCCTATATGGGGTGATACTCGGAGCCCTGAGCCCGAGTCGGGCTGCGTGTCATGGCAGTCTCGAGACACGGTAAATGTGAGCACGGTGAGAAACCCGATAAACTCGTGGGCAGGCACTAAAGTGGAGCGACCATGCATACACAGGTGAGCACAAAGGCGAGGCAGACACGCAAGGTGCTGGTGATGGAGCGACGGGAAAGCGTGGCAAACGTAGGAGTGAGCGGTCCACCTGGATGAGCAGGGAAAACTGGAAAGTCCAGCGGTCTTGAATCCAGTACAAATCAAAGGTCTCGACAAGTGTCTCTGAAAAACATTGTAACGCATCATAACGATACGTAGGAAGATTGCGGTAAACTCCGTACAAGAGGCCAAGCGCAGATAAACCTATTGGGTAAAGTTCGCCGAGCGCAATGCCTAAAATTGCGTTTAGGGCCTAACGAAACTGCCCTTCCTGGGACAACCGGGCAGTTTACTATTGCATTAACAACTAACATCTCCGGAAGAGCTCAGGTGGGTGATGTTGGCGAGTGTCAAATTTTAGTTGCGTTGCTAGCACCGATTGAAATAACCCTCTAGAATATCTGCACAGCCCCAGTCCAGTGTTTCTCGGGGACAGGGAAAATGCAGAGCAAAACTTTGCAAATTGCTAAGTGCCGACATGCGCCCCGAGACGGCTGAGCATACTCCTACTCAAGAACAAACTCACCGTGGATAGAAAAGTAAGACCGATAATGCAAAGGCTTGACTGGTACAAACCCAAACATTGGCTAAGAGCAGTATTTTTCGGACGCCGAGCATCCTAAACACGTGACGTCCAAACACCATGGCTCAGATCATATAAAGGCTAAGCATACCGCCAACATATGATCATGTGCGTGACAAGCACATGCGTCTCCAATGACCGAGAATGTTTCCTAATCCGGAACGACCTCACAGTCAGAAAGGGCGCTCAGTGTAGATTTACTGTTTGGCGTAGATCACAAAGCCCAATTATACGGCAAAAAGATGATCGTAAAGGCGTAGATCCAAGCCAAAATATACGGCACAACGGATCGTTCTATGGCAAGTTACCCTAGTAAATAAACAGCTGGCTGAAATCGGGTGGGCGGACTTAGTCACAAAGGGCACAACGTAATCGCACAACGTAAAAGCCGTTCCTGTCAAAGATCAATTATATATCACAAAAAGAATGATAAAATCGAAGAACGAACGAGAGAAGAAGAATTTTCTCTAGAAACTAATGTTACGAATTGTGGCAGGAAGCTTCAGTCTTGTTTTTGTGCCAGATTAGTTACAGATGTTGTGTTTAAACATTTGGTATTACGTTGATGTTGCTTATCCATCTGAACTTTGACTTCTTGGTACTCTCAAACTTGATCTTTTACAATTCTAGGCGGCACGTGATAGTTGACTCGATTTTATTCATTTCTTCTTCAGTGATCTCTGGTCATGCACTTGATTTACTGTTCGACCACAAACTGGGCAGTCAGCTTCAGTGATTTCTGGTCATGCGTTTAATTTACTGTGCGACCACAAACTGGGCAGTCAGCTTCAACGATGTCTGGTCATGCGCTTAGGTCTGTCAGGTTTCCCAAAGCTTAGTTTTCAGGTCGACTGTATTTGATTTCCAGTCTCTTTCTGAATAATTCAGGGCAAATATGTTTTTACAACAGTGTCTCTCATAGTATGTCTCTTCTGGTAACGTTGATGGGTCATTTTCTTCTCCAACAGCTCATACGAAACACTTTTGATCTATGCCTACTGTGTGTTAGATAATGACTTTGTTTCATTTTCTGTCTCTACTGTGTGTTAGATAATGACTTTGTTTCATCTTCTGTCTCTTCTGTGTGTTAGATAATGACTTTTCTTCATCTTCTGGTGAAGATTATAACTCTTCAGAAACACCTAATCTAATACAGTGTAGTCGTCCTCTCTTGCGTCATAAATTGAGTTTAGGTGTCTCCTTCGATCTGTCTTGGTAAAGTTGGTGTCTCATTCGATCTGTCTTGGTAAAGTTGGTGAGTTCTCACAACCATTTCATCTTTGTCGTTGCCGCCTATGAAGATTTAAATGAATGAATGAAGATTTGAATGATGATTTGATTGAATGAACACAGACAAGTAGATTTGAACGAATGAATAAGCAAATGAATTAGGTAATTAATGAAGAATTTAATGAATTAATGAAGTTTTGAATTAATTTCACAAATAAATAACCTCAAAATTAGAATACTCAACAATTTCTAATTTAAGACTGAACAAAAAATGACACATTCGCATTTTAACAAAAAGTAGGATTGGTCAAACCCGAATGGAAAGATGTGAGCGGGCTGACAAATTTGGAATGCTGGTTATAAATGGAAACGGTCGAGAAAGTAAATCGTCGGAAGTCGCGTAACGGCTGTAGTTAAGAAATCGTTAGTCAATAATATATGTTGGGGGATGAAGGGAGACAAACCTCAAATTAGTTCAAGGCCAACAATTCTAATTTGAGTGATCACACGAGATAAATAAAAGATGGACGCTGACAGAAATTTGATATCTCAGAATAGATGAAATATACAATTAATAACTAGAAATCTTTAGCTAAGCTCAACACAATCTGGAAAGCAAAAAGGATTAAATCTTAATCATCATATCGGGTGCGTGCCGCTGGCGTAGGCGATTATGGATCTCCACAAATCCATGCCTCTGTTGTTTGTTATCATCTTTAATGTTGACGTCCTTCCGTGCCACGCAGTCAGGCTATCCAAACTTTCCGCTCTCTGTTTTCCTCTGTCTCATCTACCCTCGATTTTTTCTCTCTCTCTCTCTCTCTCTCTCTCTCTCTCTCTCTCTCTCGCATTCGTAGCTTTGCCAAGAACGTTTTTTACGTTACAATCTTCAGTACCATTTGGAGCTCTGGTGTTTGTCCTTCGGCGATGTGTCCGATTTCAACCAGTGTTGACTGGGTTCGCTCTCCGTCAGCTTTTGACTGTCCCCAGCCTACCTGCAAGGCAGCAGTTTACAATGTGTTTTAAACCTCCCCTCCTCATCACATGTCCGAAAAATGATAAACTGCCTCTTTCTTATATTGATGATAAGCTTTCTCTGTGTCTTGATCTCATTCAACACCTCACCATTTGTCATTTTAGCAGTCCAAGGAATTCTCATCATTCTTCTATAAAACCACTTCTCTGTGCCCAAGGAATTTTTCAATCTGTGTGTTTATTGTCCATGACTCGCATCCGTATGTCAGTATTGATTCTATGTAGCAATGAATAATTCTCATTCTGGTCTCAATTGACAAAGACTTGTTGCATTTAATGCTTCTCATTTTCTGGAACGATGTTTTCGCCTGCCCTATTCTGCTCTTTATTTCTGATCGGCATCTATCATCTGATGTTACCAGGACTCCGAAGTATTTAAATTGCTGCACTTGTAGCTCAGTCCAATTTACTGTGATGGTGCATTTTGTCGGATTCTGCTTTTCTGAAATGATAAAATAACTTCTGCCTTTTTAATATTCTGAAATATTAATTCAAAACTTAAAATATCTAGCAGCAATATCCTGGGAGTGTTACTATACAGTAATAAGGGCTGGAACATGACCCACAACATCATACATAAGATAGTGATATTTAAAAATAAATCGTTAAGAAGAATTCCGCGAATATTCTAGCCAAATACGATATTTTATCGCGGCTGTAAGGTGGTAGCCTTCATAAACATCAAATGGCACACATTAAAACACTTCAACAGACTTCGAGCAGCTCTCATTCGAAAGCGTGGGACACTTGGTTTAGTCGTTCAACCGTACTAGGCCCGCTCGTTACGACACTGCCGATAGAAACACCCATCCCCTTCCCCAAATGAAAAACTTGTTAAAATGGAGAAACACCATCATTGGAGACAATCATTACAAAAATAAGATGGAGGTGGTATGTTCACGTATGACGTATGCTAGTAGGGACACTGGCTAGGTCAGTTCTCCGATGGACAGTGGATGAGTAAAAAATGGCGTGTATGTCCAGAACTTAAAGAAGAATAATGAAAAGTAAGTTGAAAGATAATGACCGGATATAGGAAATAATTGTAGAACAGCGACACAACGATAACAATGGAAATTAATTATGGAAGCCTTGTTGTTAAAATGGACAGGAAGAGAATCCAGACCTCGTCGTGTGGTTCATGGATCTCTTATCTAGACCTCGTCGTGTGGTTCATGGATCTCTTATCTAGACCTCGTCGTGTGGTTCAGGAATCTCTTATCTAGACCTCGTCGTGTGGTTCAGGAATCTCTTATCTAGACCTCGTCGTGTGGTTCAGGAATCTCTTATCTAGACCTCGTCGTGTGGTTCAGGAATCTCTTATCTAGACCTCGTCGTGTGGTTCAGGGATCTCTTATCTAGACCTCGTCGTGTGGTTCAGGAATCTCTTATCTAGACCTCGTCGTGTGGTTCAGGAATCTCTTATCTAGACCTCGTCGTGTGGTTCAGGGATCTCTTATCTAGACCTCGTCGTGTGGTTCATGGATCTCTTATCTAGACCTCGTCGTGTGGTTCAGGAATCTCTTATCTAGACCTCGTCGTGTGGTTCAGGAATCTCTTATCTAGACCTCGTCGTGTGGTTCAGGAATCTCTTATCTAGACCTCGTCGTGTGGTTCAGGAATCTCTTATCTAGACCTCGTCGTGTGGTTCATGGATCTCTTATCTAGACCTCGTCGTGTGGTTCAGGAATCTCTTATCTAGACCTCGTCGTGTGGTTCAGGAATCTCTTATCTAGACCTCGTCGTGTGGTTCAGGGATCTCTTATCTAGACCTCGTCGTGTGGTTCATGAATCTCTTATCTAGACATCGTCGTGTGGTTCAGGGATCTCTTATCTAGACCTCGTCGTGTGGTTCAGGGATCTCTTATCTAGACCTCGTCGTGTGGTTCAGGGATCTCTTATCTAGACCTCATCGTGTGGTTCATGAATCTTTTATCTAGACCTCGTCGTGTGGTTCATGAATCTCTTATCTAGACCTCGTCGTGTGGTTCAGGGATCTCTTATCTAGACCTCGTCGTGTGGTTCAGGGATCTCTTATCTAGACCTCGTCGTGTGGTTCATGGATCTCTTATCTAGACCTCGTCGTGTGGTTCATGGATCTCTTATCTAGACCTCGTCGTGTGGTTCATGAATCTCTTATCTAGACCTCGTCGTGTGGTTCAGGAATCTCTTATCTAGACCTCGTCGTGTGGTTCAGGAATCTCTTATCTAGACCTCGTCGTATGATTCAGGGATCTCTTATCTAGACCTCGTCGTGTGGTTCATGAATCTCTTATCTAGACCTCGTCGTGTGGTTCATGGATCTCTTATCTAGACCTCGTCGTGTGGTTCATGGATCTCTTATCTAGACCTCGTCGTGTGGTTCATGGATCTCTTATCTAGACCTCGTCGTGTGGTTCATGGATCTCTTATCTAGACCTCGTCGTGTGGTTCAGGGATCTCTTATCTAGACCTCATCGTGTGGTTCATGAATCTTTTATCTAGACCTCGTCGTGTGGTTCATGAATCTCTTATCTAGACCTCGTCGTGTGGTTCATGGATCTCTTATCTAGACCTCGTCGTGTGGTTCATGAATCTCTTATCTAGACCTCGTCGTGTGATTCAGGGATCTCTTATCTAGACCTCGTCGTGTGGTTAATGAATCTCTTATCTAGACCTCGTCGTGTGGTTCAGGGATCTCTTATCTAGACCTCGTCGTGTGGTTCATGAATCTCTTATCTAGACATCGTCGTGTGGTTCAGGAATCTCTTATCTAGACATCGTCGTGTGGTTCAGGAATCTCTTATCTAGACATCGTCGTGTGGTTCAGGAATCTCTTATCTAGACATCGTCGTGTGGTTCAGGAATCTCTTATCTAGACATCGTCGTGTGGTTCAGGAATCTCTTATCTAGACATCGTCGTGTGGTTCAGGAATCTCTTATCTAGACATCGTCGTGTGGTTCATGGATCTCTTATCTAGACCTCGTCGTGTGGTTCAGGGATCTCTTATCTAGAGATCAGTTAGGAATGCTGCTAGAGCTACGGAATTCGTGTTTAGTGTAACACTTTCGGCAGGCGGTGGACGATTTATGCTTAAAGAGACCGAATCATATTAAAAACCGTGCAAGGAAGTCAATTCTTCTCTATTTTGGGGGAAACGACGTAGCCGACAAACTAGCCAAAGAAGGCGGCGACTACCTCAGACTGATCTCGAGATCAGTTACGAGGAAGCTAAAACACCCATCGACTCGCACTATAGAAACAAATGGACAAAAGACCATCCTCAGTATACCAACAGCGACGGATACTATGGTCTCTCTCGTAGTGAACAAGTTGCCATACTTCGCCTCCGTACCGAACACAACAAGCCCCGATCCCACATGTTCCACAAATTTAAAATTGGCACAACTAGCCTGTGCCCATGCAAAAAGGCGGATATGACGGCAGAACACGTTCTGCAAGACTGTCAACGGTTAGCAGGTATAAGAAAAAAACATGGCCCAAAAACACAGAGCTTCGCGAAAAGCTGTACGGAGGAACATAGTCCCTTAAAACCACGGTAAAATTCATGATAAAAGTTGGTTCATCAGTCTAGGCCGGGAACACAAGAGAGAGATACAGAGCAAGCTATGGGGAACTTTTGAGGAAGTCCAACTGAGATGCAGCTTCATAGAGGCAACCCATCTCATAATGTTTTTTGTGTTGTTTTTTGGATCCAGCACTTGAGCTTTGAGCCTTCGGTTCGGTGCCATGGACATCGTAAATCTGGAGAACATGTGGCTTTTTGCCAGCCCGTGGAATTGAACCACACTCATAGGGGGCTTGTCACCCTTCGTCCAACCCGCTACAAACACGCTGGTCAGCCGGGCTATCTCATGTTTTAGACGAGCATATGAAACCGATCGAAAAGAAGAATAGGAAACGTTTAGATAGTGTTTAGATGAAATGATTAAAGAAAATACGATCTAGTGGCTACAAAATCAATTATTAAATGAGAAGTTTAAAAGTTATTTGTATATCCTTTACAGGATTTTGTGAATCAACCCCAGCTTTTTAACGCTGTTTGTTCATTTTTCTAGGCATTATTATGTTCAGTAGTTTGCAATTGCTTTCTGAACGGGTGATGCCATCGTCCTTTTGTAAAAATCTACGCGAAACAATTTGCAACCAATCTGTCCTCATTGTGATTCGAGCTCAGAACGTCGAGGTTAATAGACCGAGTCACTATTCCATAAGCCACAGATGTCACCAATGCGAAGTTTATATGACGTAAATAAAGCCACTAATAAAGATATTTTGCAACAAAAAAAGGGTTTCTTTTTGTCACAGTGACTTGGTAAGCCGCAGGCATTATTTTATTAATTACCTAAACGGACTCCAAGTTGACATTTACTGGTCTGCAACTGTTCACTTTGCGAGGATTCTACAGCGTATCGCTGCTGCTCATAGTTTGTGTTCTCATGTGAACAACAGACTTAGTGGTAGCTTGGTGTGTGTACTTTCTGAGCAGACACCTACAGACAGACAGTTTTAGTGGTAGCTTGATGTGTGTACTTTCTAGCAGACACCTACAGACAGACAGTTTTAGTGGTAGCTTGATGTGTGTACTTTCTAGCAGACACCTACAGACAGACAGTTTTAGTGGTAGCTTGGTGTGTGTACTTTCTGAGCAGACACCTACTGACAGACAGTTTTAGTGATAGCTTGGTGTGTGTACTTTCTGAGCAAACACCTACAGACAGACAGTTTTAGTGATAGCTTGGTGTGTGTACTTTCTAGCAGACACCTACAGACAGACAGTCTTAGTGGTAGCTTGGTGTTTGTATTTTCTAAGCAGATATTCTTCTGTTTGGTCTGGTACGGATTTCTAGCTGAACTCCTTCTTATGAATTAGCTCCCTTTGTTTGTTACTTTACAACACTCTGCATATACTTCTTCTTCTGCGATCAACTTCTGCTATGCGACTACTCCGGTATGTGTCATAAACAGGACGGTTCGCTTGAGGTCTTCTGCGATCAACTTCTGCTATGCGACTACTCCGGTATGTGTCATAAACAGGACGGTTCGCTTGAGGTCTTCTGCGATCAACTTTCGCTATGCGACTACTCCGGTATGTGTCATAAACAGGGCGGTTCGCTTGAGGTCTTCTGCGATCAACTTCTGCTATGCGACTACTCCGGTATGTGTCATAAACAGGACGGTTCGCTTGAGGTCTTCTGCGATCAACTTCTGCTATGCGACTACTCCGGTATGTGTCATAAACAGGACGGTGCGCTTGAGGTCTTCTGCGATCAACTTCTGCTATGCGACTACTCCGGTATGTGTCATAAACAGGACGGTTCGCTTGAGGTCTTCTGCGATCAACTTCTGCTATGCGACTACTCCGGTATGTGTCATAAACAGGGCGGTTCGCTTGAGGTCTTCTGCGATCAACTTCTGCTATGCGACTACTCCGGTATGTGTCATAAACAGGACGGTTCGCTTGAGGTCTTCTGCGATCAACTTCTGCTATGCGACTACTCCGGTATGTGTCATAAACAGGACGGTGCGCTTGAGGTCTTCTGCGATCAACTTCTGCTATGCGACTACTCCGGTATGTGTCATAAACAGGACGGTTCGCTTGAGGTCTTCTGCGATCAACTTCTGCTATGCGACTACTCCGGTATGTGTCATAAACAGGACGGTTCGCTTGAGGTCTTCACTGGTTCCCCCAAAGTTTATTCTGAAGAGTAGTTCTGTTAGATTTCCATTCTCACGCTGGGACAGTCTTACAAGATGTGCTTTGGGGGACTGCTTTGGGGCTTCACATGTGCAGGAAGTCGAGTTCTTGAGGACCATTCTGCACATACTAGAACACTCAGACAGTCAATCGTAGCCCGTAGTAGTCATTATGTTGTCGAGCTCAATGGGAAATTCCCGAAAATCATCTAATTCACGTCATCTGACCATTGTATTCCAGTAGTTTTAAAGATAGAAGAAAAAAAACTGTAAAAACAACATGCAAAAATAAGGTTAAATTATGTAACTAATTAAACTTAACCACAAGTAATATCAGTAATAATCTTCTTCTTCTTCAAAAGCTCCATCTCGACCCCTTGTTAAACCGCTCTTTGTGATTTATATGTGATCCGAGCCTAAGAGCGATTGTACGTTGTGCCAGTTATGCGCCTACAAGTAGGTCAGCACTTTCAATTTCTGCGATACTTTTTATTTATTAGGTAGCTTCCTAGGCCCTCTACCTCAGCCGCCTCTTACGACGCGCCTTGTAGGTAACAGTGTTCCTATTCTTTGTTCCCCTTGCAAGCCCTAGCAACACACGGGCGAGGTTATATTATGTCACAAATTAAATTTAACCTCAAGTAATATCTATAACATTTTCCTCTTTTCATCCATAAATAATCAGTGATTCATCGTATAAAATTGCCAGAAGGCATACACTATCCTATCAAACATGCATACAAATCAGCCCACTATAACGGGAATTTCTGAATTCTCGACTGAAGTCTCTGGACCTTATAAATATAGAAGGATGTGAGTTAACCTACCACTCTCCGAATCCGGACTTGTGCAAATCTATACTACGCGGTTATCAAGTTCGCCTGTTTCTTTAAGGTATATTTATTCACAGCCAACTTTAGATAACTAGGCCAGACAGCTGGGTGGGGGTTCCCTGACCTAGATCAGAAAAGGGGTCGGAAAATATAGATGTTTGATAGAACACTGCAAGCTTTTTTGTAATTTTACTCAATTCTGTGAGTCTATGGTTATTTATTGGTGAAAACTGCATGCGAAGACTGGACTCGGCAGATTGTGCGGAAGAAACTATACTCTGGTTCAACGGACAAGAAGGCGTCTGACAGCACCGCGCTGCGAAGCGTAGTGAGCACGGCCAGGCACGCAGAATGCCCTGGTCATCCGCTGCAACCAGATCCTTCTCCAGCCGTCTCGACTTTGTCCTGCCACTGGACACAGAAGGAATTGGGCGAGAGAGTGAGATCAACGAACTGCGCAACTCTTTCTCTTGACCATTGGCCCTTAATGACGAGCCGCCACTGCTTATTGTTAAACTTAACTTGTTGCATAATATAACTTTGATTTAGCATTTTGTGTTAATTTTAAAATGAATTCGTCTATATACACCAATACTAGAATGCGAGGTCACGTGGTGTAGTTGTGGTCTGATTTCCCATAATTCTTACCTGAGTCCGAAGGCCCATAAGTTTATAGTTGGCTGTGATTTATCACACATTTTCTGTTTTATAAAACTCTCAAAAAAGGACAGATTCTATTGGGGAAGGTTCTAAAGGAAAGGGGGACAGGTTCTAAAGGAAAGGGGGACAGGTTCTAAAGGAAAGGGGGACAGGTTCTAAAGGAAAGGGGGACAGGTTCTAACGGAAAAGGGGACAGGTTCTAACGGAAAGGACTATTGTTCTGCTTAACGAGGTTAGCTCGAGATTATGTCCTATGTCTAATTTCTTAAGTATATTTCGTGCGTGAACCAAGTGGAATTCAAGGTGTTTAAGATGAGCATTCATTTCCTTTGCTGCAAAGTTTCATGTGTTGTGCTAAATAATTGATTGATTGATTGATTCATCTTTCTGGTGTAAGAAACAGATCGGAGCACACATAGTTACTCACCGAAGTGCAGTGATGATAGCCCTTTCTATCAACCAATCAATTGATTGAATTAGTTCCTTGTTTAAAACTGCAATTTATCAAAGCCTCGCAGAAGGAAATAGCAGATTTAATAAGTAAGTGGTGCTATCAGGATAAACATCTGAAGAATAACAATTTTGAATAACGCATAGCGTTCATAAAGGTGCTCAGTCTCTCTATGCTGATTACCAAGCAACTAGTTGTTTGTAAATTTTGCGGATTTCAGAATACACCTACTTCTTGTTCTGATTTCACTGATTATCGTTTGTTATGTAGGAGATTCAATCATCTTGAAGCCGATGTACGCTCTTTCATCGCAAGGATGAGCGTTTTATTAGTTATATCAGAGCATGTAGGCAACAAATGTGAAAACAATAATTAACTTAATCTTCTTCTTCTGCGTTTGTTCGCTATGAATTCAGACGCAGCCATGGTGCTTGGTGTGCCGCTTCTGATTGATTTTTGCGTGAAAGCTTTCTTACCGTTTAATTTGTTTCCTCTCCATACAGTTGGACCGTCTCCGACTTCAGAGTTGATAATTAACTCATTTCGAAGAATCCAAGACGTATTTTATTGATCCCCACTGTGTACGCTTCTTTATATCCGGATGTTGCACACCCCAGAGATGGCATGAGTAAGGACTGACGGCCTCCGTATAAACAGTCAGATCTGATACCATGCTACAGTATAACTTCAGATGTGCTACCATGCTACAGTATAACTTCAGATGTGCTACCATGCTACAGTATAACTTCAGATGTGCTACCATGCTACACTATAACTCCAGATGTGATACTTTAATGTGTACTTTTTCTGTTTGTAAAATCTGAGTTATCCGTCTGTATAAGTTTGTGACAATGATGAAATGCCAATGGCATTGCGAAAACCATTACTCCAGTGCTATATTGAACCAATACTTATGTATGGTAGCGAATCATGGACAATGAGCAAACAATCAATACGATCATTAGAAGCCACAGAGATGTGGTTTTACAGAAGAATGTTGACAATTCCATGGACAGCAAAGAAAACAAATGTGGAGGTTTTAAATCAGGCAAGTACACAAAGAAACCTTATCAAACGAATAAGAATCCGACAATCAAGGTTCTTCGGACATATAATGCGAAGAGAAAGTTTAGAACATTTGGTGACTACAGGTAACATTCAGGAAGGAGAGATCGTGGAAGACAGAGGGAGAAGATGTTGGATGGCTTGACATCATGGTTCGACAAAATATCGACGTCAGAACTGATTACATGCACCAAGCAAAGAGAGTTGTGGAGAGACATGATCGCCTACTCCGGCAGGCACGGCACTTGATTGATTGATAAGTTTGTATTTCTCCACACTCGCTCGAGTAGTTGAAGACAGAGATTCATGGCGTACTTTTTGTGCTGATGTCTCCACAGTGACAACCCTAGGACCCTAACTGGTTGCGGGCTTTATTATATTAATATTATTATTATTATTATAAGTTTGTGTCATGCTGGATAATATGAATACACTTTAGCTGAAACTCTGATGTACCTGTCTTACTTGCCGTAGGAGTCTAACGGGTGCAATGTATACTCATGTTCTCGGCACAAACTACACAGATCACAATGAGTGGTTGACCTGATTGTTAAGCATGAACGCAATCAACAACAAACACTCAAGAGAGAGTTACTCTTCCAGGTATACATGAAGCTCAAAACATTAAGACCATCTACTCTGAGTTGTAGAGGTAATTCGGCCATGGTGACACATGATCAAATAAGATGTCTATTTTCTGACCCTGCTCTAATCCAAGCCTCGGTCCATCAGGGACTACCAATATTGTCCTTTCATCATACTTTTCATTAGACTTTCTGAATGTCTAGGCCCATGACATCAAATACCCCAATGTTCACCATTGTTTATCAGTCTTTTTCCAAGATGCAGGTGACCAGACCAACGTAGCTGGGATTGTTCAAATCTAGTGTGAATGGGTGTATTTGGTATTGTTCCAATATAGACTGAAATCGGGGTAGCTGGGATTGTGTCAATCTAGTGTGAAGTGATGTATTTGGAATTGTTTCCATCTAATGAGAAGGGAGATACTAGAGTTGTACCAATCTAGTGTGACGGAGGGTAGTTAGGATTGTACCAATCTAGTGTGACGGAGGGTAGTTAGGATTGTACCAATCTAGTGTGACGGAGGGTAGTTAGGATTGTACCAATCTAGTGTGACGGAGGGTAGTTGGGATTGTACCAATCTAGTGTGACGGAGGGTAGTTGGGATTGTACCAATCTAGTGTGACGGAGGGTAGTTAGGATTGTACCAATCTAGTGTGACGGAGGGTAGTTGGGATTGTACCAATCTAGTGTGACGGAGGGTAGTTGGGATTGTACCAATCTAGTGTGACGGAGGATATTTTGAAATTGTTCCAATGTTGATATAAATATATAATAGATGAAAGATATCACATCAAATAGATCTGATAGACATAATTAATTATGACAGCCTTTAAAGTTAGCTAATCTCATAATTGAATCTGTGTCTTTTGTTTGTTTAAAAAAACTAAAAGATAAATGATAAATAACGACGGTGAAACTTAATTTTTTTTACTTCCTGACGTAATCGATACTGGTATTATCTTTGATAATCTGAACAATCTGTAGTCTGTAATCATTTCAATTAAAAATGATATCTACACTCCCATATTATAAATTGTCTGTATTATGTATACGTTTGCGTAATCGAATTCTAGACTTGAACGTTTTAATGTAGACCGAAATACAAGGTCGTTTCTGAGAAATGATGCATCTAGTTTTTCTAATTACCAGATGGGTTTGTATTTTATCATAGGTGTGTCGGTGTAGGGTTACAAAATGGGTTGTATTGTATCATAGGTGTGTCGGTGTAGGGTTACCAAATGAGTTGTATTGTCTCAGGGGTGTGTTGTTGTAGAATTACTAGATGAGTTGTATATTGTCTCAGGGGCGTGTTGGTGTAGGGTTACCAGATGGGTTGTATTGTCTCAGGGGTGTGTCCTCTAGGGTTACTAGATGAGTTGTACTGTCTTAGAAGTGTGTCGTCAAAAAGTAATTTGCCGTCCTACCTCCTGCACACTAGGGAATAGAAATGCGAAGTGACTTCAGACCCTAAGGTCCAAAAAGGAAAAAGGGGGAAATGAATTTATTTTATTTCAAAGATACTTCAAACAGCAAATAAAGGAAGTATTTAGTCTACAAACACTGAAATGTCATCTAAATGGTGGCACAGAGGAAGATATAAAATCACGTCTAAGTAAGGCCAGAACCGCTTTGCCAGAATGAAACCAGTATGGAAGTCCAAAATCTACAATAGGACCACAAAGCTTAAACTCTATAAAAGCATTGTTTTGCCAGTTTTGCTCTACGGATCGGAGTGTTGGAGGATGACCAAAGGAGATACTAGCAGGCTGTCAGTTTTCCACCACTCTTGTCTTCGCAGAATCTTGGGAATCTTTTGGCCAGTAAAAATATCCAATAACCAACTACTCCAAGACACAAGACAAGAGGCAATGAATGACATACTCAAAAGAGAAGATGGAAATGGCTCCGACATGTTATGAGAATGAGACAAGAAATGCCTGCAAGGATAGCCCTCACTTGGACACCAGAAGGAAAGAGAAAGAAAGGCAGACCACGGAAAACATGGAGGCGCATGATGGAAGAGGAACTAGACACCGCATCTCTGACGTGGGGCTCTGCGCTGAAGGTTGCACGGGACAGGAGAGCATGGAAAGTCCTTTCTGAAGCCCCATGTGTCACTAGGCATGACGGGATTAAGTAAGTAGAACTGAAATGTCATGCTTAGGTAGAGATTTGATCAAGTTATGGACATGTCTAATGAAGATGATTCTACGCTCTATGTTCCATGTCTCTGAAATTGGATTAATGCTCGCCTGAGTGGCGAGGAATACTGGTGATAAGGAAAACAAGACTTCACGCACAAGTTACTCAGAGACGTCATGTCTACTCCTGAATTCGTAGCTGCCAAAAATACATAAAAAGAAGAAGAAGCTAAGTTCCATGAGAAACGCTGAGTTGAGAATACGAATATAAATCTGAATGATAAAGTGCAGTTCATTGTGTCCCTTTTGTTTAGAACGGAATCGTATAAGAGAATGATAGCTAGACAGACGGACTGATTATATATATATATATATATATATATATAATCCTTATTGTCTGATGTGTATCCGCCTATACACGGCTTCAGTTTACATCCAATATTCACCATATTTTGTACAAATGTTTTTCGGGCTAAATTTAGATCAGCTAAAGAAACAGTTTCGAAATCGGATCAATATTAACTTTAAAATAAAATAAAATCGAATTCTTGAAGTCAGATCCGACATTTAAGTTCACCATCTTAATTACATCCAGACACACGGTTAAAAAAGCTTAACGGTCAAAGGGATATAATCCAAAAATTGCCAGATGGCCTCTGCAACATAGACATGCATTATGTCTATTAACGTACCATTAGTTGCGTTGTGTTTTTCCGTTTACGTTGATTTACGCAGAATGTTTAATTTTCATTTCATTACAGCTTCACTTTTCTGTTTCAAACTACGCTATATAAATTTTAAAATAAGTAGGAAAATGCGAAGACGCTACTTTGATTAGACGTAAAGCATTACAAGAACCACTCGAACCGTCAAAATCGTTTAACGACGACATAGCCGATTCAAGCCACTTCATAAATAATATCAGAAAATGCAATTCATGCTATTAGATGACATCTTTTGGAAAGGCTTACTCAATTCCTCATCAAGGATTAATAACAACTTTCACCCGTGCCAAGCCGGGTTAATTAGTTAGTACGAATATAACTCTGAGTGATAAACTGCAGTCCAATGTGTACCTTTCTTTTAGAACGGAATCGTATAAGAGAAAGATAGCGAGACACACAGAGAAACACGGACTTATATATATATCCTGCTTTCCATCATGGGCATGTTCAGCAGTAGAAGACTAAGATGGTTAAGGCATGTGAGAAAATTTTTTAATAGACCCATACCTCAACAGGTGTTGTTATGTGAACTCTCGGAAGGGAGGATGCTCCAAGACAGACCACTGCTCATACCTCAGCAGGTGTTGTTATGTGAACTCTCGGAAGGGAGGATGCTCCAAGACAGACCTCTGCTCATACCTCAGCAGGTGTTGTTCTGTGAACTCTCGGAAGGGAGGATGCTCCAAGACAGACCACTGCTCATACCTCAGCAGGTGTTGTTCTGTGAACTCTCGGAAGGGAGGATGCTCCAAGACAGACCACTGCTCAGATAATAGGATACCTACAAGGCCTCAATGAAGAACTTCTCTATCAGTCCGAACAAATGGAAATAACTATCTGATGATCGAATTATGTAGAAAACAACATTACGCAAATGGACAGAATCGTTTGAAAAGAGACTTAGGGATGAGCTGAAAGGCAAGAGAGACAATCGCAAACTCAGAAGTTGACACAGTAAATCACTTGCCAATTGACCGACAAAAAGGCGACATATATATATGAAATGAAAATCATGACGTATCCTTTATCAGGCGTTGCCATCAGCCACAGTAAACGAGTCGTTGATTTTCTAGACGTCACTCATACATTTAATAGTTTGTCATTGCTTTCTGAAAGGTGAGGTCTATTTTTACATTTCGTAAAAATCCACGTGCGCAAATTTGCTTCCAAATTTACCTCTGCGGTGTTTGAACCGGGTACACTTCGGTTGTGATGGAGCTCACTACCGCTTAAGCTACAAACGCTCAACTTAGACTACAGACGCTCACACACAGACACACACACTCACATACACACATATACACACATATATATATATATATATATATATCTAGAGAGAGAAGAGAGAGAAAGTGTGAGAGAGATAGAGAGAGAAAGTGTGAGAGAGATAGAGAGAATGCAGAGAAGACAGTTATTTGTTTGAAGAAATTGATGAACATCATCAGTATTCCCTGACACATCAAGACGATCATCTATCAACGCATTCTACAAATTTTAGAACAAACTTCGCGCGCGACATCAAATAAATAATTATTCACCATACACCCCCCACACACACACTCACTAGACATTAACTAGATACCAACAATACTGCCTCCCTAGCTGTGCATCTGCTGTAATGATTGGTTCTGATTGGTCGGTGAAGTTGCGTCAAAAAGATGATTGAATGTAATTTTCTCATAATCAGCTTTTGTTTCTCAGATGTGGCATTATTTGAACGTACCACGATACCAGTGATAATTTCTCGAGAAAAAAGGTATACACATTTGTGAAGTATCAGTTTTAATTATTCATATTATTTATTAACGATGATGATAACAAGTCATTGTAATAAATAGATAGAGTTTTAAACCTCATGTTTTCTTTCGGTTAATGATCAAATGAATTTATTGATGTTACCATGGAAAAAGAAAGAACACTGATGTCCTGAAAGAACTAAATGTTAAAGAGAATTGGCTGATAAGTAATATACTATACAGAAAAATTACATACTCTGGTCACATCAAGCGTCACGATGGCCTGGAAAGAACAATACTAGAGGGCAGGGTCCCAGGACGCAGAGGCAGACCAAGAAGAAGATGGCTACAAGATATTAAAGAAACCATGAATATGACCATCGACGAAGTGGGTAAACTGGCAAGAGACAGAGTGAATTTCATATGTGCTGCAAAGAGAGCAACGTCCTATACAGGATACGCACCTTGATGATGATAACGTTGACATACATACATTAAAGAAGTGCTGGATATATTTGAAATAAGAAGACAATTAATGATTGAAATAAAGACAAGTTATATACATTATTTAAACACTTAACTCTTTCGGTACCGTCAATGTTGCCGAGTTTTGTCAGAAACTGTTTTAGGAGACCATAATTTTTATCACACGAAGTTTTTCGTATTTATCTTAATTTGAGTAAGTATCATATAAATGCCTAGCGCCTGTAGTGAACGTCTGTAGCTCAAGCGGTAGTGAGCTCGATCACAAACCAAGCGTACCTGGTTCAAATCCCACGGTGGGAAAGTTTCGAAGCAAATTTGTTTCCGTGGGATTTTTACAAAAAGGGAACAATAGACCTCACCGTTCAGAAAGCAATGTCAAACTACTGAACGTATAAGTGGTACCTAGAAAATCAACGACTCGTTTACTGTGGTTGATGGCTACGTCTTGTAAAGTATATGCCAGGATTTTCATCATTTAAATATATATATCTCATTGAATTCATGATAGAAATTGGACGTCCTAGGGAAACCTTCCAACGAACTTTGCTGAGAGAAGCAAGAAATATAAGTCCCAATTCCACGGAAGATATTTAGCGAGTTGCCCAGGACAGAGCGGTATGGAGAAATTACTTGCAGGCCCGATGTAACGTATAACGATGCGACAGGAATTATTATTATTATTGAATATCGTCTTTTTTCATTTCTACTTTTTAAAAATTTGTTCTGTTTTTAATAATACATTAAACATTTTTTATGGCAGTTAGGGCCTCAACGTTTGAATATGTCAATCATGTCTATCAATTTTTCCGTTCGATTTGTATCCGTTGCTAGATAAAGTTCTTTTGATCGATACGTCGTTGTATCTTTTTTTCGATGGTTTGTAAAACTACATTGCGTCCTTATTACGTGTTTCGCATTTGCTACAAAGTTCTTGATAATTCATGAGTAAATAAGATACATTTGTTATACAACCGTTATTCTTTACTTATGGGCTCTAGTACTTGAAGATATTATTTATCATAGACTAGGTTTGTTGACACAAAATCAGCTGTTCAATGAAAGAATGTATCAACATGCGGAAGTAATGTCAAACACATAGAAATAAACTGAGAATTGAGATAACTCTGAAATATTAATTAGAAAATAATATTTCTGAGTGGTCTACACGAATCCCTTGGCCGATGTCTTAGTTAGATTACTGTAGAAATGACAGGTCCCACTACAGATTAAATACATTAAGATTCTCCCTAGCATTTTCAGATCTAACAGTGGGAAATAAAGACGGCCAGCGTGATGTTGATCACATCATCCAATGTGTGCTGATGGTCAATAACAAACACGAGCCAAACATCGTATTACCCAATATGTCTCGAGGTATGAAAAAAAGGTTCCTTTACCTTTGAGAGCCGCAGTAGCATAGTTGTTAGTGAACTTGCTTCTGAGACTAGCGGTGCCGGTTCAATTCAGCGTGGGCGGGAAATTTTTCCGACCGTAACGGCTCTCAGGTCGACTCAGCATCAATTGGGTACCAGGAGTATCAGCTCTCAGGTCGACCCAGCATCAATTGGGTACCAGGAGTAACAGCTCTCAGGTCGACCCAGCATCAATTAGGTACCAGGAGTATCAGCTCTCAGGTCGACCCAGCATCAATTGGGTACCAGGAGATCAGCTCAGGTCGACCAGCATCAATTGGGTACCAGGAGTAACAGCTCTCAGGGACCACATCAAGTCCAGAGTACGTCTAGGTCGATAGATCAAAGGACCAGAACACTCGTCGACCAGCATATGGTACCAGGAGTAAAGCCAGGTCGACCCACTCAATTGGGACCAGAGTTCAGCTCAGTGTCGACCCAGCATCAATTAGACCAGTGAGTAAGCTCAGGTCGATTCAGCATCAGGGTACCAGAGTATCAGCTCTCAGGTCGACCCAGCATCAATTGGGTACCAGGAGTATCAGCTCTCAGGTCGACCCAGCATCAATTGGGTACCAGGAGTAACAGCTCTCAGGTCGACCCAGCATCAATTAGGTACCAGGAGTAACAGCTCTCAGGTCGACCCAGCATCAATTAGGTACCAGGAAAAGCACTGGGAAGTAGAGGCTGCCGGCGTGATGTTGACCACAAACCTCATATGTACGAGTCGATATGCGATTATGCATTACGTTAATACGTCCCACCCCTACAAATTAATTCGTTGATAAAACCAATATTTACTCGACTGATGTCAGATCGGCAACGGGCTGGCTACCCAATTCAGTTTTCAAAAAAACTTTGGCTGCAAAACCAACTAACCATGAGTTCTCATAAGTTAGGTGAGGGTCTATGCTCCAACTGGAGTTTTAGTAAGAGAGAGAGAGAGAGAGAGAGAGAGAGAGAGAATAGCACCGTATGCTGACTAAATTTCCGAAAAGAGTTAATTGTCGCGCTCAGTCTGATAATAGAACTCATCTTTTCCAAAGTCAGTGATTTTGTAGTACTACTAGAACTCCACTCTATGTGTCCAACTTTAAACTACGAGTTAGTAGTATTGGCTCTCCGACATCCTGCATGCTAGGGTCTAGTAATGTGAAGCCACATGCACTTTATTCCTACGGTCTGAAAAGACTCCAAACATTTTGTATTGAATTTCTAGGACTGTCCAAAAAGTTTGACATCGTTTGCACAGTGTAGAAAGATGAAGGTTTTTTCCTTTATCATCCCTTTCAATTATATCGTGTCGCAAGTTCTTGTATCTAATGTTTGCTCTACTTTGCCACGTTCAATATTTTCACGTAAAAGAACCATTGGCAGAACCAAAATTGAAAAGAGCAGGCTGGAAAGCCGTTGCTATGGCAAAATTCATTAGAAAGGGATTCAAAATAAAAAATTTCCCACAAAATATCTTTACCATTTTCTAAATTACACTGGACCCTCGCCGGTGCTACAGAGTTCGTGCACTGTCGCTGAGATCTTCCTGTGTAAGAAAGATATCAGAGCACACACGGTTACTCTCTGAAGTGCAATGACGATGATACAATCAATCAACCAATATTTACTTTATTCTAACATTTAGCTAAAAAATATTGCACAAAAATTAATGTTTTTCTCTCTACAGGGAACAAGAACTAGAGATTAAGAATGAAACTCCAAAGTCAAGGATGCATCGCGTTGATCTTACTAACAATGTACATTCTACCTGTGTATGTACTCTCTCGCACTCAAGATAAAACCCTCGCTGTATCTCTCGGAAAATCTACCACGAAAGCGCAATTAGAGGAGGCAGGTTCCACCTATTTTCAGTCTTCATTGCCCAAGATAACGACACGTGACGGCCGTAACAGCTTTCTGGATCATATCATGATTATTATGCAGACATCTCTACAACATAAGTGGGTTTATCTACAGCACAAGTTGGCACATCTACAGCACAAATTGGCACATCTACAACACGTACTGGCACATAAACAGCATAGGTGCCAACATCTCCAGTACAGCTCTATTGGAACCAGTGCACCAGAAAGTGAAACAGCTGGCATAATATCAACATCGCGCAACATGTCAACTTCTACAATTGACACCAGAGAAACTTTCACAACAGACATGTCACCAGACTCTGATGAGAAAACTGGACAAGACTATGACCTCTCAAATGACACTGTCTCAAACCTCAAACTACCATCAGAACAAAATACTTTTTTCAAAATCATTTTACGAAACCTGAAAGTGTCAAAAACTGCGAATGATATATTTAGTCACAAATTAAACAATGACAAGTTTGTGGCAACCTTGAATGAAAGTTCGATAACCAGCGAAGATATCCTGCCAAAAGATGTATCAGATTTAGAATATAGTCACAATTTACATTACAATATTACTAAAAATGGCTATAAAAAAGCTACGCATCTATTACCCAGTCCACACGAATTTGTCCATGTTCTGAAGGGTGGTTCCCCTGATGTTCTTAAAACTCAGTCTTCTCCCCCTGTTCTAAGAAACGATGTTTTCCAAGAAAACATTGCATTAAAACAGTTGACGAATCCATGGCTGAATGCGATGGTTGCTAAGCGACATCCTCAAAGTCTGTCTATAAACAACGCTCTAATGACCTTGACCGACTTAGTTTTGGATGACAGTAAACAGAAAATGACGAAAAACAGAAATAACTTAAGACATTATTTGTATGTTCAGGGGTAGCCTAACCAGTATCTACAACAGAGCACTAGTGATCTAAGATAGTTTTTACTACGGTTATCTTGTAGATCTCTTGTGCTCATTCAATCAGCCATTAGAAATGTGTTTTCAACAGAGATAAACGTATTTATCTTCTTCTTCAAGCACTGCATATCGACCATATGTTAAACCACTCTTTGTGATGTGTATATGATCTGAGCACAAGAGCAATTGTACTTTGTGCCAGTTATGCTCCTACAAGTAGGTCAGCACCTACGATTTCTGCGACATTTTTATTTACTAGGGTAGATTCCTTATGCCCCAACATTATCTGTCTCTTACGACATGCCTTGTATGTCGCAGTGGTACTATTCTTTGCTCCCCTTGCGAACCCCGGCAAAACACGGGCGGTTTTCATCTACTTCTTCCACTTCTTCTTTTTCGTTGCGTTCATTAGACGTGCTAGATCATCAAACTGCTTTCAAAAAGTAGTCTATACTCTTCTCCAGGTATATTTAGTTTATAGTGATCTCAGAAGTTCTTTTTCTTCTACCAGCTCGAAACGCTCTATAGAGTTCAGCAGTAACAGCCTCAACCTCCATCCTCATCCATGTTCTGCCATGTTCTGCAATGACCCTTCCGTGCACGCTAGACAGGAAAACGTAGCCTGATTTCTCATGAACAATGCATAGACCCATCGGTATAAACAACATCCTCATCACTTGCGTTATCTGCTATCACCTGCTTAATTGCGAGTTCAGCCTTCATGCTGCCCCAATCTCTACATTCTCTTCCAAGAGTAATGATAACGTTGCGGTAATTGGTCATACTAACATCTATTGGGATCTAGTCTTCCCCGTTTTAGTAGGGTCGCAACTAGGGTTGCTAATTGTTCTCTCAGCCTGGGCCATCCACAACATATCACTTTTGATTCTCCTACCCTTATCATCATTACAATTCCTGTTCGGTAGATGTCTATGATTAGCAGTTACCAACAAATCTGACTTGGTTTAGTTGATCGCATGATGGTAGCATAGTAACTGAAGGTCAAACATATATCTCATCTTTACAATGGGAGTATCTATAGTGCAGGCAAGGACTATACTCGTGCCTCCATTATGAATAAGTTTGAGTCGTTCACATTGGGATCTTGATATCGTAAGAATACCAAGTCCGTAATCTACCAAGGACAAATGTTGTTTCAACAATGTTTGATATATAATGATTTGATTGACTTCACAGAATTACACAAGTCTTATCTCATCTGTTATTTGATTGACTTCACAGAAGTTGATTGACTTCACAGAAGTTGATTGACTTCACAGAAGTACACAAATCTTATCTAATCTGTTATTTGATTGACTTTACAGAAGTTGATTGACTTCACAGAAGTTGATTGACTTCACAGAAGTTGATTGACTTCACAGAAGTTGATTGACTTCACAGAAGTTGATTGACTTCACAGAAGTGCACAAGTCTTATCTAATGTGTTATTTGATTGACTTCACAGAAGTTGATTGACTTCACAGAAGTTGATTGACTTCACAGAAGTACACAAGTCTTATCTCATCTGTTATTTCTTTTCCCTATCCATATCCTTCCAAGCGGAGCGTCTGGTTGAATAGATTAGAGCACGGGATCCCATTGGGGAGACCTGGATTCAATCCCCGATACGGCAAATGAGTTTTCTCTGTCGGAGACATAAATAAAAATCCTAACCTCAAAAGTTTCAGGGCGACTACACTAGCCATGCGGTTAGTAAATTTCACAGGCGCATATCCCCCTCTCATACACCGTCCTAAAAAGCCTTATTATAACCAGTGGCGACATTTTAAAAAACAAACTTTCCACCAATGTATTTGTATTTTCTGTTTTCCTATTTGAACATTGACATATCCCATCAATATTAAGATATCTGTTCATTTGACTAGTTCCAGTATGTTCTGAATGTCACCATTATATTCATGAATGTCCGCTTCACAATTATCTTCAACTGGCAGATATGTTTGAATGATAACTGTTGGAAAAGTGTTATTTTCAGTATTAACAATATTATTCTATCACTCTACATGTCTAGTATCTATTTATATGTTTTTTTCAGGTTTTTAAAATCAGTATTCCTACTTCTGGTTGGTGTTCTTCTTCATTAATATATTCCAACATTCCGTCATTCGTTGGTGTTCTTCTTTAGTAATATATTCCAACATTCCGTCATTCGTTAGTGTTCTTCTTTAGTAATATATTCCAACATTCCGTCATTCGTTGGTGTTCTTCTTTATTAATATATTCCAACATTCCGTCATTCGTTAGTGTTCTTCTTTAGTAATATATTCCAACATTCCGTCATTCGTTAGTGTTCTTCTTATAATATATTCAATTCCGTCATTCGTTGTTCTTCTTAGTAATATATTCCAACATTCCGTCATTCCATCTGGGTTCTGCCCCACCTATTATGTAGATATTTATATTTCAAACTTTAAAGTAAATTATTCCCCTCCCCCAAAACCTTTCTGGTCGAGAGTGTTGAATTTCAAGGTTTATACTCTTACATGTCTCTTGTTAGTTTTCAGAGAGATTTTCTCTTTCGATCGAATTTAAGCCACACTCGCTGCCCGTCTGCCCAGCGTGTTCGTAGCGCATTGGACTACGGGTGACTATCCCTCTGTGTGTGCGATTTCAATTCCGCGGGATGACAGAAAAATCCCAGATTCCCAGATTTACGGTGTTCGTGGCACCGAACCGAAGGGTTACGATGTCCATGGCACTGAGCCGAAGAGCTGAAAAGCTCAAGTGCTTCTGGATCGGGGGAAAAAAAGAAGTCACACTCGCCATTTTGCTCCCTCTTTGTTGTGACATCTCTTCCATGTTAATATTTGCACCAGGTTCTTCTCTCATAAACCATGAGGCCTGCAAGTGTCGCCTGCATCATTGTTCTTTCTTTTTCTGCTAATATTCTTCCTCTTCTTCTTCTTACGTTGCACATTGGTTTGGTAGGCTCCTAAACGCATATACTTCTATACGTTTAGGACATGTGCATCCGATTTCAACCAAACCTCCTTAGTCGCCTCTTACGACATGCGTGGCAGGTAACAGTGGTTCTATTCTTTACACCCCAAATTTGGGCCCCGGTAACCACTCGGGCGCGATCAATTTAAGCCACACTCGTCATTATGCTCATTCTTTCTTGAGACCTCTCTTCCATGTTAATATAAACACAGATTCTTCTCCCTAATCGATGAGACAAAGTGTCGCCTGCATCACTGTTCTTCTTGTTTTGTTCTGCTAATATTGTCTGTGAGAACCTGCGAGGTGAGGTTCCAATCTCTTCTACAATGACCAAGGGTAGTATTTTTTCTATGCTCTTAATGCGCCTCCTGTGTGCGTCTTTCGCTTCTGAAGCCGTTGAAATGTACATATTTTTCCCTCTCATCCCACATCTCAGTCTTAATGTACTAGAGATAGGCATTCCCTCCACACAACTACTGCACCCATGCAGCTTATCCCTCTACATCATCATCATCATCAAATATCTTGGCCTGAGCAGAACTTTGCCACTCCAACAGTCCTCCGGAATTTCTCCCTCTCATAGGTCAGATGTCCTGCCTCTGCAGCTGTTATTTTCAAACCATCAGATACATCCTGAATCCATCCTCTCCGTGGTCTTCCTCTTCTTCTCCTTGTCAGTATGCCTCCTTCCATGATGGTCTTCTCCAGCCCCTCATGTCTCTTTATATGTCCAAAATATCTCAATTTTCCCTCTATATAAAGAAGGGAAACAAGATGAAAATGTCCCCCTCAAGGAAGAGAGAGAGAGAGCACTGCTATTTGACCCATAACAATAGAGTGTATTACGTCACAGCCAACTCTAACTAGAGCCTGACTGTGATTACAAACAGCCGAAATCAGAGTGCCGTTACTGTTGGAAAAAATATCACTCCCACTACTGAGTACTGAATACTGAATTGAACCCCGAACCATGCGCATACGAAGCAAGTACACAAACCACACTAGCGAGGCTTTTAATGTTTATTTAATATTTGTTTAACTTCTTGGTATCGAATCTATATAGAACTGTGTATAGTCAATAAATCTGAAATACATATTACTGTCAGTTTTATGTGTGCATTTGTTCTTCTATATTAATTATCAGTATTTCACAATCTAGCAACAACACTCAGAGTTTGTGTAATAATGTGCTAGCAACAACACTCAGAGTTTGTGTAATAATGTGCTAGCAACAACCTCAGAGTTTGTGTAATAATGTGCTAGCAACAACACTCAGAGTTTGTGTAATAATGTGCTAGCAACAACACTCAGAGTTTGTGTAATAATGTGCTAGCAACAACACTCAGAGTTTGTGTAATAATGTGCTAGCAACAACACTCAGAGTTTGTGTAATAATGTGCTAGCAACAACACTCAGAGTTTGTGTAATAATGTGCTAGCAACAACACTCAGAGTTTGTGTAATAATGTACTAGCAACAACACTCAGAGTTTGTGTAATAATGTGCTTAAAACAAAAAGTAATTAATTAATGTTATAATATGGAGAGATATAAAAAGTGGGGGAAGTGTTAAAGTCGAAGGACTGACTTCACTGGTTTTATCCCACAAGGCTCGGCCCCTCTATGCAGAAATGACACGCCACCTGTCAAGACTATTGCACAAAGCACGAACTCCGTAGCTCCGGCGACAATCATATGAGTCTCTGGAACAAAATGCATTCGTGAAGAGAATGACGCGATCCGGATTCGAACTCACGACCTTCAACTCGCAAGACAGGGGCTGAACCACTTAGACACAGAGATCCCCGTGAAGGATTATAAGACAAAGTAAAGAGAGAATTTGAGGGAGTAGATTGACAAACTGACAACGACTTGTGGAGACTACAAGATATTTAGCTTTAGTCAACATAAGCTACAATTTGAGGATTACATTGACAAACTGAAACGACTTGCAGAACTACAAGACAGTTAGCTTAGTCAACTAAGCTACAATTTGAGGGAGTAGATTGACAAAGTGACAACGACTTGCAGAGACTACAAGACAGTTAGATTTAGTCAACATAAGCTACAATTTGAGGGATTACATTGACAAACTGACAACGACTTGCAGAGACTACAAGACAGTTAGATTTAGTCAACATAAGCTACAATTTGAGGGAGTACATTGACAAACTGACAACGACTTGCAGAGACTACAAGACAGTTAGCTTTAGTCAACATAAGCTACAATTTGAGGGAGTACATTGACAAACTGACAATGACTTGTAGAGACTACAAGATAGTTAGCTTTAGTCAACATAAGCTACAATTTGAGGGAGTACATTGACAAACTGACAACGACTTGCAGAGACTACAAGACAGTTAGCTTTAGTCAACATAAGCTACAATTTGAGGGAGTACATTGACAAACTGACAATGACTTGTAGAGACTACAAGATAGTTAGCTTTAGTCAACATAAGCTACAATTTGAGGGAGTACATTGACAAACTGACAACGACTTGCAGAGACTACAAGACAGTTAGCTTTAGTCAACATAAGCTACAATTTGAGGAGTATTGACAAACTGACAACGACTTGCAGAGACTACAAGACAGTTAGCTTTAGTCAACATAAGCTACAATTTGAGGAGTACATTGACAAACTGACAACAACTGTGAGACTACAAGATAGTCAACATAAGCTACAATTGTACATATAATTAAATATTTCTCGTTTTGTCCTCTATTTGTTACATAGGAACGTATTATCAAACAATTAGAATAACGCAAGAATTAACTTATTAACCACTACCTCTAAGCTATAATAATAATAATGATCATTCCTCTCTTACCGTTATACTTTACATAGGGCCTTGCAAGCGGTTTTTCCATACCGTTATATCCTAGGCAACTCGCTCCGTGTTTCGGTATGAGTGGATGTCGTCTATAGACGTTTCTATTTCCAGCGGCTTACGTGGATATACTGCCCTGGACATGCGGGTGTTTACGGTAATGAGAGAGCGGTCAGGCTTGCATCAACAGTATCGATTGTTGGGAAGTTGAAGATGGATAAGTGGGATGTTCTGCGGTCTCTTCGCGACTGTCTGTTGGATGAGGACACTAAAATCGATGTTGAATTGATCAAGCAATTTAAGCAAAGTTACCCGTTGTGCAGGTCGAACTGGATGCCTGAAAGGCAGCGTGAGAGGTGTGTTTAATCAGCGAGCCACGGAACCATCAGTATGCATACTCTTCGATATATGTTGGGGAGAGAGAGCACCTATGGGTCTGCCCGAGTGCAATGACATCAGTTTAGTAACCAATAACCAATAATCAATAACCAAACTCGATCCATGGAACTAGGACCTATATTTCTTGACTCTCTCAGCAAAGTTCGTTTCAGAGTCTCCCTAGCTCGTCCTCTCTTTCTTGAACCTATTACATCCTACTTCAATGTCTGCTTTGGTATTCTTTGATCATTTCTCCTCAAGATATGTCCAACATATCTCCATCTTCTCCTTCTTATAACAAACTGTTACTAGTTTTTGACCAGACATTTCTCTGATGTCATCACTTCTGAATTCGTTCGAGGTTAGCGATAAAAAAAAATGAAAAAGTAAGGAATTTCGTTGCATCCGCAAGTCAACTTTTCAAAAACCCAGCGGTTACATTAAAAACTTTAACTTGCAAATCACAACTGATTGGTATCTACTGTCTAGGTTTGTATCATTCTATGACATGTTTGTATTTCATCTTGTTAACTATATTATATTGTATACACATTTAGAAATTATGTTAACAAAATGAAACCTACAGGAACTAGAAAACACAAGTCAATAGGAGAAAATGCACACCAAACTGTTACAACCTTATGTTTCCGTTCAATGGCAGTATAAGTAACTCACATTGTAGCAGTATCATGTTGAACAAAATATAGTTCATATCTAAATGTCTAAAGTAAATATTATAAGTAATGTAGTATTTAAATAAAGTAGCAAGTAATCTAGAAAGTAAGTTGAATACATTTGAAAATAGATGTCTGCGAAAAATAAAATGAACATAAAATGGGAAGCTTCGTTGGTACTATACCATGCATACAGTACATCGAGAAACAAAGAATCAAGTGGTTCGGCCATCTAATGAGAATGGAACCACATTTACTACCAAGTGCCTATAATAATCGACACTCAGGGCGCAGAGCACGAGGCAGGCCAAGAACACGATGGATAGATAACATCTCAGAGTCCCTGCAAAGCATGGACTGACAACGTCAAGCGCAACACACCTGGCACAAGATAGAAACTAACTCTCCCCACGACGCTTCACGGCAAATGTGGTTAAGATACTATAAGATAAGATAAAATGGGACGAATTCAAGAAAAGTGATGACATCAGAGAAATGTCCGAACTAGTAACAATTGTAATAAAAAGGAGATGATGGAAATATGTTGGACATACTTTGAGAAGAAAACATCAAAGATTACAAAAGCAGCCTTTGAAGTGGGATGCAAAGAGTTCAAGATGGAAAGGACGTCATAGGGAAACCATGAAACCACTTTGCTGACAGACAAGAAATATTGTACTCAATTCCATGGAGAAGATTGAACAAGTTGCCCAGGACAGAGCGGTATGGAGAAATTACAGGCATACCCTATGCAACATGTAATGAATGATACGAGTGGAATGTTATAAATGTTTACACGAATAGTCAACGCTGGTGCAAGTACAGCCAGGTATAAAACTCTTTGTAAAACGAGTGCACATTTAACTAGGAAGATTCTCTCCATATTTCTGATCAATTCCAGAACCGTTTTAAAATTAGATTGAAATATTCTTCTTCTTCTTCTTCTTTGCGTTCGTTCTTTACACCAATTTTAATCACTCTTTGTGATATGTTTGATCTTTGCCAAGAACGTGTATACGTTGCACATTGGTTTGGTAGGCCCCTAAACGCATAGATTTCTACAAGTTTAGGACATGTGCATCCGATTTCAGCCAAACCTTTTGGTACTAGACTTTGATAGATTTCCTAGTACGATGAAAGCTCCTCTTGCATTCTGTATTCTTATTTATAATGTTTTTTATATGCACATTTGTCCATGTCGACAGACGACCAAAAGGGGGGAGTGTGTTCATCCATTGAAGACTGTGCGAGGCAAGAAACGGAGACGTTGCTAAAAAAACAGAATGCATCAAGCTAATTTTAAAAATGGGAACAAACTGGAATGTTTCTGTAAAAAATGTAACTCTTCGAGGTACGCATAATTTACAACATGTAACTGGTAAACTTATTCTATGTTGACACAACGTTTATTGCATCCTTGAGATATCATCTTTACAACATGTAACTGGTAAACTTATTCTATGTTAACACAACGTTTATGGCATCCTTGAGATATCATCTTTACAACATGTAACTGGTAAACTTATTCTATGTTGATACAACGTTTATTGCATCCTTGAGATATCATCTTTACAACATGTAACTGGTAAACTTATTCTATGTTGATACAACGTTTATGGCATCCTTGAGATATCATCTTTACAACATGTAACTGGTAAACTTATTCTATGTTAACACAACGTTTATGGCATCCTTGAGATATCATCTTTACAACATGTAACTGGTAAACTTATTCTATGTTAACACAACGTTTATGGCATCCTTGAGATATCATCTTACAACATGTAACTGTAACTTATTCTATGTTGATAAACGTTTTGCATCCTTGAGATATCATCTTTACAACATGTAACTGGTAAACTTATTCTATGTTGATACAACGTTTATGGCATCCTTGAGATATCATCTTTACAACATGTAACTGGTAAACTTATTCTATGTTGATACAACGTTTATTGCATCCTTGAGATATCATCTTTACAACATGTAACTGGTAAACTTATTCTATGTTGATACAACGTTTATGCATCTTGAGATATCATCTTTACAACATGTAACTGGTAAACTTATTCTATGTTGATACAACGTTTATGGCATCCTTGAGATATCATCTTTACAACAAACTAACAATTAAAAACTAACAAGTACTATTGCCTTGTGCTTAGATTGGGGACAATCAAAGACTAGAGGAGCATACCGTACACAAAACTGGACGGAAGGAAAACCAAGTAGTCCAAAAAAAGACCGGCAACCTGGGCAGATGATGCTCAACAGCCCAGGAGGGTAGGTCGTCTAAGGTCGCTACCCTAAAAGAAAATAGCAACCTGCTACCTTGCAGGTTGACTGGAGACAGTCAAAGGCTGACGGAGAGTGAACCCAGTCAACGCTGGTTGAAATCGGACACGTCGCCGAAGGACAAGCACTATAGCTCCAAATGGTACTGAAGATTGTGACGTAAAACAAATGTTCTTGACAAAGGTTGTTTATATATCACAATAAGAATGATAAAAATAGCAGGAAAAGAACGATCGAGAGAGATAGATAGATAGAGAGAGAGAGAGAGAGAGAGAGAGAGAGGAGGAGAGAGAGAGAGAGAGAGAAAACTAAAAGTTATGGAACCAAGAAATCAAGGTACTAGGGAACCAAGTTTACTGGAACTTCCAAGTACTCATTCTAATCTGGGTGAACTAGGGAATGACCCATAAATTGA
Organism: Arion vulgaris; assembly: GCA_020796225.1. NCBI lineage: Eukaryota > Metazoa > Mollusca > Gastropoda > Stylommatophora > Arionidae > Arion > Arion vulgaris. The sequence goes on along the minus strand of CM036758.1, from coordinate 4,124,817 downwards.
AGTTTGAGTACCCTAGTTTCATCCATCCAATAGCTTGTCCTGAGCAGAACTTTGCCTCCCTAACAATCCTTCGAAATGTATCTCTTTCATGGACTAGATGGTCACCCGCTGTTGCCATTTTCTGCTCAAATCATCAATCACTTTCTGTATCTACATTTTCTGTTCTCATTCTCTTCTCATCTTTGCCAGGATATCTCTTTCCATAATGGTCTTTTCCAGACCCTTATACACTTCTATTTCTCCAACAATGTCCTGTTTTATTTGCCCAACAATGTCCTGTTTTATTTGTCCAACAATGTCCAGTTTTATTTGTCCAACAATGTCCTGTTTTATTTGTCCAACAATGTCCAGTTTCTTTGTCCAACAATGTCCAGTTTTATTTGTCCAACAATGTCCTGTTTATTTGTCCAACAATGTCCAGTTTTTTGTCCAACAATGTCCAGTTTTCTTTGTCCACAATGTCCAGTTTTCTTTGTCCACAATGTCCAGTTTTCTTTTCCACAATGTCCAGTTTTCTTTGTCCAACAATGTCCAGTTTTCTTTGTCCAACAATGTCCAGTTTTCTTTGTCCAATAATGTCCAGTTTTCTTCATTGTCATTCGTCAACAATGTCCAGTTTCTTTGTCCAATAATGTCCAGTTTCTTTGTCCAACAATGTCCAGTTTCTTTGTCCAACAATGTCCAGTTTCTTTGTCCAACAATGTCCAGTTTCTTTGTCCAATAATGTCCAGTTTCTTTGTCCAACAATGTCCAGTTTCTTTGTCCAATAATGTCCAGTTTATTTGTCCAACAATGTCCAGTTTCTTTGTCCAACAATGTCCAGTTTCTTTGTCCAACAATGTCCAGTTTTATTTGTCCAACAATGTCCAGTTTTCTTTGTCCAACAATGTCCAGTTTCTTTGTCCAACAATGTCCAGTTTCTTTGTCCAACAATGTCCAGTTTTCTTTGTCCAACAATGTCCTGTTTTATTTGTCCAACAATGTCCAGTTTCTTTGTCCAACAATGTCCAGTATTCTTTGTCCAACAATGTCCAGTTTTATTTGTCCAACAATGTCCTGTTTTATTTGTCCAACAATGTCCAGTTTCTTTGTCCAACAATGTCCAGTTTCTTTGTCCAACAATGTCCAGTATTCTTTGTCCAACAATGTCCAGTTTCTTTGTCCAAAAATGTCCAGTTTTCTTAGATTTTGAGTTCTTTCTTCATAGAGCTATTTGTTTTCGACTTATTCTCGCATCCTGGTAGTCTTCAGAAGAAATTGTTGATTGATTTATAGATTGATTGATAGAACCATCATAATTGTACTTCGGTAGTAACCATGCATGCTCCGATATCTTTCTCACACAGGAAATCTCAGCAGCAGTGCACGAACTACGTAGCCCCGGCGAGGATCGCCGATGTAATTTGTGAAGACAGTGGGCATTTTTTAGAAATTGTATTTTTATCATTATTTTTACGAATTTTGCCTAGGCAGCGGCTTTGCAGCCTACACTTAACGATTTTCAACTGTCAAGGGTTCTTTCACGTGCTCAACTTGAACACGTGACATTCGTTTTCTCATAGATCTCCGATAGGACTAGAAGCTCGATCTCACCTACATCGAGTCTGGAAAAATACACTGATCGCTTCACGCGGGAAACGAACCAAGTACCTTTGTAACGAGAGGCGATCACATTAGCTCTGCACCACCGAGAATCCTGTTTCAAACCGCATCGCTGTGCAAGTTGTATCATTGTCCTCATATTTTCGCCTGTGTGGTGCTGGAGCTCGAAGGAAGACAAGAATAGTACCACTGTGTGACCTACAAGACATATCGTAAGAGACGACTGATGTAGACCATAGGGAAGCTACCTAGTAAATAAAAACGTAGCAAAATCTGAAGTTCTTGCCTACTTGTAGGCGCATAACTGGCACAACGTACAATCTCTCTTAGGCTCAGATCACATACAAATCACACACAGAGTGGTCGATATGGAGAGTTTGAAGAAGAAGAAGAAGAAGAAGAATTTCTCATATTTATGGTAGTCTAAAAATGGTCGAGGGCGGAAGGATTGACTTCATTGCACCGGGTTTTACCCCATAAGCTCGGTCCATCTTCGCTGAAATGGTGCGCCATCTAGCGATAGTATTGGAAAAAGCACGAACCACTTAGCTGCGGTAACAGTTCTAGGGTCTCTGTAAAAATACACTTGTGGACATTCTGGATTGGAACCCATACAACAGAATTATACCGATAGAGAGCGATGAAGTCTACTTACCCACAGAGACTTTGTGGTAGCTTTCTTCATAATGTTATTGTATACACAGAAGCTTATCATTCTCGATGGGGGGTGCAGTAGCAAGAGATGAAGTCTTCTACTCAGAGGACATGCGATCCACGATCAAAATTCAGATAAATGGGAAATAGCTAAGAGCGAGTGTAGATTGTGCCAGTTATGCCCCTACAAGTAGGCCAGAACATCCGAATTTTGCGACGCTTTTTATTTACTATGGTAGCTTCCTAGGCCCCTACCTCAGTCGCCTCTTACGACATGCCTTGTAGGTCACAGTGGTACTATTCTTTGCTCCCCTTGTGAGCCTCGGTAACACACGGCCGCTGATATATCAAATAATTAATTTATTTCAATGAAACACCTTCTACGGTAAATTTCGTTGTAAACAAACAACAGGTAAAAACGTGCTATTAGCGTGTGTATTCTAGGATAAACGTCTGTATAGGGTTAGTGACTGGTCTATTAACCCCGACGTTCTGAGTTCGAATCACGCTGCGGACAGTGTTGCAAATTGTTCCTTTGATTTTAACAAAAGGACGATGGCGCCACCGTTCAGAAAGCAATGGCAAACTACTGAACGTATAAGTGGTGCCTAGAAATCACGACTTGTTTACTGTGTTGATGGCAGTCCTTTGGATATGCACGATTTTCATTTCATCTGGGTAAACGTCTGTGCTTAAGCGTAGTAATCTCAATAACAACCTCAGCGTACCTGTTCAACACCGCGCGGCAAGTTTGAAGCAATTTAGTTCCTTGATTTACGAACGATAAATAGACCTCACCGTTCAGAAAGCAATGACAAACTACTGAACATCTAAGTGGTGCATATGTAATTGATGATTCGTTTACTATTGTTGATTGCCAAGTCCATGTCACGATTTTCATTTCATTCTAGAAGTTAATATGGTAATTTTATGTATTCAGGCCTCCAGGATATACAGTTTGCAGCACGTACGCCTGCCATTATTACCGAGATTTTGAGCCAAGCAATGCCTGGAAGTATTACTATCGTCAGCAGAAGTTACAAGAATGTCGACACCATGGTCGCACAATTCTTGGAAATCTCAGCCGATGTAATGGAACTAATTTCATACAATACATTGCTCGGGGATTACAAGGATTCGATTGTGGAACTAATTCTGCTAATGGTTCCTATAAACTCAAACCAGATGTTTTCGTGCGTCCTTGGCAACAGCAGTTCGTCCCAGCAACGCAGAAACCGCCTTGTTCAGTACACGGTTTTGATAAAGCAAATCACCCATGCGCATATAATTATGTGACCGATTATCAAATTTGTTGCCCTCTTTCTTGTTTCAATGTTTACATGTAACCAAGGTATCAAAGGTCTATGTAAACAGTCAAGAAATACTTGGTCAATGTTCAACAGTTAACCAAAGCTTATTCTGTCAATGTTCAACAGTTCATCATTAAATAGCCTTGTCCTAGCAGAACTTGGACAACTTAACAGTCGTTCGGAATTTCTCTCTCTCTCTCTCACAGACCAGATGTCTCACCTCAGCAGTCGTCATGCTCAAACCATCAGTTACATACTGAATACATCTTTTATGTGGTCTTCCTCTTCTCCTCTTTGCCAGGATCCCTCCTTCCATGACAGTCTTCTCCAACCCTTCATGTCTCTTTATATGTCCAAAATACTTATATTTTCCATTCTTATTTGTAGCATCAGTCAGTTTTCTTTGATTTTGACTTCTTTCTGGATAGATCTATTTGTTCTTTTCTCTGTCCATGTTCAACAGTTAAGTCTGTACAGACATACACGTTGTGGAGATTCATGGTCGCCTACATCAGCAGGAATAACGTTGTTATAAAATATATTGCAGCTACAACATATAATCTGGTTTAACATTCGTTCCTGTTTGATCCCGTTCAGAAATGTTGTCCCGGCCGCATTTATCAAACGAAACACGAAGAGGATACAGATAGATAGATACTACAATTTATCCTGGTGTCAGCTCTAAAAATTATGGTATGTATATATATATATATGAAAAACGTAGCATATCCTTTACACAACGTAGTCCTTAACCACAGTGAACAAGTCGTGGATTGTCTAGGCACCACTTATACATTTAGTAGTTTGCCATTGCTTTCTGAACGGTGAGGTCAATTTTTACCTTTCGTAAAAATCCCACGGAAACGAATTTGCTTCTAAATTTTCCCGCCGAGAAATATATATATATTTATACTCAATTTTGTTTCCTGAAATTACAAAACAATATTTCCCCAAACAAGCTTAAGAAATCTTCAATAGATACTTAGAAAAAAAATCGTGTAATACTGAACTACATGTTGACAAAATTACAGCTAAAATTTGAGACCTACTGAAAGCAATAAATTGCGATGTTTGAACGTAAGAAATACTCGGGTTTCGGTACTAGTATCAGGGGAAATAACAATGAAAATAAACATACATAATGTAACCAAAACTGTTTTGTGGCGTTTATTTTGATGTTTGTGTTGTCCGAATGAAATGATATTTTATTTTTTGAGAGTTACTTCTTCCAAAGTGTGCGTATATGTGTATGTGTGTGTGTGTGTGTATGTATGTGTGTGAAAAAGAGAGAGAAAGAGATTAGTTTTAAAGGCGTTCAAAGGACAATGATTGGTTACATCGCACCGTGTTTCCCAATATGATTCGGTCTCTCTTCGCAGAAATGCTATACCACCCAAAGTACGAGCTCCATAGCTCCAGCAACAATCCTACCGATGATTGGAGAAACTCATATATACTATATTAAGTTTAGATCAGTTCTTCCACTCGACAACCCCGAACAATGGACTAGTCCATACGTGCTTGCTTTGTCCGCCAATGCGACAGCCATCCTAATGTTTCCTGATATCTTTTTATTGTCATTTCCCTACATGTCGACCATCTACGCAAAAGTGTTGGATACTAGGTCCAGGTTCAAGTCCACAGTGGATGTGGAATGTTTTTCCGACCGTACAGCTCTCAGGTCGATCCATCTTCACTTGAGTACCAGGAAAAGCGCTGGACAGTAAAGGTGGTCGTCGTGATGTTGATTGCATCACCCATTGTATGTCTATGATCTTTTGATGCGTCTTTAATTTCAAACGTTGTAGTTATATTTGACATCCCTGATTGGAAAACCTGATATATATCATATGCAGTACGTAACACTGATGTCCTGAAAGAACTAAATGTTAAAAAGAATTGGCTGATAAACAATATACTATACAGAAAAATTAAATACTTTGGTTACATCAAGCGTCACGATGGCCTGGAAAGAACAATATTAGAGGGCAGGGTCTCAGTACGCAGAGGCAGACCAAGAAGAAGATGGCTACAAGATATTAAAAAACCATGAACATGACCGTCGACGAAGTGGGTGAACTGGCTAGAGACAGAGTGAATTTCAGATGCGCTGCAAAGAGAGCAACGTTCTATAAAGGATACCACATTGATGATGAGTACGCAACAAATTAGGAAACATCACATTTAATTATTCGGCCACCTAAATAGATTAACCCTTCCACTCCGTAATTCTAGTTACCTCGGACGCATGTATATTGTAATGTATACTCAGTTAGCCGATATATCAGGTTTGAATGGTGAAGGGGTTAATAGATGTCTACGAAAAATAATGAACATAAAATGGAACGAATTCAGAAGAAGTGATAAAATCAGAGAAATGTCTGGTCAATCACTAGTAACAACTGTTATATGAGGGAGAAGATGGACACACCTTGAGAAGAAATGTCTGGTCAATCACTAGTAACAACTGTTATATGAGGGAGAAGATGGACACACCTTGAGAAGAAATGTCTGGTCAATCACTAGTAACAACTGTTATATGAGGGAGAAGATGAACACACCTTGAGAAGAAATGTCTGGTCAATCACTAGTAACAACTGTTATATGAGGGAGAAGATGGACACACCTTGAGAATAAATGTCTGGTCAATCACTAGTAACAACTGTTATAAGAGGGAGAAGATGGACACACCTTGAGAAGAAATGTCTGGTCAATCACTAGTAACAACTGTTATATGAGGGAGAAGATGGACACACCTTGAGAAGAAATGTCTGGTCAATCACTAGTAACAACTGTTATATGAGGGAGAAGATGGACACACCTTGAGAAGAAATGTCTGGTCAATCACTAGTAACAACTGTTATATGAGGGAGAAGATGGACACACCTTGAGAAGAAATGTCTGGTCAATCACTAGTAACAACTGTTATATGAGGAGAAGATGAACACTTGAAGAAATGTCTGGTCAATCACTAGTAACAACTGTTATGAGAGAAGATGGACACACCTTGAGAATAAATGTCTGGTCAATCACTAGTAACAACTGTTATATGAGGGAGAAGATGGACACACCTTGAGAAGAAATGTCTGGTCAATCACTAGTAACAACTGTTATATGAGGGAGAAGATGGACACACCTTGAGAAGAAATGTCTGGTCAATCACTAGTAACAACTGTTATATGAGGGAGAAGATGGACACACCTTGAGAAGAAATGTCTGGTCAATCACTAGTAACAACTGTTATATGAGGGAGAAGATGGACACACCTTGAGAAGAAATGTCTGGTCAATCACTAGTAACAACTGTTAAATGAGGGAGAAATGGACACACCTTGAGAAGAAATGTCTGGTCAATCACTAGTAACAACTGTTATATGAGGGAGAAGATGGACATACCTTGAGAAGAAATGTCTGGTCAATCACTAGTAACAACTGTTATATGAGGGAGAAGATGGACACACCTTGAGAAGAAATGATCAATGGATATCAAAGCAGGCATTGGAGTGGGGGGGAAAAAGGTTCAAGAAAGAGAACTACCTAAGGAGACCCTGAAACGAACTTTACTGGAGAGGCAAGAAATATCGGTCTCAGTTCCATGGAGGAGATTGAGCGAGTTTCCCAGGACAGAGCGGTTTGGAGAAATTGCTTGCAGGCCCTACGTAACGTATAACGATGCAAGAAGAATTGATAATAATCATATTATTCACATACAGTACTACTCAAAGGCAATGCTATTCAGGTACAGTAGACAAAGGGTAAAAAACATCTCAATGGCAATGCTTATCAGACACAGTAGGTGACTATTAATGCTCGCCTCTCCCGGACGATGGGAAAAGCTAGAACGATACATGTGGAAAATCGCGGGGCGGAACTCGGGGCCCGAGCATTCTCTCTCTTGATGCACTTCTCTTGATCCGATGAGTATGCCGGGTGATGAGTTGGGCCGCACGTTGGTCCCCAAGGTCAAAGTATAGCCCCCATCACAGAGATGGGGGAACAAATCAAAACCATCCAAGGGACGTTCACCCGTGTATGGCGAAATTCGGAGCCCAAGCATGCTCTATTTAGCCATCACTCTAGAGCCCATGAGTATGCTGGGAGTCGAGTTGAGTTGCACGTGGGCATTATGAGGCGAAACTCGGTTTTTGCTCCCTCGAAGTCGGACAGCCCAGTGGGAATTGACGGAAATGGTGAGGTAGGCACCAGGGCAGAGCGAGCACCATGATGGCAAAGCCATAGTGGACCTCATCGAGGGGCAGGCCGGCACCGGAAGCGCGGAAAGCGAGGCAAGCACTGCAGCGGCGAGCATGGCAGGCAAGAGGGTGTGCCTCCCACCCACATAAGCAGAACAACTGGAAAGCCCAGCAGAGGTAAAACCAGTGCAAGCGCGGCAGGCAAGAGGGTGTGCGTCCCACCCAAATGTACAGAACAACTGGAAAGCCCAGCAGAGGTAAAGCCAGTGCGCTTTTCCGCTCTCAGGGAACTACTGCTGCCTTGTAGGTTGATTGAGGATAATCAAAGGCTAGCGGAGCAAACCGTAAACAAATCTAAACGGGTGGCAAACCAATGTACCGTCTAAGGGTCGCTGCCCTGAATGAAAATGGCAACACGCTGCCTTGTGGGTTCGGCTGGGCACAGCCTAAGGCTATCGGAAAGCGTACCGCAAACAAACGCTGGCTGAAATCGAACACCCCACCCAAGGATAAGCAACTTTGTTCCAATAGGTGTTTAAGGTTGGTGCACGTACATTGCGTTCTGTTGTTTGATTGTTTATATATCACAATAGAATGATAAAAACTAGCATAGAACGATCGAGGAAGAAGAAGAAGACACAGTAACAAAGATCGTCCACGCAAGAAGTAGACCACCGAAATTAACAGATACAGTGAGCGACATGATGTACGAAGCGCACACAAAAACCCTTTCTAGAAAGTTCTTATCCTGAAGCTGTGAGGTAATCCAGGGGTATTGAAAAAATAGAAGATACATGTTTCTGTGGTCCTTGCCAGGATTTGGATAAACTTCAGCAGATGTGGTACTGTAAAGTGAGGTTTTCTGTTTGCGAATTATTACCAGTAGCAAATCTGTCGAAATATATGTCCCATTAGACAGTATGGATGCACTCTCTGTGGTTGGAAAGCAGCTGGAATGATGCTGACTAGATCTGAGGGTTTTCCCGATCCAGAAGCACTTGAGCTTTCAGCTCTTCGGCTCGGTGTCATCGACATCGTAAGCCTTCGGTTCGGTGCCACGAACACCGCAAATCTGGAGAACCTGTGGCTGTTCTGCCAGCCTGAACCGCACTCACAGGGGGCTTGCCACCCGTTGTCCAACGCGTAACGAACACGCTGGACAGGCGGGCAGATCTGAAGATAGAGAGCCAATACTCGTATGAGCAGCTTTCTGGCCACTGACACCCATCGTAAAGGGACAGTGACTCGGGATCTAACGATTATCTCGTTTTGAGCATTTTTACACATAGCTTTTCATACAACTTGTCTGCGAAAAATCTTACGCGTGTACTGGCCGACTACTATCTCGAATCAAGAATTGCTTGCACGATGCCAACAAGAGAATATGGGCACTATCATCCGAAGACGACGCTGGAGATGGATTGGACATGTGATGCGCATGGAGACTGGCTCCGACACGAAAACTGCACTGAGATGGACTCCAGAGGGTAGGCGAAAGCGTGGAAGACCCAAGACGACCTGGAGGAGAACGATAGAGCAAGAGCTGAAGGAAATGAATCATAGCTGGAACACAATACAGAGGAAGGCCATGAACAGGGAAGAATGGTGTACGTTTGTTGCTGCCCTAAACGCCAAGGGCGTAACAGGCTAAAGAGAGGAGGGTATAGTAGAAATCGGGATTGGGCGCGGCGAACCCTTACTTGGCTGTGGGTGGAATCATTGGGCAGAGCAGAGTACGATCTCATAGCTAGGACAGTTCATTTCTGGATCCTGTCCTGTGTAGGCTGACAATCCAAAGACACGCCATCTCTTCAATACTATGTACAACAACATAAATACTGCGAGTTGAAGTGTACAAGCCCAAGCGCTGCTGAATCGTTGAAGTAAGTAGAGTAAGAATTCCGAAAGTGTTTCTAGTCGCTAACATTTTGAGTAATAATATAATTCAGCATCAGTCACATGATGACAACCAGAAAGCCTTACAATAAAACTCCAGAACATAGAAATAAAACAAACAAGTGAGGCCAAATACTTAGGAGCAATTTTCACAGCAGATGGAAGTATCGATAGCGAAATCAGCAATCGTTGCACAAAAGCTAACCAAGTACTGGGACAGTTATAGTCTGTCCATTAATTCGTGAGCACGTTTGAAATTGATTTTCTCGAAAACTACCTGTTGGATCTCAGTGATTTTTGCATGCAGCCTTAGAATATCCATGACGCTAAAATAAAGCTAACCAGTAGTCCATAGATGCTACGGATTTTGCACATAGGCGAATTCCTTTGATCTTTTATGACAATTGCAAATACGGGCTCAAATTTTAGATTTTACAGTAATCCTAGAATTTGTCCATGTCAATTCTATTCATAGGTGTATCTCCATATTAACTTGATAGGTCAAGTAATTAAGTGTGTTGCCCTTTATGTGCAATCGTGAACTTGGATACAATATGCAACAGTTAGTCCTCCCCTTCGGTCACCATTAGACCCCAGGTGTCTTAACTTCACCACAAATTGTATGATGGTAGACGCATTTGGATATGGAAATGTATACGTTGCTATTTCTCAGTCTGTAATCAAAATATGATTTGTATCATCCCGAATCTGACGATTCCATGAGGTTGATAATTGTTACTGGCTGGACAAATTGTAATCCATCTCGGTGCCAGTACTCGTCTTCCTCTCGGAGCACATGTTCAACACACTTCTTCCAGAACTGCATGTCTATCATTGAGAGGGACTCACGTGTCAGAACTTCAACATCACACATTTTAAACGTCCTGTTCTGTTCGGCAACTTGCCCTTTTACTTTAGTCCAGACAAGTTCTATCGGATTGAGGTGAGCATGATATGGAGGTAGTCGCAAAGACGTGTGGCCGTATTCCGCAATGATTTTGTCAATATGAAACACCTTTGTCTTATTTGTCATCCTCACCAGGTGCAACAACTCGGTTTCAAATATGTATCATCGAAGCTGACATTTTCCTTAGCAAGCCAAGTCCTAATTTGATCTTTTGTATTTGATGCAGTTGGTACTTTGTCTTCCGCTGATACTGCGTTGTGATAGGATGCATTATCCATTAACAAGCATGATGGTCTGTTTAGAATTGGAAGTAGATCTTTCTCCATCCAGTGTCTGAAAATATGTCCATTCATTTATGTGTGGTAGTCCCTACCGTCGGTACTTTTTTATTGGAAAATAAGTCCAGCGTCATGGACAAGACCTTCTTCACTGCTTCCTGCATGTGTTAGTATAATACGCTGGCCTTTGCTGCTTGGTATTTTCTTTTCTGTTCACCGTCTACTGATTGCCATTCTTTAGCATTGGTGTGGTGAGCATTGACCCAGGATTCGTCCAAATATACAATATCATAGCCTTGCCTCCGCCGCTCACGGATCTGCCTCAGGTATTTACTTCGGCAGCAATTAAATGTGGCTTTTCACAAATAATATTCCTGCCGCCTATAGTTTTCTGAAGGTGAAGCCGGCGGCTCTTACAATTTTCCATAGAGTACTTTTAGAATGTCTATGCTGCAATCTGATTGCAGTTTTAATTTCAGTTTCCTGAGAGTAACAAGTTGATTTGTCGCAAACATTTTCAAGAGCTCCCGTCTTATGACATCTATGTCAAAGTCGTCAATTGTTCTTTTCCTTCCTTGCTTGACATTAGTGCACTTTGTGTCCTGTTTAATCCATCGGGAAAAGGATTCTCTATTCAGACCAAGCGCCAGTTGCGTTCGTTTCTCAGGGTTATGAATATCGCAATATAGATGACCTCTCTTAGATTCCTACGGAAGTGTTGGTATAGTAAAACTGTAACCTTCTGCATTGTTATAAATGTGCACTTCAGACTCATTATGAATGTGATATCAATGTCAGTTTTGATAAGCCAACAAATATGATACAATAGCTTCATACAAATAGCGAGATACACCTATAACTATACAACGGTATCCCAATTATAACGTCATATGCTTTCCGCTTTCAAAGTCGACTGGGTTAGGTGCACGGGAATTCGTGAAATTGTTGTTTACTCACGATATTTCAATGTTACCATAATGTATTTTTAGAACAACGCGTCTGTGTACCGTAGATCTGTTACTATTGTGTACAATCCGGTGAGGTTGATTTTAATATAACCTGAAGAAGAAATATTTCAAACTACATCAAATTTTCTTGGAAAAAATATTTCTCTAGCGTCATGGATATTCTAAGGCTGCTTGCAAAAATCACTGAGATCCAACAGGTAGTTTTCGAGAAAATCAATTTCAAACGTGCTCACGAATTAATGGACAGACTATAACACCACTGTTGTCACATAAAGAGATACCGCTAACAATTAAAGCAAATCTTATAAGAACGATTTTCTGGCCAACACTATGTTACCAGTGTCAAACATGGTCAATAACAGCAGCTAATGAGCGGAGAATTATAACGACAGAGATGATGTGTCTTAGAAGAGCTGCAGGTTTGACAATAAGAGACAAAATTAGAAATGAAGAAATCAGAAGGAGACTGGATGTGTAACCAGTTATGCAATTCATAAAAGAACAACAGATTAAATGGTTTGGACACCTGACCAGAATGCCCTGTATCGCCTACCACAGAAGCCACACAGAAAAAGTATAATGAGTACAAGGCAAGAGGAAGACCACGCAAAAGATGGAGCGACGGCATCAAGAACAGCCTTACGAACATGAATATCAGCTTACAAAGTGCCTTAAAAAAGCACACACAAGATCACTACGTTTCACCCCAACACTTCTATAAAGAAGTAAATGGTGGAAGAAAAGAAGAAGTCACATGATACAATGCTCTATCACGTGATATGTCAGAAAGTCACATGTGTCGTTTGTTGTATTAGAAGAACACTCTTTGTGACTTGTTGATTCCAGTTGTTAAATCTATTCGAATTCAATTATCAAGAAACTAGTTATACTGACACGCTCATCATCCAGGTAAATGTTTTTTAAAACAATTGATAATGTTAATCATTACTTAATGATCAGCAACAATACAAGTTTGACGATGTAACATGATAATAAGAGTGTGTGTGGTCAACTTTGTTATGTACGTTACGTAGACTGTAGGTAGTATAACCCTGTAGTTATTAGTTACTGTAACGATAGTCAGGTTAGTTTGTACTCATATACTCACTGTGTAAGTGTCTTAGATGTGTTAATCACGAGTAGTGCAGTACTGTACTGTAACGTGCCCAATACTTAATGTAGTATCACATAAAGTAGACACATAAACTTGCTAGTTGAGAAAGTTTGGATCTACACGTACAGCAAAGTTAGATAATTTATGAAACGATATGAAATGGCTTCCGTGTTCATAATCATAACTAAACTATCTAAAGACCCATGTAACATGTAATTTGTAAACTACGACCACACGTTTTATTAATTTAGAACATGAAATTCAATACATATGACGTTGATCATATAGAAAACAGACTATGTGACTCAAAACCGTCCACTGAGACAAAGAGGCCAATGATGAATGTTAATTATATGATTAAAATTAGCACACGGAGCCTTTTTCAAGAACCCCAGAGGAAGCAACGGAAGTAACGAATATGATCAACAAATAAACAAGTAACAGGTATTAAGAGCTTCGAAAAAACAAATAGACAAACACGGGACTCGAACCACTTACCCTAGTCCTTATACCAATCGCCTAGCCTAGCAATACGAGCGCTCTTACGGACACAACCAATGAGCCATTTTGCTAGGCTAGGCAATGTGTCGTAGGACTAGGGTAAGTGGTTCGAGTCCGTGTTTGCTATTTGTTTTTCGGAAGCTCTTAATACCTTTTACTTGTTTATTTGTTGATCATGATTAAAATTAAAGATACAACCATAACTAAATAATACCCCAGGCCGCATCTCAATTTGCATTTAAACCATTTTTCATAGAGGTTTAAGTAAGTTGTACTCTAGTAATGTTAATGAGAGCTTTATTTTAAGCTATGTTATTTTAGGCTATGCTATTATCATAATCCATCACTTCCCAGCTCCATTAGGGGCATAGGATCTCAACAATACTAACTTGGTTACAAGAAAACAAACTAAATGATTTATTCTGCTCTTAATAATGTCCTCCCATTAGTCTTGAAAGATAGTTAGTTTTAAAATGCAAACATGTCATGAACACTAAAAGAGCATTGTTCAACACAATCTTTCTCTCAATGTTATGCTATCAGTGCCAAACCTGGATGCTGACATCAAACAATAGAAGAAAACTAGTCACAACAGAGATGAAGTGTCTACGTAGAATGCTGGGAGTATCAAGAAGAAAACTAATCATCACAGAGATGAAGTTTCCGAGAATGATGGGAGTATCAAGAAGAAAACTAATCATCACAGAGATGAGTTTTACGAGAATGATGGGAGTATCAAAAAAACTAATCATCCAAGATGAAGTTTCTACGTAGAATGATGGGAGTATCAAGAAGAAAACTAATCATCACAGAGATGAAGTGTCTCGAGAATGATGGAGACAGAAGAGACCACTTAGAAATGAAGACATAAGAAAGTGGGTACAACATCAGTACTGAACTCATCAAGAAGTAACAATTAAATGGTTTGCCACACAACAGAATATCAACAGACATTGCGCCTCAAAGAGCAATGTTACTCCAATACAGTGGATACAAAGCAAAAGGTCATCCACACAAAAGGGGGACCACAGAGATAACAGAGGCTGTGATAACACATCCGATTTCTTGATGCTTTTTATTTACTAGGGTAACTCCCTACATCAGTCGCCTCTTACGACAAGCCTTGTTGGTCCCAGTGGTACTATTCTTTGCTTTCCTTTCAGACCTCAGCACTACACTGACAAAATAGAGTTTTCAGCTCTGTACATTCGCCAGTGGTTACCGGGGCCCAAATTTGGGGTGTAAAGAATAGAACCACTGTTACCTTCCACGCATGTCGTAAGAGGCGACTAAGGAGGTTTGGCTGAAATCGGATGCATGTGTCCTGAACATGTAGAAGTCTTATGCGTTTAGGGGCCTACCAAACCAATGTGCAACGTATACACGTTCTTGGCAAAGATCAAACATATCACAAAAAGTGATTAAAATTGGTCGTAAAGAACGAACGCAAAGAAGAAGAGCTCTGTACATTCAGATATATGAAGAAGTGTACCAGTGTTTTACTAAAAATTTCATTCGTAAAACAGTGTTAAAACTTGCTTACAGTGTACTTGTACTAAGTGTTAATAGCTCTAACATGTGCCAGGTTTTATGAAAAACTAAGATCTAAATTAATAATATATATTTGTGGACGTCAGATTTGACTGATATGATAACTTATTGATTTTTATTTCAGTTATGTGGAAATATTGTTACTTATTGTCTCTCTTCAACCTGGCATGTAGCCAGATAATGCGACCACAGTTTACTCCTCTTTCAGGAGAGGAAATTGATTATGTCAATCATATTGCTTATACAACATGGAAGGTTAGTTAGTTGTTAGTTACCTGGGCCATTACTGTTGTTGGTTACCTAGGGCAGGACTGTGTTGTCAGTTACCTGCAGCATGATTGTGTTGTTGGTTACCTGTTGCATGACTGTGTTGTTGGTTACCTGCAGTGTGACTGTGTTGTTGGTTACCTGTTGCATGACTGTGTTGTTGGTTACCTGTTGCATGACTGTGTTGTTGGTTACCTGCAGTGTGACTGTGTTGTTGGTTACCTGTTGCATGACTGTGTTGTTGGTTACCTGCAGTATGACTGTGTTGTTGGTTACCTGTTGCATGACTGTGTTGTTGGTTACCTGCAGTGTGACTGTGTTGTCGGTTACCTGCAGCATGACTGTGTTGTCGGTTACCTGGGGCATGACTGTGTTGTCGGTTACCTGGGGCATGACTGTGTTGTTGGTTACCTGTTGCATGACTGTGTTGTTGGTTACCTGGGGCATGACTGTGTTGTTGGTTACCTGGGGCATGACTGTGTTGTTGGTTACCTGGGGCATGACTGTGTTGTTGGTTACCTGGGGCATGACTGTGTTGTCAGTTACCTGTTGCATGACTGTGTTGTTGGTTACCTGCAGCATGACTGTGTTGTTGGTTACCTGTTGCATGACTGTGTTGTTGGTTACCTGTTGCATGACTGTGTTATTGGTTAGCTGTTGCATGACGGTGTTGTCAGTTACCTGTTGAATTACAGTGTTGTCGGTTACCTGTTGCATGACTGTGTTATCGGTTACCTGGGGTATGACATTAATCTTCTGTCTCCGCACATATCACAAGTCTGAGATATCATCTTTACAACAGACTGACAACTAAAAACTAACAAGCTATTGTACTAGTGAACCAAGTTTACTCAGATTTTCAAGTTTACTCAAAAAAACAAATGGACGACCAAATACAAACGTTTTTAAATTTGTCACTCCTGTTGTTCGTTTGCTTGATAAAGGCCTTGTTGGTCGAAACGCTGCTGTATTTTGTCATTGTTTTTGTAATTTGTAAAACTACAGTACTTTGTGATTACGTATTTTGCCAGTAATCTGCACAAATCCCTGTCTGACTAGAGAAACAGTGTCAAGGGTTGCAATTTTACTAGTATGGATAAGATGTACACAAGGGATGGGGATACTATTAGCAAACATTACCATCTCTGAATGTGATTGAGCACCTATTGGTCAGTCCAGAGTTAAATAGTATCGGCTATGTTAACTAACTAATAAATTTTTGTTTCAACTGTTTTAGGCTGGACATAACTTTTTCCCAACGGATCTCATGCATGTCAAGAGAATTCTGGGAGTTCCGGAAATTACCAAATCTGAATTCTTGACCAGTCAGTTGCCCAGAAAAGATTTTGAAAGAAGACTGAATTCTGCTGACTTGCCTGAGAACTTTGACCCCAGGGTACAGTGGCCATATTGCCCATCACTTAACGAGGTCCGTGACCAGGGAGACTGCGGATCATGTTGGGTAAACAAAATTAATGTTCACATTTAGATATTTTAAATTTAGTTTATGATCTTCAGATTAGACATCCCATAGACTAACAATATTTCTCCACTTCACCATGTACTCTGCAGTTCTCTTTCTACAGCAGGTTAGACATCTCAAAGACTAACCATGTTTCTCCATTGTACCCTGTACTCTGCAGTTCTCTTTCTTCAGCAGGTTAGACATCTCAAAGACTAACCATGTTTCTCCACTGTACCCTGTACTCTGCAGTTCTCTTTCTACATCAGGTTAGACTTCAAAGACTATAACATCATTATCTGACCTGAATCTAGAAACAACATCGAACGAGATAGTGTTCTTAGAAACCAGAAGAAGAAAACTCTGAGGTTAAATAATTATATTGAACTGATTGTTTCATAATGTATTCAACTTTCTATCATTGAGAAATTCTTATTTACTTCAACTATTTGTTGCAGGCATTTGGAGCAGTTGAAGCTATGACTGATCGTGTCTGCATCAAGTCACAAGGGAAGAGCCAGTTTCATTTTTCAGCAGAGCATCTAATGACTTGTTGCCACTTATGTGGCTTTGGTAGATAAATATTTTAATTTTAGTGGGAAATAATAACACCAGCAGAAGGAATAGATGAACGTCTTTGATTTTGTCTTCTTCAAGGATCTGTGTCTTTTCCTAAAGCCACGTTTGTTATCGAAGATGGTTTCACATGCGAGTCCCGCAATATAATCTACGCAATCACTTGCAAATGGTGTGACAAGGCATATATCAGCGAAACAGGCAAAATGCTTAGTGACCGCTTCGGCCAACACTTGAGTGATATTTGCCAATGCTCTGTATCCACTCATTTCAATGGAACTGACCATTTGGAAGCTCGCGATGTCCAAGTCACAACCATCTGTTCATGTTCCTCTGATGATTGAAGTCAATTTGCTCTAGAGAATCGTGTTATTTTGTTATATGGTACATTGCGACCTCATGGACTCAACGCACTATATTCCTATGCTTCTTAGTCTTTTCTCTTCTCATGCTCCATATTCTATATGTGTATATGTTAAATGTATATATGTTATATATATTTGATTTTTATTGTTTCTCTTCTTTTTTCCACTTCTAGGTTTTTTTGGCATTTATTTCGTTATTCATTTTTAGTCGCAGATTTTCATTTTAGGGCCGTTATAATGTTTTTGTTGTAGTCTATGTGGTGTGCTGTCAAAGAAGTGAAATTCATCACTTCTGTTGTATCCGTTGCTTGATAAAGGCCTTTTGATCAAAAAGGTTGCTGTGTATTGTTTTTGTATTTTGTAACACTACAGTACTTTGTTTTTATGTGTTTTGTCTCCTTCAAGGATAAAAGCAGCACTTGGGCTTTTGTCCTTCGGAACATTGCCATGTAAGAATATCATTTAAGAACTGGGGTTTGAAGCACTTCATCTGCAGAGAGTGTCAAAGCACAAACTCTCGCTCCAGCAAAAATCCTAGGAATCTTATGAAAAAAATTACGGAAGAGACTGTCCGGATTCAAACCCACATCCTTCAGAATGACAGGCAAACATCTTAACTACTCTGCTAGAGTGACCCCAAATAATAAGTATGTTCAACCAGTGAGCCATAGAAACTATCAGCATGGATACCTTCAGTACATGTTTGAGAATACTGTGCACCTACGGGGCTAGCTTGAAAGGTTATGAGATTGGTTCAGTAATCAATGAGAGCTGCAATAGTGTAGTTGTTAGTGCACTTGCTTCTTAGGTGTGTAGTTCAGGTTCATTTCCACAGTGAGAGTGGAATATTTTCTAACATCAGATCAGCCCAGTCTCTATTGGGTACCAGAAAAGCATTGGGAAGTAAAGGACCACATCATCCATCATGTGCCAATGATCAAAGGAAAATACTAATCCAACACTACATTCCTCAATATCTTCTTCTTCTTCGAACGCTACATATCGACCACTTGTTAAACTGCTCTTTGTGATTTGTATGTGATCTGAGCCTAAGAGCGATTATACTTTGTGTCAGTTATTCACATACAAGTAGGCCAGCACATCCGATTTCTGCAACGCTTTTATTTACTGGGGTAGCTTCCCTAGGTCCCTACCTCAGTCACCTCTTACCACATGCCTTGTAGGTTGCAATGTTGCTATTCTTTGCTGTACTTGCTAGCCCCGGCAACACACAGATAGTATTCCTTAATATACTTCCAGGTATAAGATATCCTTCAGTACTCTTCCTAGCAGTAATCACTATACCTGGAAGAAAGCTTCAAATTTGCTTACATCATTAACCCTCAGAACCCACGATCCTGATATTTTGGTATTGATGTAAACATCTCATATCCCAACATCCTGGAATATCAGTCTGAGAAAACTATTGTTATTTGTCAGTGATTGAAGATAAATTGTATACAAATGGAACATCAAACACAACTCACTTTTTCGACATGGTTTAGCAAGATGGCAGATGCTGTTGAATGCTATTTTTGTGTGTGCTGATGAGGTAATGAGAATTTTCATGATGAAAAGATGTGATGAAAATGTTGAAATGGTAAATATAAATGGATAACAACAGAGCAAGCTGTTGAACTTGTTTTGAATAATTCTGAAGATGAATTACACTTAGACTGTGTTTATTCTGATAAGAATATTGAAATTGAGTGAAGCAATCATTTAGACAATGAAGAATTGTTTTAATCAATTTGATATTCAAGTAATATATGTTCAATCTTAAGAACAAGCTACTTTATCTGGGAATATTTGGGGATGTGGCCTAAGTAATATAATAATAATAATTCCTCTCATACTGTTATACGTTACATAGGGCCTGCAAGCAATTTCTCCATACCATACCACTCCATCCTTGGCAACTCGCTTATTCTCCTCCATAGAACTGAGACCGATATTTCTTGCCTCTCTCAGCAAAGTTCATTGTATCATAATATATCATAGTAATATATCAAGTAAATTTAAAACAGTTTAGTATTCTGCAAATATATAATGAGCAGGAATAACAGAGATGGTGTATATCTTCAACAATAACAAATTATAGAGCACAATAATTGTGCTAAATTATCATGTTTTTAATATCATGCTGATATACTGTTTTTATGCTCAAGAGCTCAGGGAAAGGATTTTAGGTTACACATGACCAGGGTTCAATGGGTTATGTCAACATCTGACCATGGTCTTGTAATCTCTTTGTCTTTTTAGATGTAATGGAGGCATGCCGTCCGAGGCCTGGTCCTATTTTAAGAGAGATGGCATTGTGTCAGGAGGGCAATTCAACAGCTCTGAGGTATTCACATAAATGTATCTGTCATTTTTGTTTCTGAGGTATTCACATAAATGTATCTGTCATTTTTGTTTCTGTGTTTATGATTGAAATAGTATTCATTGATTTATCTCCCCTTGTCATGGTTGTATTCATTGATTTATCTCCCCTTGTCATGGTTGTATTCATTGATTTATCTCCTCTTGTCATGGTTGTATTCATTGATTTATCTCCCATTGTCATGGTTCTATTCACTGATTTATCTCCCATTGTCATGGTTGTTGTTTGTGATTAGTGTTGCATTGTTTCATCATTTTTGTTGTCAAGGGAAGATAACATCAGTCCACAAAATCCTGATCTGAAAGGCTAATAAATCTGGCTAAAATGTGCACATATTGCATAACTCAGGCACAGCAATAACAATGTTCTGTTCAGAATGAACAAATAGAAAGATTGGGTGGCTAAATGGTTACACCTTTGCCTTGTGTTCCGAAGGTCTGGTTTTGAATCAGGACTGTGCCATTTTGTTTACAAGGGCATTTTTCCAGAGAACCTAGAATTGCTGCAGCAGCTATGAAGTTCGTGCCTTGTGCAATACTCTTGACAGGTGGCGTACATCTCTGCTAAGAGGACCGAGCCATATGGGTAAAACCCGGTGCAATGAAATCAATCCTTCGGCTTTAGCCCCTTTTTAAATTAATTAATTTAATTTTATATATTTATTTCTCACAGCAATGAATAGCTGTCTTAAGGGTTAACATGGTGTGATGCCACAGAGTAATAGAAGTTTGGGCTGTTACCATGTCTGTAAGAGGTAACATGGATTGTGCCAATTTTAAAATGCAAACATGTCACCATGAACACGAAAAGATCATTGTTCAACACAATCTTTCTCCCCACATTATGCTATCAGTGCCAAACCTGGACGCTGACATCAAATGATAGAAGAAAACTAACCACTATAGAGATGAAGTGTCTACACAGAATGCTGGGTGTAAGCAGAAGAGACCGGTTCAGAAATAAAGACATCAGGAAAAAAGCGTGTACAACATCAGTACTAAACTTCATCAAGAAACAACAAATTAAATTGTTCGGCCAAATAAGCAGATTATCAACAGACAGTGTACCTCAAAGAGCAATGTTACTCCGTTACAGTGGATACCAAGCAAAAGGCCGGTCATGCAAAATGTGGACCTCAGAGATATCAGGGGCGATAAAAGACATTGTTTATGAAGCACACACAAAAGCCAGTTCTTGAAATTTCTTATCCTGACGCTGTGAGACTAAACAGGATTGGAGAAAAGAAGAAAGGCCATGTCCAAAATAAATTTTAGGTTTTTCCGTGTAGTGTAAAAGTTAGGACTCAATTCAAAGCTCAGGTGAAAATATAATAAAATATAAATATTCCCTTAGACCTTAATATGTTATTAATAAATAGACCTTTGGGTATAAAGTGCCCGCCACTTCACATTTATAGGTCCTAGTGTGTAGGAGGTAGGATGGTCAATTCATTTTCTAACATGTGGATCGTTGAGTGTGGGGCTGAAACTATGGTCCTTTAGTGGCTGAGATGATAGGCAAACGCGTACAAAATACGCTGATCTGTCCTACAAGTCATTACCCCAAAACACTGAGGCAAACTCACTGGCCTAACAAAACAACACTCGACATAAAACTACACGGACCTCTGTGTGAGCTACAAAGACAGTGAAGTTCATACAAGAGACAACATTGAATATATAGACATATTTCAAGCGAACGAAAGGAAGGAGGAAGGATTATCCCAGTTTTGTTTGTTATTTTTTGTCTGTAAATGGATGATACAATGGACAACTATTCATAACTCAGCATTGAGGATCTTGGTAAATTATCATTAATAATGAATAACATTGAATATGTTACCGCCCGAGTGGCTACCGGGCCCAAATTTGGGGTGTAAAGAATAGAACCACTGTTACCTGCCACCCATGTCGTAAGAGAGGCTACTAAGGAGGTTTGGCTGAAATCGGATGCATGTGTCACCTAGGGAATGCTAACCCGAAACGCATGCTTGCAGAAAACGGATGCACCAGGCCGTAAGGCGCATAACATTTTGCAATGACCCCTCACAATGAGGAATGGGATAACGGTAGCCAATCTGCCTCAGAGTTTTAGCCACGCAGTAAGAATTTCAGACCTACCATCACGAGGGTGGCCAAAACTTGCTGCAGGAAGAGGACGGCACAAACGGGGAAGCATAAATCATAGGTATTATATCCTACAGAACTGCCCCAGTATGCAGACTTGAGAAGAAAGAGGTGGCCCACTTACACTAGCGTCCAAGACAAACTGTATGGCATGGCTGGATAATCTGAGGCAGACGGCTGCCTTTATTAGAGAATCCAAAATCTCAATCTAGTGAGAATGCAGAAGAAGAAGAAGAAGAATATGTTACTAATTGTGTGACTATCTTTGCTCTGTAGCTAATAAAATGAAGATTGTACAAAATAAATCAGAAGGAGACTAGCCATGACATTTCAGAAGGGGGCTAGTATGATTGGTTACTGGTTACCAAACCGAAATCATTGCACTTCATGCAGACCTATAGATGTTCAGTCTTCCCAAACAGATGTCAAAGGGTATGCATACTGATGTAAGCGTATTTCCTTGCTTGATCTGCTTTAGAATCAGTCAACAGGGCACAAACTCTGTAGCATCCACCAGCTGGAGCTTTTAGTATGAAGAATGTATGGCACAATACAAGCAGAGAAACAAAAGTAAAACTACTGAAGACATGCATATTTCATTTAGCAACATATGGATGTGAATCGTGGAACATAACGCAAACATTAAAGAACAAAATTTAATCTTTTTGAAACAAATTGCTACAGAAAATTTATTCGATTCTCGCAAACAGCGAGAACAAAAAATATCGACATGCTACAAGACCTGAATGTTAGAAGAATTTTGGGATAGCAAGTTTCACTGTGTTCCAGAAACTGATATATTTTGATTACATTAAAAATCCCCTTGGTTTAGAGAGAACATTAATGGAGGGCAGGGTTTCCTGGAAGATGGGGCAGGGGATGACCAAGACGAGGGTGGAAACTTTGACCATGATGTTGGAGGAGGCAGGAGAACTTACTAGAGACAAAGAGATTTTTCATGCAGGTTGTGATAAGAGTAATGTTCTTCAATGGATATGTTACATGATGAAGATAGTCTTGTTTAGTGATGTAATCCTGGGATTCGCACATGAGCAGTTCAGATCCCTCCACATCCAACAAGTTGCATTGATACAAAGTTAATTTGGTATCATTTCAGGGTTGCCAACCGTATGAAATTCCAGCTTGTGACCACCATGTGGTTGGACATCTGCAACCGTGTGGACAGAAAGAAATGAGGACTCCTCCATGTCGTAAAGTGTGTGAAGGTGGTTACTCAACACCATTTGTAAAAGATAAACATTTTGGTAAGTTATAAACTCTTTAAATGTAGGCTTTTATAAATTGTTATCAAGTTTTGTAAATCAGATGTGCATTTAAAAAAAAAAAGTAGATTTACATTTTTGTAGATTAGATGTTGAATTTTATAAATTATATGTTGGTGTTGCATATTAAATGTAGGTTTTGTAAATTCATTTCTCATGTAAGTCTATCATTCTGGATTCTCTTCTTCTTCTTCTTTGTGTCCGTTCTTTACCACCAATTTTAATCACTTTTTGTGATATGTCTGATCTTTGACAATACGTTTGCACATTGGTTTGGTAGGCCCCTAAACGCATAGATTTCTACACGTTTAGGACATGTGCATCCAATTTCAGCCAAACCTCCTTAGTCACCTCTTATGACATGTGTGGCAGGTAACAGTGGTTATATTCTTTACACTTCAAATTTGAGGAGCCCCGGTAACCACTCGGGCGATGGATTCTCTTATAATGTCTGCTGCCTGTTTCAAAAGTTAAGTTCTACTGTAGAGTTTTCCTTCAAAGGATGTTGGTGTAGACCCCAATCTTTTCATGATATTCACTTGACAAGGCTGAGTCCTGATGTTGCTAGATTATGTCACAGGGATTAAAGGTGTATGCAATTTAATGGGAAAAGGCAGCGCCAGGGTTGGTGAGCTGTCACTGATCAAGACCCTATCCCATCCCTACTCGATGGCCCTGGAAACAGACTGATTCTGGCAAAGTGGATAGGGTTGGAGGATGATGCCATTCATGTGATGTGGTGATAGAATTTACGCTGCTGTGCATAATAAGAGAATTGTTGCACATCAGACGATCGTTATCTCTTAGTTTTACCGTCTACGCGAATCCCTTGGCCAACGTCTTTGACCTCATTCTATAGACATGGTAGGTCACCACTACAGATTAACTGGTTGATATAACCATTATTAACCCAACTTTTTCTCAGGTTTGGCATGAGATTGTCTACCCTATCCGGTAAAAAAAACCTTAGCTACAAAATCCAACTAACCATGAACACTTATAAGTTAGTTAAAGGCCTATGTCCCAACCAGAGTTTGAAAGACAGATGGAAGGAGGACAGTTTTTGAACATTACAAAACAAATAAAAATTATCAAACTACATTCAATAATATTTGACCGACATGCAAATAATGCCAGTATGATTCTGACAATAAATCTTCATGTTAATGGTTACAAATTCGCAGTAGAAACATGATTATTATAACTATGACATTAGTGCTGACAATGACTAAATATTTTTGGGGGTCTCTATGACTGTGGTTATGCCCTTGCCTCACGTTCCAATGGTCGTGCATTTGAATCTGGGCCATGACATTCTATTCACGAGTGTATTTTTCAGAGACCCATAGGATTGTTGCTAGAACTACGGAGTTTGTGCTTTGTGCAATACACTCTGCAGATGGCATGCCATTTCTGCGAAGCGGGGCCAAGCCATATGGGGTAAAACCCGGTGCAATGAAGTCAATCGGGACTTCAGCTAAATATTTTAAAAATCAAATACAAAATTATCCAACAAGGAAAATCAATATTTTGTCTAAGTCATTGCACTTCAATCTTATACATTTAATAGTATCCAGGAAAAGACCTACTACTGTAACTAGAACAGCCAGATGGTTATGTTGAAAATAAATCAGAAGAAAACAAATATAATGACTGAACATCGCTACCCCAGCACCAGTCAAACTAGAAGATAAAATCTCGACCCCAGCACCAGTCAAACTAGAAGATAAATCCATTAAAATAAACTGCTTCAACACATTTTGGAAATGTTATCAGCAACGAAGAAGAAACTGAATCTGACATTAAAAGCAGACTAAGGAACGAAGTGCATTCATGACCCTTCAAATAGTCTGGAAATAAGTCTAATACTGCATCAGAACCAAGATTAATATATACCACATCTGCGTGCCATCAATATTACTATACAGATCAGAAAGCTGGAGAATAACAGAACAACATATGCTCAAACTCTCCACCTTCCATACAACTTGTCTGCAACAGGTCTTACACAAGTTCTGGCCAAATACTATCTCTAACCAAGAACTGCTTACACAGTATCAACAAGAGAATATGAACAGCATTGTCCAAAAGAGAAGCTGGGGATGGATCGGACATGTGATACACATGGAGGTTAACCGTGTCAGAAAAACTGCGCTGAGATGGATGCCAAAGTGTATAGGAAAATGTGCAAGACCTAAAATGACCTGGAGAAGAACAGAAACTGAAATAAATGAATCACAGCTGAAACGCAATAAATAAGGATGGCGAAGAATGGTGTGTATTTGTTACAGCCTTAAGAGCCAGGGTGCCACAGACAAGCGAGAGAGAGAGTCATAATTCAATGTCATAGTTGGATTGGAATGGTGTTCTTTCAAATTCCACTGTGTTATTTTATTGAATGTACCACACATCCTCAGGTACAAATGTATACACTGTTCGAGGAGAAGAGAATATTATGCAGGAACTTGTTGAAAATGGCCCGGTAGAAGCTGCATTTACGGTCTACAGCGACTTTTTAAATTACAAATCAGGTATGTACAAATAATTTGTTCATGTATGTCATTATGTGTCATATGGTTATTAATATTTCTCTTTCTAAATTTGTATTATTATTATATTACTCTTGTACTGTTATACGTTACATAAGGCCTGCATGCAATTTCTCCATACTCAAAGGTGCTCTTCTTCTTTGAATGCTTCATATCGACCACTCTTTGTGATTTGTATGTGATCTGAGCCTAAGAGCAATTGTACATTGTGCCAGTCATGTGCCTACTAGTAGGCCAGCACATCTGATTTCTACTATGCTTTTTATTTACTAGGGTAGCTTCCTTAGGTAGCTACCCTACCTTAGTCACCTCTTATGACATGCCTTGTAGGTTTCAGCTTGTAGGTTGCAGTGTTATGACATGCCTTGTAGGTTACAGTGTTATTATTCTTTGCTCCCCTTGTGAGCCCCAACAACACACACAAGTCATAGGTATTTAACTCTCAATCCATCGGTACTTGGTTTTCTTCTCCCTAGCGTCAGTATATTTTTTCGAAGATCCCTGATCTCATTGTAGGGGAGATTGGGTTCCTAGTCCTACCAAAGCACACTGAGCACCTAAAAGAATACTTGGCAATTGAAAATTGACAATACTAGGCTGGTAAAATGCTGCAGGGCAAAATTCAGTGAACAAATTAAATTTGTCACCATCTTCAGATACTGCATCGTGGACCCTAGCTGTTGCTACAGAGGTCATGATCAGCAGCTCAGATCTTCTTGTGTGAGAAGAGATCGGAGCACTCATAGTTATTAACTGAAGTGTAATTATGATGGTCCATCCAATCTGTCTTTTTTCTGCAACATAGCTGATGCGTTACATCTTTGACAAATTTAATTATGTTTTCTATATGGGGTGTCTCCCATAGTCTATCTATCTCTTGGCGACGATGGCTGCAAGGTAGTCGGTTAGCTTCTTTACTGGACCGGGCATCCTTTTCTATGGTTAAAGTTTAAAGCAACATTTGTTTGTTTAATTATTTCGTCATTTAATAAATGTGATATTTCAACTGGCTGATGCTACAGATAAGAATGAGAAAATTGAGGTATTTTGGACATATAAAGACACGAAGGGCTGGAGAGGACCATCATGGAAGGAGGCATACAGGCAAAGAGAAGAAGGTGGATTCAGGATGTAACTGATGATTTGAACATGACCACTGCAGAGACAGAACATCTGGTCTATGAGAGAGAGAAATTTCGGAGGACTGTTGGGGTGGCAAAGTTCTGCTCAGGACAAGTTATTTCATGATGATATTTCATGTGAAATGCTAATATCACATTTTACTCAACCACGTTCTGCAGAGAAATCATGGCTGTTTGATCTGTGACTGGTTACTCAACCAGTGGGAAACTGGTTTAGACTGCAGCTGCTACTTCATTTCTGAAGACTGCCACTGTCTACTAGTAGTAGATACATCTGGTTGGTGATGGTCACAGCTTCTGCCAGGGGTCTGAGTTCAAGCCAAGTCTCCATTGCATTTTCTTTGATTTGTTATTCAAGACATGTTTTTCCATTTGTAAATACATTTTTTTGCTGACATTTTGACACATTGTAAAAGCTAACTGAAGGGGGCAGAGCACTATTAGAACCTTAAGTGTCCAGCTAACTGAAGGGAATCAAGCACTAATAGGACCCACTACACCTTGATGATGATTCTATTCATATATTGTTATTTTGTTTCTATTGCCGCCATGAATTTAGAAATAGTTATGGCACTTAATATGATGCCTCAGGCTCATTTTTATGTGATAGCTTGATTTCCTTTTACCAATGTCGGTCCCTTGCTGTTCAGGAACTTCAGAAAGTTATTTAATTTCTCTGTGATATTTTAATCAAGGTTTGAACTTGTACCATAAGGGTAGGACTGAACGTAGTCTTGATATTTACATCTTTGTTCACTGTAGGTGTTTATCAGCACACTTCAGGGTCTGCTCTCGGAGGTCATGCTGTGAAAATGATTGGATACGGTGTCGAGGATGGGACAAAGTACTGGCTTGTTGTCAATTCTTGGAACTCTGACTGGGGTGATGCAGGTAAGAATGTTTATTGAATTCTTAAAGTATCCAGAGATAACTTGAACTTCACCTTCCTGTGAGATATCCTGAACTTTACCTTCCTGTGAGATAACTTGAACTTTACCTTCCTGTGAGATAACTTGAACTTTACCTTCCTGTGAGATAATTTGAACTTTACCTTCCTGTGAGATAACTTGAACTTTACCTTCCTGTGTGATAACTTGAACTTTACCTTCCTGTGAGATACTGAACTTCACCTTCCTGTGAGATAACTTGAACTTCACCTTCCTGTGAGATAACTTGAACTTTACCTTCCTGTGTGATAACTTGAACTTCACCTTCCTGTGAGATAACTTGAACTTTACCTTCCTGTGAGATAACTTGAACTTCACCTTCCTGTGAGATAACTTGAACTTCACCTTCCTGTGAGATAACTTGAACTTTACCTTCCTGTGAGATAACTTGAACTTCACCTTCCTGTGTGATTGGATGTGCTGGCCTACTTGGAGGCATATAACTGGAACAACATATAATTGCTCTTAGGCTCAGATCACATACAAATCACACAGAGTCGTTAACAAGTGGTTGATATGGACCATAAGAAGAAGAAGAGTATTGAGTGAAGCAGATCTCTTGAGATTTGATGGAAATCGACACCATCGCACAGAACCACCAGCACAACCACTAATCTGTTTAAAGTCAAAATTTTACTTTTCAGGCTTGGCTTGGAAAAGCCCCCAGATTGTCAACAATGAAGCCTGTTCATATGGCAGAAGATGATAAAATGTGATTCTTGCTTCTTTCATTTCTATGTTCACTCTCAGACATCAATTTGAATATGTTTCAAGAAAGCAGTGGGCTATCAGAAGATTATTGAGATTCCCAACGAACTTGTCATGCAATGGCATTGGTGATGGCCATATCTGTCTACTCTACTCCTTATATACTAAACATCTTTGTCAGAAGAATGGATACTGGGGAACATGGTTGTCAATGGTAATAAGAGAGCACACAGGTTGACTGGTTCTAGTTGCTATAACATCATCTAAGTATTTTAAGTTTATTCATCTAATTCGTTGATATGTTTATTTCTCTGTAACTAGGTTTCTTCAAAATCATTCGCGGCCGTGATGAATGTGGAATAGAAAGCCAAATTGTTGCTGGAGAGCCAAAGATCTAAGAGTCAACAGATTTATTTTTTCTTCAAGGAGGTCCTGTCTGCGACATCTTTCACATTTTTAACTAATTTATGTTTTCTGTGCAGTTAAATTGTATGAAAGTCTATGAGAAAAATAAATGGTTTATCTCATATGGAGGTCTATAAGTAAATAAACGGTTTATCTCGTATGAAAGTCTCTAAGAAAAAATAAATGGTTTATCTTGTATGAAAGTCTATGAAAAATAAACGGTTGATATCATATGGGAGTCTATAAGTAAAGTAAAAGACATATCATATGGAAGTTCTACAAATGATGGCTGCACACCGAGCAGGTTGAAGAGAGTTTGTGTTTACCATACAAGATGTCACCTGGCACAATGGTTGCTTATTGCTTCATCCGTTTCTGTGGGGACAAGTTCAAGTCTGCATACTTTATTTACTACAAATTATAGAAAGTGAAACATATTTTTGTTGCTACATTGTGTTCTGTGTAAAATATAGATCTGGAACTCATGATCTCCACTGATTTATTTTATAAACTGTCTACGACAGTTCCTAATTATTCTAACCTTTCTCTTCACAACATGTTCTATAATTTTATCTTTTGTTTCTCTGTGTGGAATAGAACAGTTAAACACCTGCCTAGTTTTACATTTAGTTCAGTGGGTGTCTAGTTAAACACCTGCCTAGTTTTACATTTAGTTTAGTGGGTGTCCACAAGTTCATAAGTGATCCAATCTTCTCCTCAGTATGTCTCTCACCATGTGACAACTAATGACACCAGTTCTTTGTTGATTTACTGATCTTCTTTAACTTCCAGTATAATGTTCTTGTCTAGCTACACCACATTTGATTTGGTATTCTTGCAGTCTGGTTAACGTTGCAGATTCACCCACATTCCTGGACCGTTTACACCGTCCTCTCTTCCTTAGGAGATTGATGCAGACAAATGTTGCTCTGAATTGGTAAACAGGATTCAGTCCTGCCCGAAGAAACTGTTCTAGCCTTTATACATCTGGGACATGCTCGGGATGAAGGGAAATAGAAGAGCAGATGAGACATAGACCAAGGCATGTAAGACAAACACATAATAATTTCAGCCAAAGTGTTTGCATATTATCCAACATGACGCACATTTGTATAGGCGGGTAACTGTAATGTTAAATAAACAGAGAAAACTCCACTTTACAAAGTACAACATCTGGAGTTATACTGTAACATGGTATCACATCACATTGGTCATATGGAGAACATCAGAAGCGACTCGTGTGCTAACAAGGAGTGGTTAAGAATTGATTATTCAAATGCAAACTTTAACATATAACTCTGGAAATGCTATATTTTCTCTTGTCTTTGATTCTCTCAAAATAAACATGTATACCCCCTTCACTTTGTGTTGTTCAGTTAGTATGTATACAGCATTGTGTCTTATTGGGTTAGTATGTATACAGCATTGTGTCTTATTGGGTTAGTGTGTATACAGCATTGTGTCTTATTGGGTTAGTGTGTATACAGCATTGTGTCTTATTAGTGTGTATACAGCATTGTGTCTTATTAGTGTGTATACAGCATTGTGTCTTATTGGGTTAGTGTGTATACAGCATTGTGTCTTATTGGGTTAGTGTGTATACAGCATTGTGTCTTATTGGGTTAGTGTGTATACAGCATTGTGTCTTATTAGTTAGTGTGTATACAGCATTGTGTCTTTTATTGTTAGTATGTATACAGCATTGTGTCTTATTGGGTTAGTTGTATACAGCATTGTGTCTTATTGGGTTAGTGTGTATACAGCATTGTGTCTTATGTTAGTTGTATACAGCATTGTGTCTTATTAGTTAGTATGTATACAGCATTGTGTCTTATTGGGTTAGTATGTATACAGCATTGTGTCTTATTGGGTTAGGTGATGTATATGAGCATTGTGTCTTATTGGGTTAGTATGTATACAGCATTGTGTCTTATTGGGTTAGTATGTATACAGCATTGTGTCTTATTGGGTTAGTATGTATACAGCATTGTGTCTTATTGGGTTAGTATGTTATACATTGTCATTGGGTGTCTTATCCAGTTAATACATGCCCATTTGTGTGTTTTATTTAATGTTTTCTCTGTGACTCATTGAGAATGCTCAGGAAGATTGAAACAGGCTGGGTTCTATAAAAATGATTGGAGTTGCTAAAGAGGTCTAGGCTGGCAAAATCAGTTTTATTTTTGTGTCACGGCATGCAGGTTTAAAGAGAAATGAAGATGTCTATAGACTTGCAGGTATGGTTGATGCAAAATGTGAATGAGCACTGGATCAGGCTGATATTTTGAATTCCCTAAGAGAGAGAGAATGTGTAAATGATTCAAGTAATAGTGGTGAATCTAAACCCTTACCAGACTGCAAGAATATCAAGTCAAATGTGTAGCTAGACAAGAGCACTATACTTGTAGCTAAAGAAGAATTATAAACCAACAAAGAACCTGTGTCATAGTTGCCACACGCTAAGCAAGTGATCGGAACACTTATGGACTAATTGGTTCGATGTTCAGTGATGCTGTTCCAACAACTAAACTATTCAGTTATGCCTCCCTTCTTGTGTCTTATTCAGTTAGTATGTATCAGTCCAGGTACGTTTAGTCGCTGGAAGCTGTTGGAGATATTGTGAAGAAGAAAGAAACACCTATGGATATGTCTGGAGTGCAATAAAAATATTAGAAACTGAAACTATCTATCCATGCTTGCGTTATCCACTTGATACATATCCATCCCTGTGTGTGTTGGCCTGTCTCTGATATTCTAATATATGATTATTCCTTATTTGTATGTGTCTATTCCTTCTAACCTTGTATGCCAGTGTCTTACACGCTACTATGTATTATTGTATGCCAGTGTCTTACACGCTACTATGTATTATTGTATGTCAGTGTCTTACACGCTACTATGTATTATTGTATGTCAGTGTCTTACACGCTACTATGTATTATTGTATGCCAGTGTCTTATACGCTACAATGTATTATTGAAGATATTAAAACCCTATGAAAGGATATTTTTTATCAATGGAGAGAAAATAGAAAATGTAAACAGTTTTGAATATCTCGGTTCACTGCTAACAAAAGATGGAAATGTGATGAAGGAAATTAAAAGAAGAACAAACATGGCTTTAAAAAAAATTAAACAACTAAAAATAGTATACAATGGAACTTATAGGAAATCAAAGAGCATGCATATTCTCAGTGGAACGTGTGGAGCATGGACATTTAACAAGGCAGTGGGAAAACATATATGTGTTTTTGAATATAAGTGTTACAGAAGAGTCCTCTTGTATATCATGAACAGAGAAAAGAAGAAAAAGATCTATGCAGAAATGTTGTAGTCAGGGCGTTTCTGATTGTGTACCTTCATTCTAAACTTCCTATTTCATTTCATTAGCTTCCTTTTACTTCGTTGTGGTTCCTCTTTCCTTTTTCTTCGTTAATTCCTTCCTTTCATTTTTGTGTGTTTCTCCTTGTAGTATTCCATATTTCATTTATACGGATGGTCCTCCTGTTATATCTATTATCCCATGGTATTTAAAACAATGTTCTCACTTCCAGACAACACAAAATATTTGACAACCATGATTCATTTACAGGTTCATATATTTATTTGAATGTTTCGCAAATATATAAACACGTCCGTTCGTCTTAGAAGTCCATCCTTTCTTTTTTATCGTAGCTAAGCCGTCACTATTTTTCTACACAAAAACGTCGTGTCTTGTAGAACCCCCAAGCCCAAGGGAAATAATAAACTCCCAAGATTTAACATATGACCAACGAATATGGAACAACTTATATATGATGCCTAATTACCAACATCATATATTAATATTAACCAACCCCCAATCCCGGGGCATAAATAATCTAAGAATCCAAAATACTCGGATCGACATCATATAACCATATCTAGCAATGAACGGTGAAAAGTTAATGTCTGTTCAACATCAACCGACTCAAAATCCACATTATCAATATCTATTAATGTTTGCCATCAACATCAACCGACGTCAAATATCCCCACCATTATCAAATATCAAATAATTAAGTGGTGATTATCAAATTTCTCCCACCATTTTACATATCAACCTCTAATCACAAGTAATCAAATTAATCTTTCCAACATGTGGATCTCCATTATAAAATTACTCCAAATACGCAAAATATATTCAATTCAACACAATGTATCTACATTGAGGTATTAAAATCACCAAACAAGTGACCAAACAATATCCAATATTTGGTTCCCAATCAAATAACCCCCATCAATGAAATATTACCATTCATCCAAAAAAAACCCAAGGAATCCACCAAATTCCCGAATGATTTTGGAGTTCCCATCCCAGGACCGTAAGAAAGGCAAGACAATGCAGCTTTCCAATGACCCAAACAAAAACCCCAATAATCACTTTATGTGATTTAAAATGGATCCTGACAGATCCATGACGATCTATCGTTATAATCCCCCAGAATGTAGACAACAATTCAAATAATTCCCTGATCTGGTTCAACCTCATCTTCGACATCAGGCCTGTTTTGGAACGTTGGGTTCCTGTATATTTGTGGAAATCGCCAAAATCACGGTTGTCATCATGATCAACCACCTTCCCCACGGGACCGTCCCTGGGGGTTACATCAGTGGGATCCCGTGTACCAACTTCACAACATCTATCCCGAAGTATTTTGTCATGGATCATGAAGACCCCAATCATTAAATAGAGAAGACAAGGACTATACCCTTGCTTGTAAATGAAAGGAATCAACCCTTGCAAATCATGCTGATGGGAACACAGGGCACTAGCACTAAAAATTAGCAGAAAGAACCCAATTACCACTATAGTGTTCCATTGTACAGGCCTGGCCATGGAGTGGACGCCACACCTCTTATGATACAACGCATAGTCTATCTGACCAACAAAATTTCGCACAAGTTGCGCACGCTGTTGCACTGGTTCAGAATCGGACCAGATTTTAAAATCACATTTCGCGTTGAACCTAATATTTTGCTCATAACCTGAACTTAAAATTTCAGTAGCTGACCCAGACATTCTTAAGCTTATTTGCATAGAGTTACATATATTTTCATTACCATCGCCTACATGGAGATTATCACCTTTTGCTTGCCTGTATGCACACTCGTTGGATCCTGTAACCACTATTTCTTCTTGGTTGCGATCTATCTTCGTAACTTCACCAATTACTTGTGTCGTTATTGACATGTCACTGGAACTAGACAATGTCAATTGATTCGTCTCTTGCACAGGCGAATCCTGAACCTGCTTCAGATTGAATTTCTCTTCTGTGGTTTCTCTAAAAATGGACCGAGGCCACCTTTCCTTTCTCCTTGTCGTTACAGATTGACTGCCACGGTCAACACCCTTACGTTTCAGCAAACACCCCTTACTATTTGAGCCCACTAACGCTCGATTAAATTTCTTTGAATTAACCTGGACCGTTTTATTTCTTCCACGTCGTTTCCCATTTACTTTAGCATTGTTTGATTTCTGAACCACTGATTCAGTAAATAGAGAACCCATACGAGTCGGCAACATCTTCCTCGACCTAACTATTCGTGTTCCATGAGGACGACGTGTATGATATTCCTCATATTGCACCTCTGACTGATGAGTTTGAACAATACCTAAATGTTCTATTTGTTGATCGTTGTCTTGTAGGGCTGTTGCGGAGGGTGATAATTGACAACTTTGTTCCATCCCCAGTCCCTCGCCGGAAATACTAACGATAGATTTTCTCATGTCTTCCTTTTCGTGATCCCTATCCGTAGTTAAACCTTGATTATCCTGTTCTATATCCTGCACTGCATTCGTCAGATGGATTTCCTGAGAATTAAATTCTGCTATTAAAGGGGAGACTGGTAAGACATATGGTTCATCATCGGACCAATCGACAACAGATACCAATGTATGGCAGACTTGAGGAGCAACCACTACCACACAGGAAGAAGGTAGTAAGATATTCAGCTCTACACATGATACATCGACGGATGATACCAAAGCAATGGGATCAATATTGGACCACTCCACCAAAGATTCCATTGTATCGCAATCTTTAGAATCAATCTCCTCTACACAGGAAAAATGTAGAAAGAAATTCGGCTCTGCATCTGAATCTTTAATAACTGAAATCAAATCGTGATTTTCCTCTACACAAGGAAAATCTAATAAAAAATTAGGCATGGTACTTAACCCATCAACATCAGAAACAATCAAATTATTATATTGTTTCGTCTGGTGCTTGCCATCTGAAACTGGTAAAAAATTCTGAAGCTCATTCGACTCACCACCGAGTAAATCATAACAATTAAATCCTGGTATCAGGCAGCTGCATATTGATACAGAGGGACTAATGGGAGAGAAATGCTGCTCCTCTTCCCCTTCATCCCCAAACACATCATATGTGTCAATGGTCTGGTTTTCCTGGGTCATGCCCCTGGACACCCAGGGTTGTGCGCTCCTTCTTATGTCCTGACTGTGGAAAGAAGAACAATTATAGTTTCCCCCCAAATTGTCCCTGTCATTGGGCCTCCCATAACCCCGTTGTCGATTTTGACGAAAATCATTCCCCCATGAGAGAGTTGTGGCGGGGAGTGGTCTGGCAGGGTTTCGGTGGCGTATCTCAGAGTGACGTTTCGCCACCTTCGATTCCAGGACGTCCATACGACGATGCATCTCAGAAATTGTATGAGCGTCTGACGCAGGGATGGGACTGCGCTCCCATCGTATGGCCGCATCACGAACCTGTAGGAAAGTCGTAGGCGGAAACTGCTCTATTTTATCCAATAAGACGGTCTTACACAGGCGATCTCGCAATGAATCAACAAAACGGTCGCGTAATAACTGGAGGTCCATCACCGCCTGTCCTTCTTCTTTCTGTGCTGCAGTGATCTTAGCATATATATCAGCCAAGCGATGAGAATAATCGCGGCATGATTCCCCAGCCATTTGGGACGCCCTATAAAATACAGAAAAGAACTCAGTGAGCGACCTGTTGTCGCCATACAACCTGACCATTGTCATCAATAATTGCTCAGGGTCTTGTATGGTGAGCATCTGGATCTGTAGCTCACTTCGGACGGAGGCCGACACATTGTCCAGGATGGTATACAGTTTATCTTCACCCGTTAGTCCGTAAAGTCTCCAATAAGAGCGTACGCTCCTGGCAAACTCCTCTATGGAGGGCCCGTCACCATCACTGAATGTACTCAAGGTTTTCCCAGGATAATCCTGTGGCGCCAGCCCCCACCGCGCCTCTACATCTAACCCATGACCTCCTCTGTCATACCTATGAGCCATCTAAATATCATACAATGCGATAGAAATATA
Source organism: Arion vulgaris (assembly GCA_020796225.1). NCBI lineage: Eukaryota > Metazoa > Mollusca > Gastropoda > Stylommatophora > Arionidae > Arion > Arion vulgaris. The sequence continues at coordinate 4,088,296 of CM036758.1, read as the reverse complement.
GCAATACAAATTAAGTGACCAAACGAGTACAATTGTCAGAATTATATATAACCTGAAACACCAATAGTCAACCAGATGTTATATAATTAAGTAGTAATGATCATATACGTTAAAAAATGCGATGTCATATCTAGCAAGCAATGTGCGTAAATTGAATAATAAAGATATACTCACGATGCAATTAACGCCATATAAGATGATGTAAAAAAAAAACTGGTAACATAATGTTCATAAATGTTCAACACTATAGAAGTCACAAATCAGTCTCCATCCTGGGTAAGGGACACCACTGTACACAGTATCCAGAACTATAATTGTAGACCTCATAAAGACAGTTATTAGATACAACGAAACGAACAATGGAGACTATATATTCCAGGTTCACATCCCAGAGTACATACACCAGTGAGAGACTGGCATAGCTCACTTCCGTTGCAGGAACCTAATTTGTCCATAAAGGTCCGTAAATATTTTCCAGACAATCCTTTTCTGAACAATGTAATCCTATGAATTCGGTCTTAAAAGTGCGATGACCAATTGCGCTGTTGCGAGTGCAGAATGCTGGATTTAGTGCCATAACAGTAGCATTGGCTAGACTCATCGACATGCACGTGTATTCGTAAAGACCAAGGGACGCCCAAAATGCAGTCTTCTCTATATCACTTGTATCCATGGCTACCTGATAATATCCAACTATGCAATCATAATCACGGACATGACAGGTAAAGAGGCGTGTACACAGTACATCATTGCAAGAGCAATCCACACCACAGTTCCTGATTAGCGAATTGCATCGTTGCCCCACATGAATAATAGACACCAGGCAAACTATCAATGAGCAGGTCAGGTCGAGCTATCTCCGGGAGTTTGGTAGAAAGTGATATCAAAATCAGTCCAGCTCGTACAAGAATAAAAAACGAGTATTTCGTCCTTAGGTGATTGATTGAAGAATAAAGTAGTTGACGCAGATGATCCAGACCGGGGGAATACACGCCGGTCGCCCAGTCGTAATGGAGGGCTAAGAAAGGACTAACGTAGGATGATGACTAACGTTCCTAGATGGTTGATTGAAGAATTAAAGAATTAAAGTATCTGACGTAGAAGATCCATTTTAAAGCAGATCGGAAAGAGCCGTGTAAATAAGTATCAAAAAGTAATAAGTACTCACTCAATTCTGGTCCACGAATAGCTGAAAAAGGGCCGATGTTGTTTCACCCTGACACCATTGTTGTAGTCAGGGCGTTTCTGATTGTGGTACCATTCATTCTAAACTTCCTATTTCATTTCATTAGCTTCCTTTTACTTCGTTGTGGTTCCTCTTTCCTTTTTCTTCGTTAATTCCTTCCTTTCATTTTTGTGTGTTTCTCCTTGTAGTATTCCATATTTCATTTATACGGATGGTCCTCCTGTTATATCTATTATCCCATGGTATTTAAAACAATGTTCTCACTTCCAGACAACACAAAATATTTGACAACCATGATTCATTTACAGGTTCATATATTTATTTGAATGTTTCGCAAATATATAAACACGTCCATTCGTCTTAGAAGTCCATCCTTTCTTTTTTATCGTAGCTAAGCCGTCACTATTTTTCTACACAAAAACGTCGTGTCTTGTAGTCATGTGTTGTACTTCTGCATAGAGAGTACAACACATAGTCTCAACTATTAAATAATCTAATTATACTACACTAACTATCTGGCTAACTGTCCATTCCTTCGCTGCCATCTGGGGAACTATGACAGAAAGAACTCAAAATCAAAGAAAACTGGCTGATGCTACAAATTAGTAAATCCCCACTTAAATACTAGTTTCATAGTGGCCATGTGATCTCAAATTGTTAGAGGCTGCTCACTTGCAGAATGTGTTCTGTCTCTATTATGTCCTGACTTATTTTTTTAAGCGTATCATGTTTGCAGTTGTTTTTTTTAAAAACATATGCAAATATACTCAACTGGGTTATGGTTCTGTCAGAAACGGTACCGTATTGCAACTGTTACTATGGTAATACTAGTAATAGGTCATAGTTTGAGGGGTCACGGTTCATATAACACTTTCAGGATATAAGACTATTGTTGACCATGTCAACATATTAAATAAGCTGTGATACAGTTGGTTCTGTGGCGTAGAAGGTAAACACTCGCTTCTCGTTCCAAAGTACTTGGTTCGCTCCCTCGTGGAGCCATCAGAATATTTTCCAGAGATTTTTCAATGTACTTAAAATGGAGTTGATTTGTTCAGCTTGGATTTTTCAATGTACTTAAGATGGAGTTGATTTGTTCAGCTTGGATTTTTCAATGTACTTAAGATGGAGTTGATTTGTTCAGCTTGGATTTTTAAATGTACTTAAGATGGAGTTGATTTGTTCGGCTTGGATTTTTTCGAAAGGTAACAATAGACCTCACCTTTCAGAAAGCAATGACAAACTGCGTATGAACGTATAAATGGTGCCTAGAAAATCGACGAATCGTTTACTTTGGTTGATGGCATAGTTTAAAGGGTTTTTAAGCCGAAAGATTGACTTCATTGCACCGGGTTTTACCCCATATGGCTCGGTCCCTCTACGCAGAAATGGCACGTCACCTGCCGAGAGTATTGCACAAAGCATTGTTATGTAAATGATGGCATAGTTATGTAAATGATATGCCACGATTTTCATTTCAAATAAATGCTGTGGTTATCACAAAAAAAGAACAAGAAAAGAAACAAAAATATATTTAAAATACTCGAAGAACTACCGAAACAATAAAACACTATCTTATATCTAGGACACATGTTTATAGATGAAGGCAGATGTGAAAAAAGAGATTAGGAAGAAAATATTAATGGTGAAAAGTACATTCAATTAGTTTAGTTTAGTTGTCAGATCATCATCACTGCACAATCGAACCAATTAGTACATTAGTGCTCCGATCTCCTCCTTAATATGTCTCCCAGCAGGTGGCAACTAACGACACCGGTTTTTTTGTTGTTTACTATTCTTCTTTAGCTACCAGTACAGTGCTTTTGTCTAGCCACACCACACTTGACTTGGTATTCTTGCAGTGTGGTTGAGGTTGTAGATTCACCACTATTACTTGAATCATGTACATGCTTTCTCTCCCTTAAGGAGCTCAATATTGTCAGTCAAGTATATTCGCCTGTGTGGTTACCGGGGCCCGCAAGGGAAGCAAAGAATAGTACCACTGTTACCTGCCACGCATGTCGTAAGAGGCAACTAAGGAGGTTTGGCTGAAATCGGATGCATGTGTCCTAAGCGTATAAAAGTCTATGCGTTTAGGGGCCTACCAAACAAATGTGCAACGTATACACGTTCTTGGCAAAGATCAAACATATCACAAAGAGTGATTAAAATTGGTTGTAAAGAACGAACGCAAAGAAGAAGAAGAAGCCTGGTAGAGTTTAACATCGTAGCCAGTGAATGTTGAAGGTACATTGCAGCCAATCTTTGATGCATAGACGACACCTAATGATGTTAATTACTGTAAAGTCGAATCATGAATGATGAGATGAAACTGGGTGAAGGTACTGGTAGAGACACTGATCAGAGAAATCATCTTCATTTTTGTCCCTGTGCACTCTGGAATCAGTGGTAATAAACGAGCTGATAGATTTGCTGGCTTGGCTACAATATCAGAGGGAGCTGTCATGGACCGAAATGACATTCTTAACGCACTGAGAGAGTCTTTCCGAACAGAGGGGTTTCAGTGTTGTGAATTCCACTCGCTGACCAGATTGAGAGAGATCGGTGTCGATATTGATATGATGCAGCCCGAAAAGAACGCCATACCAAGTATGCAAAGAGATTGATTAATCAACATCGAACTGGCGTGTTGGGCCACTGGAAGCTTCTGGATTTGTTGAGGTGGAGATCAGAGCCCCTATGGACGTGTCTGGAGTGTTATGATGATAGTCCTCATATAACTGATACCTGATGATGATTACTTCTGTGTTACATGTTACGTTTGTCTGTGCGAGTAAGTTAGATAACACATCTACAGGTGTACGATGTAACACAACAGGTGTGCACTTGCTCAGCAGGGGGAAAGTAAACACCTGACGTGTTTCAGAGATCTAGGATTAAGATAACTATGCAAAGACACACACACACACACACAATAGTTTGTTAGTTCTTCTATATATGACCTTTTCGTCTTTACAGACGGTCAAATGGCAAGTGTTTTACTGAAATATTTTCTGAGTTTACGCTTTTCTCTCTTGTCTTTCAGCTCATCCCTAAGTTTCTCTTCAAAAGATTCTGCACCTTTGCGTAATGTTGTTTTTCCATATATCTCGATCATCAGCTAGTTCTTCTATCTGACGGTTAATCAGTGTTACAAGACCGCCCTTACAGACTGACCGTATACACCGTCTCACCAGTACTACAATGTATAGAGAGAAGGGGTCTAGAAGATGGTGGTGATTTTGTCTACCTTGGAAGCAAGATCAGCATATCAGAAGGTATAGATGCTGACATTAAAGCCTGACAAGCCTTTACTATCCTGCACACAGTGTGAAAGTCCACTGCCATCTCTACAAAAACAAAGCTCAGAATATTCAGCTCAAATGTGAAATCTGTGTTACTGTATGACTTGGAAACGTGGCGAGTCACCAAGTTAAATACAAATAAAATTCAGACCTTTGTCAACGGATGTCTTCGGCGGATTCTCAGACTAGATGGTGCCAGAGTGGTTACCGGGGCAGAAATGTTTGGTGTAAAGAATAGAACCACTGTTACCAAACACGCATGTCGTAAGAGGCGACTAAGGAGGTTTGACTGAAATCGGATGCATGTGTCCGAACCTGCTGCCTTGCAGGTCGGCTGGGGACAGTCAAAGTCTGACGGAGAGCAAACCCAGTAAACGTTGGTTGAAATCGGACACATCGTCGAAGGACAAGCACCAGAGCTCCAAATGGTACTGAAGATGTGACGTAAAAATACGTTCTTGGCAAGGCTGTTTATATATCACAATAAGCATGATCAAAATGGCAGAAAAAGAACGATCGATCGAGAGAGAAAAAGCAACTGAGATAGTATGACAGAGTTGCAAACTCAAACCTGTGGATAAGAACAGGAGAGGAAGCCAAGATGACCCAGGTTAAGAGGAGAACATTGCGATAGGTCAGTAATATCCTACGGGAGACACAGTCGAGTGTCACTAAAAAAATACTTGAGGGGAATCCTCAAGAAAAACGAAAAATAGGACGCCATAAACAGACCTGGAGACGAAGTCTTCTTGAGGAACTGAAGAGTGCTCGACTATCCGTGGATACAATAAAGAAAACAAGCAGAGACAGAGAAAAGTAGCAAACAACTGTTGAGACCCCATGTTCCTCGAGGAACGGAGAGAAATAAGTAATTACATTGCATCAAAGGTCACTGTAGCTTTTACAACAAGCAATGAATAGGTTAACCTCACGAATGTGTGACTTGTACACGTTCACAATGATATTTTAAACTGGCAATCTTTTACAACAAGCAATGAATAGGTTAATTAAATTACGAATTTTCAATTCAAATGTTGTATCAATCCTATCATATGCTAGCGAGAGTTGGAAAATGACTAAAGATATAGAAAGCAAGTTGAATGCATTTGAAAATAGATGTCTGCGAAAAATAATGAATATAAAATGGAACGAATTCAGGAGAAGTATGAAATCAGAGACATGTCTGGTCAACCACTAATGACAACTGTTATAAGAGAGAGAAGATGGAGATATGTTGGGCACACAATGAGGAGAAATGATCAACGAATATCAAAGCAGGCATTGAAGTGGGATGCAAAGGGTTCAAGAAAGAGAGTCGACCTAAGGAGACCCTGAAACGAACTTTGTTGAGAGAGGCAGGAAATATAGGTCTCAGTTCCATGGAGGAGATTGAGCGAGTTGCCCAGGATAGAGCGGTATGGAGAAATTACTTGCAGACCCTATGTAACGTATAACGGTACTAGAGGAATTATTATATTATTATAATGAATAGGTTAACCTCACGGATGTCTGACTTGTACAGGTTCACAATGATATTTTATACTGGCAATCTTTTTATTCTTTTTTCTTCTATGCTTCTGCTTCTTCTTCTTCTTCTTCTTCTTCTTCCTTGCGTTTAGCTTAAGTTTAACCCTTTCGCTGCTACATACTTTCCGAAGACGGAGCTAAAAATAGCTACTCTTTGTTTCTAGGTCACAAACGGGAATGTACGCCGATAGCAGTGACATTAGAAACGTATATCGTGTTAACACGTCTTTAGATCACAGAGGAGAGATAATAACAGACGTGTTAATGCGTCTTTAGCAGTGAATGGGGAAAACGTATATACACGTCCTTAGCAGCTAAAGGGTTAGTACATCTCTATTTCACTTCGGACATGTTCATATGTGCTCCGATCTACTTCACAATATCTCCAACAGCGTCCAGCGACTAACCGTATAAGTTCGATGTTGATTACGAAGCCTACCCATGAATGTTGTGCTCCTCTCTTCTGGTCATTCCAATCTTCAATTCAATCTCTTGAATCTAATAGTTAATGTAGATTAGTTTAGCTGAAAGTCTACTATGCGGCCACACTCTATTAGGGCGTTCAGAATGTCAGATCTATCTATTGGCTGACTCCCGCCAATATGGTGACAGACCAGCTAGCTTCTCTGCTCTCTCATTGTCATTATCACATATGTGGCCTGGAACGAATATGAATGTAATTCTGGGAATTGTTGACGCTTGTAGTGATCGAGTGCATTGCCAGCGTTCCTTGCCTTCACTGTGTTTTAGTAATGTCTACACAAGATAGTCCGTTCTCTGGATGCATGTTGCTATGTATGAGAGTTTGCTGGAACTTTTAGACAGCCCTCAAAAGTCATTGTGCGAGTTTCTAAACAGCCTCAAGTGTGTGCGAGTTTCTAAACAGCCTCAAATGTGTGCGAGTTTCTAAACAGCCTCAAGTGTGTGCGAGTTTCTAAACAGCCTCATTTTCAAGTGTGTGCGAGTTTCTAAACAGCCTCAAATATGTGCGAGTTTCTAAACAGCCTCAAATGTGTGCGAGTTTCTAAACAGCTCAATTGTGAGTTTCTAAACAGCTCAAATTGTGCGAGTTTCTAAACAGCCTCAAGTGTTGAGTTTCTAAACAGCCTCAAGTTTGTGCGAGTTTCTAAACAGCCTCAAGTGTGTGCGAGTTTCTAAACAGCCTCAAATGTGAGTTTCTAAACAGCCTCAATGAGTTTACAGTAGTTGTCAAAACAGCCTCAAATATGTGCGAGTTTCTAAACAGCCTCAAATGTGTGCGAGTTTCTAAACAGCCTCAAGTATGTGCGAGTTTCTAAACAGCCTCAAGTACGGTCTAGTCTACAAGCTAACCCTATCCCTAACTTTCTTTCTCCCTCTCTCTTTATTTCTCTCTCCCTATGTATATATATATATATATATATAAGAGAGAGAGAGCTGGGAGTTTTGGTTACTTAAGCGACGATATAACACTGGACAGATTCATAGGGTCCCAGTCTTCCCCGGCAGATGTCGAAGGGTATGCATACTGATGGTTGTTGCATGACTGTCCATACGTTTAGGCAGGGTAAGTGTCACCCCCTCCCCATTCCTGGAAAATGTATTTTTGACAAAATAGTTTTCTGCGAATCTAGTCTCCATGTCCACGAAGTAAAATACCAATTACATTTCTTTTTTCGTTTTACTCCTCACTGGAAAAACTTATGTAGACGCCCATGTGTTGTTGTGACTCGCTGGTTAAACACACTCCTCTTTCTGTCCCTCATGGATTCACCCTCTATTTGTGCAATTTCAAACTCCTTAAATCGCTGGATTGGTTATATCCAGGAAGGGGAAGGGGGCTCGTAATTAAGGGCCAGTGGGACCTGGCCCCACCAATAATCGAAAGGGCGAAACTTCCCGGAATAGACAAATAATAGTAAATACTACAAAAACCATGATTTTTCCGAAAATTTGTGTATGGCCCCACCAAGAAAAATTACTACGAGCCGCCACTGGTTATATCTATATATCTATTTCTTATACCAGACAACATAAATTGACGAAAAACAATCCTACTTCTAGTATAAAAAAAACATGTCCCTTGTCAAGGCTTACTACCAGACAACATCACAGATCTAAAGCTCTACAGCTGAAAGATTAAACATGTCCCTTGTCAAGGCTTACTACCAGACTACATCACAGATCTAAAGCTCTACAGCTGAAAGATTAAACATGTCCCTTGTCAAGGCTTACTACCAGACTACATCACAGATCTAAAGCTCTACAGCTGAAAGATTAAACATGTCCCTTGTCAAGGCTTACTACCAGACTACATCACATATAAAAGTCTCTACAGCTGAAGGATTAAACATGCCCCTTGTCAAGGCTTACTACCAGACAACATTACAGATCTAAAGCTCTACAGCTGAAGGATTGACTTCACTGCGCAGAGTTCTACCACATATGTCTCGGTCCTTCTCCACAGAAATTGCACGCGACCTGCCAATCTTATTCCATAAAGCACGAACTCTATAGCTGCGGCAACAATCCTAGGATCTATGTTAAAAAAACATGAACTAGGGAACAGAACGACGCAGTCCAGATTCGAACGCTCAACCTTCAAAATGCAAGGCAAATGTTTACCCTCTTCGCCACACATCAACCCCCAAATCACAGATAGAGAATACAAGAATCACACCTGAATTATTGTAACACTATCAAACAGTCCTGGTTCCGACTAATCCCAGTCACAATAATGACATCATGAAGAATGACCAATACTTCAGTCTTAAGACCGGAAGTACGTAACCTGATTTAACGAACTTATCGCATACACAAACAATTTTCAATCTGGCTATCTAAGGACGATCTAAAGACAGAGGATTGACTTCCGTACACTGGGTTTACCCCATGTGACTCGGTTCCTCTCAGCAGAAATGACACGATACTAGCCGAGAGTATTTCACAAAACACCAACTCCGTAGCTTCCGTAACCCTAAGAATCACCCTTGAAAAATGCGCTTGTGAATAAAGCTACGCGGTCTGGATTCGATTCCATGTCCTACGTAACGTAAGGTAAGCCACTTAGCCACTTAGCCACTTAGCCACAAAGACCATGAAACTTCTTTCTATATTCATACGATCATTTATGTATCACTCCGATCTACAGGCCATTCATTCGTTGATCTATCTACCCATCTACTCTTCTTTTCTTCCACCATCCATTCATTCGTTGATCTATCTACCCATCTATCTCTTCTTTTCTTCCACCATCCATTCATTCGTTGATCTATCTATCCATCTATCTCTTCTTTTCTTCCACCATTCATTCATTCGTTGATCTATCTACCCATCTACTCTTCTTTTCTTCCACCATTCATTCATTCGTTGATCTATCTACCCATCTATCTCTTCTTTTCTTCCACCATTTACTGCTTTATAGCTGATATTCGTTTTTGTCAGGCTGTTCTTGATGCCGTCGCTCCATCTATTGCGTGGTCTTCCTCTTGCTTTGTACTCATTATACTTTTCTGTGTGGCTCTCTGTGGTAGGCGATACCAGGGCATTCTTGTCAGGTGTCTAAACCATTTAATATGTTGTTCGTTTATGAATTGCATGACTGGTTTCACATCCAGTCTCCTTCTGATTTCTTCATTTCTAATTTTGTCTCTTATTGTCACATCTGCAGCTCTTCTAAGACATCTCATCTCTGTCGTTATGATTTTCCGCTCATTATCTGCTGTTATTGACCATGTTTGACACTGGTAACATAGTGTTGGCCAGAAAATCGTTCTTATGAGATTTGCTTGAGTTGTTAGCGGTATAACTTTATGTGACAACAGTGGTGTTAACTGTCCCAGTACCTGGTTAGCTTTTGTGCAACGATTGCTGATTTAGCTATCGATACTTCAATCTGCTGTGAAAATTGCTCCTAAGTATTTGGCCTCAATTGTTTGTTTTATGTCTACGTTCTTGTTTTATTGTAAGATTTTATGATTGTCTACTTATTGCCATCTACATGTCTATTTATCCATCAATCTTTCCATTTATATATCTATCCATCTCAATCAATCAAGTGCCATGCTTGCCGGCGTAGGCGGTCACGTCTCTCCACAACTCTCTCTTTCGAGCAGGTAATCAGTTCTGGTATCGATCTTTTATCGAACCAAAATGTCAGACCATCCAACATCTTCTCCATCTGTCTTCCACGATCTCTCCTTCCCATCTACATGTCTATTTATAATATTTATCTACCATATCTCCATTTATCTATCTACAAATCTACATGTCTATTTATAATATTTATCTACCATATCTCCATTTATCTATCTACAAACCTACATGTCTATCTATTCACCAATCTATCTACATGTCTATCTATCCACCAATCTTACCATTTATCTGTCTACAGATCTACATGTCTATCTATCCACCAATCTATCTACATGTCTATCTATCCACCAATCTTACCATTTATCTGTCTACAGATCTACATGTCTATCTATCCACCAATCTATCTACATGTCTATCTATCCACCAATCTTACCATTTATCTGTCTACAGATCTACATGTCTATCTATCCACCAATCTATCTACATGTCTATCTATCCACCAATCTATCTACATGTCTATCTATCCACCTATCTATCTACATGTCTATCTATCCACCAATATTTATATTCAGCTATCTCCTATGTTTGCATATCAACGTTATTCAGTAACCAGGAAGTTAACTAGCAAAGTCCGGTGGGGGAACTTTGAAATGACGACATGGACAAGAAATGCGTAAGGACGTCGTATTATTTATGCCCTGTGTCTATAGGCTTGCTCTAACTCAATCAAACACTTGCACCGGAACGAATGCACGGAAGAGACGTAAATTTGTGAAGTGTTCGGACTGTTAGAGATATTATCTCAAAATTGAAGTAGCTTTCCCTCAGTTAAAATTGTGTGACTAATGTGGCTACTGAACGTTATAACGAAGGTGACTATTAATTTCTCAATGTATCTACTTAACTTCTGTTTGAAGCTGTTATATATTTTAAATTGTGACTTGCATATAGTTTCATATTTTCTCAAACTACTTTAAAAAAATAAAACCCAACTTTACAAATTTACAAAGTTTGTTGACATCGAAGTTATTTTCTACAGGATAAATAAATTAAGTTATTACAGTGCTAGTTTTCGTTCCATTAATATTTTTTTCGTCAGTTATGACTTCAAATGTAGTCTGAATATAGCACCTCTGACTTATTTTTGAGTGCAGACTAGCTTTCCTTATCATCAATGTCCCTCATCATTCAGGTGAGTCGTATTTCGACCTCTAAGGTACTTGTAATTTATATCTCGTTGTTCCAGTAATATGCACAACATATTTAGACAGAGTGAGTACAAGACAACATACTTAGACAGAGTGAGTACAAGACAACATACTTAGACAGAGCGAGTACAAGACAACATAGACAGAGTGAGTACAAGACAACATACTTAGACAGAGAAAGTACAAGACAACATACTTAGACAGAGAGAGTACAAGACAACATACTTAGACAGAGAGAGTACAAGACAACATACTTAGACAGAGTGAGTAAAAGTAACACATCAGCAGATATTAAGAGTACTAAAGTGAATATAAACCACCACTTCCCATATTTCCTGAGGTATGTCTTTCTTGTTTGAGAACTTATACAATCTTTGACTCAGATTACACTATTTTTGTCGTCTTTTTTTCAGTTCAATCAGTCAACAGTAACAGTGTGACCACAAAAGGAAAACAAAAGGCAGTAAAATCAACAGTAACAGTGTGACCACAAAAAGAAAACAAAGACAGTAGAATCAACAGTAATTGTTCGTTAACTTAGACTTTTGTAGACAACTTTTGAAAAGGTGTCTAAATTGTGACATTGCCTTTAGAAGGAGTATTATATCCATCGGTTCGCTCAATCTGATGTGTAATCGATACATCTGTCTTGTGATTGGAAACGAGAATAATTAAAATTGTTCTGAACAATGGAGGAAAATCTCACTATGTTTGTTAACTGTAGTAACATCAGTTATATAAGTGGAACAGTGGAAGAATATTTGCGCCAACTTCAGGACAACACCAATATCACAATGATACCAGCTGTAGTCATGATGGCTATCTTCATTGTAACTGGACTAATCGGTAACAGTTTCGTTCTGGTGGTGTACTCCAAGAAAATGAAACTTACTCCAACTAAAGTACTCATCATGACTATCGCTACGTTTGATCTGGTATCCAACACCGGAGCTATTCCAAGTAAGTCAATCGTTTATTTTCATATATTTATCATATTTATTATATTATCATATATTTATCATATATTTACATATTTTATCACCGAGTGGGCGTTTGTAGCTTAGAGGTAGTGAACTCAACACAATCCAAGTGTACCTAGTTCAAACTTCACGGAAGACAGTTTGAAAGAAATGTGTTCCTCTTGATTAGCTCGCTGTTGCTTTCTTAAAAACGTTTGTATTGTAGAGCGAAGCAATGAGTGCCGTAAGGAATAAGCGTCTGTGGTTCGAATCATGTGTTTGATCATTTGTTTGTCCCGGAATCTCGTAATACTTCTACACTGTCTATTTATTGATCATATTCATTGCTTCCCCTGTGGGTTTCTTAAATATTCATTGCTTCCCCTGTGGGTTTCTTAAATATTCATTGCTTCCCCTGTGGGTTTCTTAAATATTCATTGCTTCCCCTGGGGTTTCTTAAATATTCATTGCCTCCTGGGAGTTCTTAAATATTCATTGCCTCCCTGGGGTTCTTAAATATTCATTGCTCCCTGGGAGTTCTTAAATATTCATTGCCTTCCTGGGAGTTCTTAAATATTCATTGCTTCCCTGGGGTTTCTTAAATATTCATTGCTTCCCTGGGGTTTCTTAAATATTCATTGCCTCCCTGGGGAGTTCTTAAATATTCATTGCCTCCTGGGGAGTTCTTAAATATTCATTGCCTCCTGGGAGTTCTTAAATATTCATTGCTCCCTGGGAGTTCTTAAATATTCATTGCCTCCCTGGGAGTTCTTAAATATTCATTGCCTCCCTGGGAGTTCTTAAATATTCATTGCTTCCCTGGGAGTTCTTAAATATTCATTGCTCCCCTGGGGTTGTTCTTAAATATTCATTGCCTCCCTGGGGGTTTCTTAAATATTCATTGCCTCCCTGTGGGTTTCTTAAATACTCATTGCTTCCCCTGTGGGTTTCTTAAATATTCTTTCTTCCCTGGGGTTGTTCTTAAATATCATTGCCTCCCTGTGACTTTCTTAAATATTCATTGCCTCCTGGGGTTTCTTAAATATTCATTGCTTCCCTGTGGGTTTCTTAAATACTCATTGCTTCCCTGGTTTTTAAAATACTCATTGCTTCCCTGGGGGGGTTCTTAAATACTCATTGCTTTCCCTGGGGGTCTTAAATATTCATTATTCTTATCTTACGATGAGAACAGTAAACTGATCAAGCAGTGGACACCTCAGGGACAATGGAAAGTGAAAAGAATAGGGACACATGATGGAGAACATTTGAAGCAGAGCTGAAAGTCATACATAGAACCAGTGGCGGCTCGTCATTAAGGGCCAGTGGGGCCGGGCCCACCAAAAATAATGTATAACGTGTATTTATTATTTTATAAATTAAAATATAGCAGCCAAACAACCATGATTTATCCGGAAAAAAATGTCTGGTCCCCCACCAACAAAAATGATCACGAGCCACCACTGCATAGAACTATGTTTGAGATGGAATGAAAGGCACACATAGAACTATGTTTGAGATGGAATGAAAGGCACACATAGAACTATGTTTGAGATGGAATGAAAGGCACACATTGAACTATGTTTGAGATGGAATGAAAGGCACACATAGAACTATGTTTGAGATGGAATGAAAGGCACACATTGAACTATGTTTGAGATGGAATGAAAAGCACACATTGAACTATGTTTGAGATGGAATGAAAGGCACACATTGAACTATGTTTGAGATGGAATGAAAGGCACACATAGAACTATGTTTGAGATGGAATGAAAGGCACACATAGAACTATGTTTGAGATGGAATGAAAGGCACACATTGAACTATGTTTGAGATGGAATGAAAGGCACACATAGAACTATGTTTGAGATGGAATGAAAGGCACACATTGAACTATGTTTGAGATGGAATGAAAAGCACACATTGAACTATGTTTGAGATGGAATGAAAGGCACACATTGAACTATGTTTGAGATGGAATGAAAGGCACACATAGAACTATATTTGAGATGGAATGAAAGGGACCATTGAACTATGTTTGAGATGGAATGAAAGGCACACATAGAACTATGTTTGAGATGGAATGAAAGGCACACATTGAACTATGTTTGAGATGGAATGAAAGGCACACATTCGAATATAGTTGACATGTTTTGGGTCTATGTCTTATGTACCAATGCTTATATTGAAGGGAGGGGGTGTTCAAGCGTTCAGGAAAAACGGAAGTCCTAGGGAAACCATGAAATGAAATTTGCCGAGAGAAGCAAGATATATCGGACTCAATTCCATGCAAGAGATTGAGCGAGTCGTATAGGACAGAACGGTATGGAGAAATTACTTGCAGGTTCTATGTAACGTATAACGATGCGAGAGGAATATAAATATATGTAGCACCTCAGAAGTCTGAGAAAGCACGTCTGTATGGTGGGTGGACACTTATAACAAAGAAAGTTGGCTTTCATGAAATGATCAATCTGAGAGAGCTCCATACAGACTGAACACAAGAAGAAGAGGAAGAATAGATAATATATATATATACTCTTATAATAACGCAGAAATGGAGGTCAAAGTCGATCTAGACCATGAGCTACTGCAAGTAAAATGGAAGGTCAAAAGTCCGGGATCTAGACCATGTGAGCTACCTCAAGTTAAATGGAAGGACAACATCAGACAGTACCCCTCAAGTAAAATGGAAGGTCAACATCAGACAGTGACTGAAAGACAGCCTGATTGAACTCAACCAAAGCTAAGGAAAAACAGCGGAAATAATTGCATAACATTCTCTGTTGAGGAACTCTACAACCTCGGTTAGAATCTGAGCGACTAAGTAAGTCAAAGATCTTGTCTTGAGATGTCAGAATGGAACGGAAGTACAGTGACAGACAGTTTCTGGAAGACGAATCTGTGGACTAACAATACCTAAGAAGTCGATGAAATGGTCTACATTTGTCGATGAATCTAAGAAAAATCTGGTGACGTAATCAGATATAGTCTTGAACTGAACTTACCTAAGAGCAACACAGAATGACATTTTCTGGATGAAGTCTACAACCGCGGATAGAATCTGAGTGACTAAGTAAGTCAAAGATATAGTCTTGAACTGAAACTTACCTGAAAGAGCAAAACCTGGTAGAAGTGGACGACATGTCCTCTGAATGACATTTATACACCAGGATCGATGAGACAGCTGATTGGTTCTCGTGACCTTCACTCTGAATAACCTCTAGTTCCCAAGGTTAGAAATAAAGAAGAAAATAGTATTGTCAACAAACAGACATGGCAATAAACTATATTAATCAACCTTTGACCTTTATGTTTACAGGTGAAATGAACATCATGTTTAACTTCTGGAACTTCAGCCAACCAGGTGTTTGCAAGTTCAAGGTCTTTGTAGGTTCTTTCACAACATTGGGCGGGGCGATGACGTTGTGTGTTGTCGCATTTGTCAGGTGAGTGTATTCTTTTGTTCAGCAATTTCATTATTATCTTTATCATCTGTCTTTAATATTCAGCATATTTACTACCTTACACATCAAGTACACACTGTATACAACCCAGCACACACATGTCATTTATTTCAGCGTCGGCTCAACGAAATAGTGAAACATGAGGTATACCTTGATTGCCTCGGGTTAGAATCAGAGCCCGTTTTGCAAGCAATCCAGAGTAAACATCCTTCCAGAGAAAGAAGATCTGTAAGATTTATATCACAAATAGAGTTACACTCAAAAGGGTACAATCACACTGTGAAGTTCCAGGTAACGAGAAGGCAGACAAACTTGCACAAAATGGAGAAGACTGGGAACGAATAGAAAACGAAATCACATACTTTAAAAAAGAGCTATCATGGACATTAGAAAAGAATCTTGAAGGTCACACTTGAAGAATCTCTTGCGTTCCCGACACTTGAAGAATCTCTTGCGTTCCCGACACTTGAAGAATCTCTTGCGTTCCGACACTGGCATCTCTGCGTTCCCGACATGAAGCATCTCTTGCGTTCCCGACATGAAGCATCTCTTGCGTTCCCGACATAAGCATCTTGCGATCCGACATTGAAGCATCTCTTGCGTTCCCGACATGAAGCATCTTTGCGTTCCGAATGAAGGATCTAATCTTCAAGTACCTCTAAAGTCGGCGAGAGCACACCTGATGGCAGGTGACACCAGTCAAATGATATAAGTAGGCCTTCTTTATTGGCTGAAATCGGATGCACGTGTCCAAAACGTGTAGCAGTCTATGCTCTTGGCAAAATCAAACATATCACAAAGAGTGATTAAAATTGGTGGTAAAGAACGAACGCAAAGAAGAAGAAGAAGAAGGCCTTCACGCAAACATCAGTCAGAAGCGTCATACCAGACGTCATGACTAATGCCTGAATTCACAGCAGGCGAACACAGAAGAAGAAGAAGAAGAAAAAAAGAGCCTAAACTATCCAATGATAACTACCACACACTCGACAGTCAAGAACAGACCATCATTTTCCGATTAAGGACAGGACATAACAGACTGAACAAACACTTACACACACTACGATTACCTCTGTGTTCCTGTGGCACAGCTGATCAAACGACAGAACATGTCCTGCAAGACTGTCCCCTGATGTCTTCCTAGAAAAGTTGATGGCCCTACAACAAAAGAGTACATTCAAAACTGCATGGTGCCAGAGATGAGTTCCAGAAATCAACTTTATCATAAGAGCGCGTGAACGGAGAGAGCCGCTGTAGCGTAGTTGTTAGTGAACTCGCTTCGCAAGGCTGGTGGTCTGGGTTAAACTCCCGCAATGCGAGTGAAATTTTTCCCGATCACGACGGCTCTCAGGTCGACCCAGCCTCAACTGGGTACCAGACATGCTCTGGAAAGTAAAGGCGGCCGGCGTGATGCTGAACACATCACCCATTGTGTGCTGACGGTCAGTGAAAAATACAGGCCTAACACTGTATACCACGAGGTATGAAAGGGTTCCTTTACTTACTTTTAGTTTTTTTTTTACGTCTAACGGTATAATTATCAAAATAGCGATCGCAAAAAGAAGAAGCATTGGAGCTTGTAAGTTGTCAAGAGGTATTCTCTTAATCAAAGAGTTCATTAACCTGATTTTGGTAATGTATCGACGCTACAGTAAATCCATCATAAAAACGAACCTGACTTGTCGAAGCATCTGGTTTAAGGCGAGAGTGATATCATAGATAGATCCACCTATCTATGATATCGTTAACGATGCTGACTTGGCGCACACTTCCAGGTGATTTGTTGTCGGAGCTATGGAGTTCAAGCTTAATGCAATATTCTTTGCCTGGTGGTATGCTATTTCTGTGGAAAGAGACCTAGCCATATGGACAGGCCCAGTTCAATGACTTCAGTCCTTCGGCTTCCTGTTAGATATTGTAACAAAATGAATAATTTCCTTGCGAAGAACATCATCTTCTTCCAACGTTCCATATCGACCACTTATTAAACCACTCTTTGTGATCTGTATGTGTTCCGAGCCTAAGAGCGATTGTACGCTGTGCCAGTGATGGGCCTACAAGTAGGCCAGCATATCCGATTTCTGTGACACTTTTTATTTGCTAGGGTAACTTCCTAGGTCCCTACCTTAGTAGTCTTTTACGATATGCCTTGTTGGTCGCAGTGCTACTATTTTTTGCTCCCTTGCGAGTCACGGTAACACTCGAGCGAACCGGATACAAATGCTAGCATATGTTGTTGTTGCACCCCAGAAATTATTAGTTTTCATCCTTTTCCCTATTTGTGCGTCGGGGAGAGTACCCGGCATTCTTGCAGACCCACAAATCTCCAACAACTCTAGGCGTGTTATGCTATGCTCAGTGTTGCGAGATTCCTACTCAGGTAGGGTCTAGGTACTAGCATATGTAAATATGACATTTTTCGTCTTTACAGATGGTAATTTTTAGTGTAGGCAGCTGAAGTGTAGGCAGCTGAAGTATAGGCAGCTGAAGTGTAGGTAGCTGAAGTGTAGGCAGCTGAAGTGTAGGCAGCTGAAGTGTAGGCAGCTGAAGTGTAGGCAGCTGAAGTGTAGGCAGCTGAAGTGTAGGCAGCTGAAGAGTAGGCAGCTGAAGTGTAGGCAGCTGAAGTGTAGGCAGCTGAAGTGTAGGCAGCTGAAGTGTAGGCAGCTGATATGGGAAATGTGCCTTTGTCCATTTTGCACAAACTACTACCATACCATAAGTCTATACGTTTGGAATGAAACAGAGAATGCCAGAAGATGAAATGGAATACACATGTAACCATCAACTGCAAGAGAGTCCCTCCCTCAGGATTTGTGGTCAAGGTTGACTCCTCTAGCCTTCTGCTTAACCGTGAGGACTCACAAGGCAGTGGAGATTTTTCTTTCAGGATTTACTCCCTAAACTTTAACTCTCCCGAGGCAACCCCCTCTCACAAGGAAGTGGGCTTAAAAGTTGCAAATGGTACCGTCTACTGCCGTACGGTAGCAGATGGAACATATGATCTGATATATATATATATATATGCAGTGGCGGCTCGTGATCATTTTTGTTGGTGGGGCCAGAAAGAAATTTTCGGAAAAATCATGTTTTCGGTTAGTATATATTTTAATGTATAAAAGAATAAATACACGTTATACCTTATTTTTGGTGGGCCCGGCCCCATTGGCCCTTAATGACGAGCCGCCACTGTATATCTGATTCAACATCATGTAGAGCTGTTTGTACAAGTGATATCTATATACTTTGTGATTTGTTTATTTTGAAATACAAGGACATTTTTACTTATGTATAGTCAAACACACTTGTTTCGATTTTGCGCAAACTTAATTAATTTTTGGTCTCTTTCTGCAGATTTCGTAAAGTGTGTCGACCTTACGGTTGGCAGGTGACCATCAGACAAGCTGTTATTGCCAGTGGCGTCACTGCTTGTCTGGCGTTTCTCTTCTCAATCCCTTACATAATTATCTACGGTATCAAGACCAAAAATACGCCTTGTCCTATGATCAAAGGTTATGAATGTTTTGCAGATGACAGCTTCTTCTACACAGTCTGGCCGCTTCTGAACAATCTTCTGTTTATTTTACTGTATCTAGGTATGAGTATTTCAATGGTGGTTTTTTACTCATTCATAGGCGTTACTGCATGGAAACACAGCAAACTTCATGGGGTTTCTAGTGCACCCACATATAAAAAAAAGGACAATTCCACTTCTGGACTGTCTTCTGACGATAGTGCGAGAATAGGTAATAATCATGAAATACAGCAAGCTCAACCAGAAAACAGTTCAAATGTTGACAAGATTAATATTTTTAGACGTAGAAGCATTAAGTCAATTTTGTGCTGCTCAGAAATCCAGAGAAATGTGAAAACTGGAGAAGTTGCGGAAAATTCCATCAGTATGAAAGTTTACAAGACACCGTCAACAACAGACACAGGCATTGAGGATAGATCAATAGATTTACCAACAGGGAGTAACGACAAGACTTCAGATTTGGCAGAAATAAACAGTACAGACAATAGAGATTTATCAAATATTTACAAACGTCCTGACCGTGCAAGTTTAATACTTTCAGAAGAAATTCCTTGCCAGGAAACACAAGAAAAGTCAACATGTTTTGAGAATAAGGGAGTTAAGACAAGCATTGAAGTTAGACACACACAAGACAATAGTTTATCAGGTAGCAGCAATGCACGCAGAGAGAACAATCAAGAACAAATAATATCCAACATTTGTTCTAACCAACAAAATACATTTGTAGCTAAGAAAGTGGTCACAAAATCTGGTAAAAAGGACGAACAACGAAGACCGTTGGGTAGAATGACACTTATGTTGACAATTATCAGCGCCATCTTTATCTTAGGTTTTCTTCCCTTTCTGGCACTGACGATGTTCAAAAACAGACAACCTGATAAATACGACAATTTGAACATGGCAGAGTTGAGTGTTTTTAACTTCTTTTATCGGCTTTATTTCTTGAATAGCGCGGCAAATCCGATTATCTACAGCTTATGCGATATGAATTTTCGTCGCGAAATTATTCGACTTTTGAGTTGCAGATCTAGACGTTAGAGGCCATCTTTAATTTGCGTTCTCCTGAAAAAGGAAATAAGTACATGAGGTAGAAGGAAGAATTGCATTTCTCACGTATGGGATGTCCAGTTTTGACTGGCCCACACCCTGATGTCCAGTGTGGGACTGGGCCCTACAACCTCTGATGTCCAGTGTGGGACTGAGCCACAACCTCTGATGTCCAGTGTGGGACTGGCCTACAACTCTGATGTCCAGTGTGGGACTAAGCCCACAACATCTGATGTCCAGTGTGGGACTGAGCCCACAACCTCTGATGTCCAGTGTGGGACTAAGCCCACAACATCTGATGTCCAGTGTGGGACTGAGCACACAACATCTGATGTCCAGTGTGGGACTGAGCACACAACATCTGATGTCCAGTGTGGGACTAACCCACAGCATCTGATGTCCAGTGTGGGACTGAGCACACAACATCTGATGTCCAGTGTGGGACTAAGCCCACAACATCTGATGTCCAGTGTGGGACTAGCAACACATCTGATGTCAGTGGACTAGCACAACTCTGATGTCCAGTGTGGGACTGAAGCCACAACATCTGATGTCCAGTGTGGGACTGAGTCCACAACATCTGATGTCCAGTGTGGGACTGAGTCCACAACATCTGATGTCCAGTGTGGGACTGAGCACACAACATCTGATGTCCAGTGTGGGACTGAGCCCACAACATCTGATGTTCAGTGTGGGACTGAGCCACAACATCTGATGTCCAGTGTGGACTGAGCACCACAACATCTGATGTCCAGTGTAGGACTGAGCACAAGCATCTGATGTCTAGTGTGACTGAGCACAACATCTGTGTCTAGCTGGGACTGAACACCATACATATGATGTCCAGTTAGGATAAGCCACAGACATCTGATGTCAGTGTGGGACTAGCACAGAACATCTGATGTCAGTGTGGACAAGCCCACAGCATCTGATGTCAGTGTGGGACTGGCACAAACATCTGTGTCAGTGGGGAGAGAACACATCTGATGTCCAGTGTGGGACTGAGTCCACAACATCTGATGTCCAGTGTGGGACTGAGTCCACAACATCTGATGTCCAGTGTGGGACTGAGCACACAACATCTGATGTCCAGTGTGGGACTGAGCCCACAACATCTGATGTTCAGTGTGGGACTGAGCACACAACATCTGATGTCCAGTGTGGGACTGAGCACACCACAACATCTGATGTCCAGTGTGGGACTGAGCACACAACATCTGATGTCTAGTGTGGGACTGAGCACACAACATCTGATGTCTAGTGTGGGACTGAGCACACAACATCTGATGTCTAGTGTGGGACTGAGCACACCACAACATATGATGTCCAGTGTGGGACTAAGCCCACAACCTCTGATGTCCAGTGTGGGACTGAGCACACCACAACATATGATGTCCAGTGTGGGACTGAGCCCACAACCACTGATGTCCAGTGTGGGACTAAGCCCACAACATCTGATGTCCAGTGTGGGACTGAGCCCACATCCTCTGATGTCCAGTGTGGGACTGAGCCCACATCCTCTGATGTCCAAGTCGATAGGTGGACGCTTATGTATTACACAAATCCGTCTCAGCCCAGCCGAATACGTTCTCATATATAAAGAGAAACGTTAGAAGACAGAATTAATACATTTGAGATGTGGATATATAGAAGAATAGGCAGAGTTTCATGGACAGAAAAACAGACAAATAAACAAGTTTTAGGAAAACTAGGCATGAAGAAACAATTATTAAGAGAAATAAAATTCAGAAAAATGAAGTATTTTGGGCACATAAAAAGACATGTCACCATGATAAAATCTTTACTAGAGGGAAAGTTGAGGGGGAAGAGCAAGAGGAAGACCGAGAGATAAGTGGGAGGAAACTTTAAAGAAAGGTTACAGTCTGGCAGAGTGCAACACCACGGCGAAAGACAGAGGATGCTGGAGATTCATTGCAGCCAACCTTCGATGTGGAGACGGCACCTGATGATGATGATATGAAGAGAAACGTCAGATTTGATTACCGGCATATATGTCTCTAGCTGGCACCACCAGAAAGAAGATTACTATGTAGATAGTTACTTCGTTAACCAGACAAATATGTTTACAGAGTACTTGCCCCTGCTAACCAAAAGAGGGCGTCAAGCATCATTTCGTTCTGCGCATGTTTCCAAAACACCACTTATCAGAAATTGAAACACAAGGACTTAACTTAACAAGAAAGTAATAACAAACATATATCTGTAAGTAAGAATAGAACAACAACTAACACAAGCTTTAGATTAGTTAGATAAAATTGAGGTGCTGGAGTAAAAGAAAAATACACTTATCTCTCTCTCTCGATCCCGGCCTAGACTGATGAACCAACTTTTATCATGAATTTTACCGTGGTTTTAAGGGACTCCGTTCCTCCGTACAGCTTCTCGCGAAGCTCTGTGTTTTGAGGACAGGTTTCTTTTCTTATACCTGCTATCCGTTGACAATCTTGCAGAACGTGTTCTGCCGTCATGTACGCCTTTTTGCATGGGCACAGGCTGGTTGTGCCGATTTTGAATTTATTATACATGTGGGCGCGGAGC
This sequence comes from Arion vulgaris, assembly GCA_020796225.1. Lineage (NCBI taxonomy): Eukaryota > Metazoa > Mollusca > Gastropoda > Stylommatophora > Arionidae > Arion > Arion vulgaris. The sequence continues at coordinate 4,065,435 of CM036758.1, read as the reverse complement.
TTGATTTCCTGTAGTCCAGCCGTTAATCATGTGCACTCCTGTACTGTTGGGTTCATGCTGGCCTGGAATCATGAAATCTCCATTGTACGTGATTACTAGCGTAGTGTTACTATATAACTTTTGGTGACCCTGTAGAAGTACATTAAAATAGAAAGCAAGACAAAACAAGTAAAATCATGAACAGAATACAGAGAGAAGATATACTAAATATCAGTGAACAGTGACAGTTGTAGTGGTATGCTTCACCGGGAACACGACTGAACAATTAAAATAATGTGAACAAGTTGCTTCATTTATTGGCTATTTATTTTTGTTATAGAAAAATTTATTTGTGAATAAATATGGACGTAAATCCATAATTTGCATATGTCATATTTTGTTACTATAAATTGTTTTCTTACAATCTAAGTTTTATTATATGTTGGTATATATATGTTGATATGTATATGTTGGTATGTATATGTTGGTATGTATATGTTGATATGTTGATATGTATATGTTGGTATGTATATGTTGATATGTTGATATGTATATTTTGATATGTATATGTTAATATGTATATGTTGGTATGTTGATATGTATATGTTGATATGTATATGTTGATATGTATATGTTGGTATGTATATGTTGGTATGTTGATATGTTGGTATGTATATGTTGGTATGTATATGTTGATATGTTGATATGTTGGTATGTATATGTTGGTATGTTGATATGTATATGTTGATATGTATATGTTGATATGTATATGTTGGTATGTATATGTTGATATGTATATGTTGGTATGTTGATATGTATATGTTAATATGTATATGTTGGTATGTATATGTTGGTATGTATATGTTGGTATGTATATGTTGGTATGTATATGTTGGTATGTATATGTTGATAAATCATGAAGAATACAGAGTTGAGTATACTTATAGTGCTGAGTATGTATGTTGCTTAAGAGTATACGACTGAAATTAAATAAAGTGATATGTTATGCTTATATGTTGATATCATATGTTGTATGATATTTATTTGTGAATATGTTGATATGTATATGTTGATATGTATATTTGTTATTAAATTTTTTTTTAATCTAATTTTATTATATGTTGGTATATATATGTTGATACGTATATGTTGATATGTATATGTTGATATGTATATTGTTGATATGTTATATGTTGATATGTATATGTTGATATGTATATGTTGATATGTATATGTTGATATGTTTTGGTATGTATGTATAATTTTTGTTTTGTATGTATATGTTTGTGTATGTATATGTTGGTACGTATATGTTAATATATATATGTTGATATACTGTAAGTTATATAGTATTAAAACTAAATTACGAATTTTCAATTCAAATGTTGTATCAATCCTAACATATGCTAGTGAGAGCTGGAAAATGACTAAAGATATAGAAAGCAAGTTGAATGCATTTGAAAATAGATGTCTGCGAAAAATAATGAATATAAAATGGAACGAATTCAGAAGTGATGCAATCAGAGACATGTCTGATCAACTACTAGTGACAACTGTTATAAGAAGAGAAGATGGAGATATGTTGGGCACACCTTGAGAGAAATGATCAACGAATATCAAAGCAGCATTGAAGTGGGATGCAAAGGGTTCAAGAAAGAGAGGGCGACCTAAGGAGACCCTGAAACGAACTTTGATGAGAGAGGAAGGAAATATCGGTCTCAGTTCCATGGAGATGAAGCGAGTTGCCCAGGGCAGAGCGGTATGGAGAAATTGTTTGCACACCCTATGTAACGTATACCATTGTCATTACCATAAGAATAACGTATAAATGTCATTACTTCGGTTTTGTCAATGTTTATTCTCATATTGCATCACTCTGATTTTTGTATGTCTATTTCTGTATCTCTCTATCTCTCCGATCTAAATCCCATACCATCTATTCATGCGCCTATCTACCCATCTATCGACATGATATATATTTACCATATTTATTTATCCTTTGTTTGCATGTACACATGTCAATTATATAATAACAAAGATGTCAATCAAGATGAATTTTGTGAAATTGTGTAAAATGACTCAATAAACAAGAAATGCTCAATATTACTATAATCTTAGTCTTCAATGTATTCTGTTATGTTAGTCATGTCATGTATGTTATGTCATGTTATGTTATGTTATGTTATGTCATGTCATGTTATTTTATGTTATGCGATTTTCTGGTCAACACTATGTTACGCGATTTTCTGGCCAACACTATGTTACCAGTGTCAAACATGGCCAATAACAGCAGCTAATGAGCGGAAAATCATAACGACAGAGATGAGTGTCTTAGAAGAGCTACAGGTGTGACAATAAGAGACAAAATTAGAAATGAAGAAATTAGAAGAAGACTGGATTGGAAACCAGTCATGAAATTCATAAAAGAGACAACAGATTAAATGGTTTGGACACCTGACAAGAATGCCCTGGTATCGCCTACCCAGAAGCACACAGAAAAAGTATAACGAGCACAAAGCAAGAGGAAAACCACGCAAAAGATGGAGCGAGGGCATCAGAACAGCCTTAAGAAAATGAATAACAGCTTACAAAAGTCATTAGAAACGCACACATAAGACCACTACCCCCTTTCAAACATTTGTATGAAAAAAAGAAAATGAGGAAGAGAAGAATAAGAGAAAATGTTATTGATCGACGTCACGTCACATTTTGCTTTTCCATGAGTGCTCTGTCCTCCACTGCAGCAGCCATTCTAAAGCCCACTTGCTCACGTACCCATAGAAGTTGATTAAATATATCTTCTCTCTCTCTACCACGAAGACGACACTGTCTGGCATATCCAAACTTAATGCATAATTCTCGAACTCGTTCCAGTGTCTGAGACTCGCCCATGTCACATAAATGAAAGAGTATCACATAGATGACATCTTCAATGTATTCTTGTAGACTGTGATTTCATGTATTCTTGTAGACTGTGATTTCATGTATTCTTGTAGACTGTGATTTCATGTATTCTTGTAGACTGTGATTTCAGGCTTTCTCTGTAGCTGATGTTAGGTACTAGCCTCTCGTGTCAAATATACTCGGTTCGTTTCTAGTGGAGCCATCGGAATATTTCATGATCTCAGTGTGGTGAGATCGAATTTCCTGTCTATCCGGAGACGGACGATAAAATGTAGGTTCCCCTGTTCAATTTGAGCACGTAAAAGAACACTTGGCAGTTCAACATCGGAAGAGCAGGCGGGAAAGCCGGTGCCAGGGCAAAATTCATTAGAAAAAATGAAGAAAAAAGTCATACAAAATATCTTTATCAACTTAAAAATTACACCACTGCTGCTGACGCAGGTCAACTTGTAAAGAAAAGAGTTTTTTTCAGAAATGCTGTTATGGGTACCAATTTCCAGGAGGTAAAAACTACTTGATGATGTTCCATCTAACTCATCCATCTATTATATCATCCATCTATTATATCATCCATCTATTTTATCATCCATCTATTTTATCATCCATCTATTTTATCATCCATCTATTATATCATCCATCTATTTTATCATCCATCTATTATATCATCCATCTATTATATCATCCATTTTATCATCCATCTATTTTATCATCCATCTATTTTATCATCCATCTATTTTATCATCCATCTATTATATCATCCATCTATTATATCATCCATCTATTTTATCATCCATCTATTTTATCATCCATCTATTATATCATCCATCTATTATATCATCCATCTATTCTATCATCCATCTATTTTATCATCCATCTATTATATCATCCATCTATTATATCATCCATCTATTTTATCATCCATCTATTATATCATCCATCTATTATATCATCCATCTATTATATCATCCATCTATTATATCATCCATCTATTATATCATCCATCTATTTTATCATCCATCTATTATATCATCCATCTATTATATCATCCATCTATTCTACCATCCATCTATCCTATCATCCATCTATTTTATCATCCATCTAACTCGTTCATTCATCTATTTTATCATCCAGCTAACTCGTTCATTCATCTATTTTATCATCCATCTAACTCGTTCATCCATCTATCCTATCATCCATCTATTCTATCATCCATCTATTCTATCATCCATCTATTATATCATCCATCTATTATATCATCCATCTATTATATCATCCATCTATTATATCATCCATCTATTATATCATTCATCTATTCTATCATCCATCTATTATATCATCCATCTATTATATCATCCATCTATTATATCATCCATCTATTCTATCATTCATCTATTCTATCATCCATCTATTATATCATCCATCTATTATATCATCCATCTATTATATCATCCATCTAATTCGTTCATTCATCTATCCTATCATCCATCTATTCTATCATCCATCTATTATATCATCCATCTATTATTATCCATCTAACTCGTTCATCCATCTATCCTATCATCCATCTATTCTATCATCCGTCTATTCTATCATTCATCTATCTCGTTCCTATATCTATCTATTATATCATCCATCTATTCTATCATTCATCTATTCTATCATTCATCTATTCTATCATTCATCTATCTCGTTCATATATCTATCTATTATATCATCCATCTATTCTATCATTCATCTATTCTATCATTCATCTATTCTATCATCCATCTAACTCGTTCATTTATCTAAATCGCTTATTCGTATAGTAATTCCATTTGTAATGTATTTAGACATCTAATTCAGCAGATTCACCCACCTACTCTATTCATCCATCTATCTATCTATCATCCATCTTATTTACACATCCATCTATCCATCTATCTATCAATCCATCTTATTTACACATCCATCTATCCATCCATCATCCATCCATCCATCCATCTATCCATCCATCTATCCATCCATCCATCCATCTATCCATCCATCCATCCATCTGATCTGCCATCATACATCTATCCATCCATCTATCCATCTATCCATCCATCCATCCATCCATCCATCCATCTATCCATCCATCCATCTGATCTGCACATCCATACACAGACATCATATATCTATCCGGAGACACCATGTGCAGGATGTAACTTTCCGTCAAGCTCAACTTTCTTCATGTCAAGGTTATAAGTGTCAAAGGTTATGTTATGTCAAAACACTTACCTTCAATGAGTCACTTATTTCATGACAGGTTACTGCGTCTTCTTCTTCATTCGTTCAACATCAACCACTTGTTAAACCACGCATGGTGATCTGCATGTGATGTACACTCTAGACGCGCCCTAGATCGTGAGTTCGTTGTACCAGTTGGGAACCTACAGACATGTAGTGCAGTACATCCGGTTTCTTCACGCATTTTTGTTCGGGTTCGTCAACCTATGTAGGAAAAACTACAGTCAACTTTAATATTGGGCCACATAACTGACCTAGAATCCTGACCTAGTTTCAGCGAGGTGGGGAGGTAAAGGGTGGGGGCTTGGAATTTATATATATTTGATAGAACACTGCAAGCTTTATTGCAATTTTATATTTTATTTTATTCTGTGAGTCTATGGTTACTTATTGGTGAAAAATATTAATAATACTGATATTCCTTATTGTGAAACTTAACTTGTTGCGTAATATAACTTTGATTTAGCATTTTGTGTTGATTTTAAAATGAATTCGTCCATATACAACAATACTGGGAAATATGAAGTCACGTGACCGGTTGTGGTCTGATTTCCCATAATTTTTACCTGAGTCCACCGTCCGTATGAGTTTATAGTTGGCTTTGCACAAACACAAGCTGATCAAGGTGAGTCAGATCCCCGTTAGCCTTGGACTTCGCGTTCAAAGTTTCCCGGTCTACACTACTGAGAGGAAGGGTTGGCTTGTGTATTTTACCAGTCATAATCAGGCTATTTAATGACAATTTTCATCCATCCTAAACAAGACTAGCCGATCCCAACTCTGCCAGCATCCATCCTAAACAACACTAGTCGATCCCAACTCTGCCAGCATCCATCCTAAACAAGACTAGCCGATCCCAACTCTGCCAGGTTATTTATGGGTCATTAACTTGCAGCTACTTATTTTCACTTTTCATCCATCCTAAACAAGACTAGCCGATCCCAACTCTGCCAGCATCCATCCTAAACAAGACTAGCCGATCCCAACTCTGCCAGCATCCATCCTAAACAAGACTAGCCGATCCCAACTCTGCCATATGCATAGCCAAGAGCAGAGCACACCTTGTAGACCTGATAAATTACTATATTTCTGAGGAAGCAAGGGGAGTAACTCAGATAATATGAACCAGCAACACTATCGCGTTACGTAGTGATCCATTAAGCGTAACAGTGCACAATTTAGAGAGATAGATGGAAACAGTTTTTGGTTGAAATTTTGTTTAACGTTCAAGTCATATGATTAAATAGTGCGCCAGGGATGTATCCCACGAGCCCGCATTCGCCGCCTTAGACAACGCTGTATTAAACCGTATCACATACCTATAAGCGATGCCGCGACACGGGTACACCATCTTCTTCTACCAGGGGTTATCACACTGCTACAAAGCTTGAATAGGGCAAACGTTCAGCTGGTGGACAGAAAAAACATTTTAAAGACACTCTTAAAGTATCTGAAATGCTTCTATTTTGACACCACGTGCTGGGAATTGATTGCACAAGACCGCCAAATGTGACGTTGTAACAACACAAGAGGAACCCTCATAGCTGAGAATCATCGTACCGTTGAGGCACAGAGAAAAAAAGCTGCGCGAAAAGACAGAACACACAACACCCACATGTCTAACCTTGATCATGTATGCCTCACCTGTGGTAGGGGATTGTGTTCTAGGATTAGACTATACAGTCACCTCCGCACACACCAGAGAGGTGCAGCAGCACAGTCTGAGGCTGTTGTCATCATCGCTTGTGGTGAACAGCTATTATTATTATACAAAGCAGGAGAAAAATCAGCTTCTGCAACATGAGAGTTACTCCCCTTGTTATACTAGAAAGTTAAGACATAATCAATCTGCTATACCCAGATACTGGACCAGTCCATATCTTTTCTAAAACGCTGTCGAATAACCTATTTTATTTGGAGGAGTGTGAAAGACAGTTATCTGGCAACCTATATTTTCCATAAACTCTAAAATTAGAATGTGCTATGAAATGCCGTTAACGTTCAGGGTGCAGTGAGACGCATGCCATTCATTTCCGCATGGCTAGTTTCGATTACTGTACACAAAATAACTTTGATAAAAGAAACATAAACTTATCAGATCATTGATCTTGTATGATAAAATGTATTCGAAATGAACTAACCACACTCTACCCAGTTTGTACAACTTACTATCAAAACAGAATAATACAAGAATAAATAATTAGTTTAAAACGACTTCAGAAACAAATAAATTGATATTTTAAAAATTAAACTCTAGAGTACCTTTTCTATTTGTAGATTAGAACAGGATTGATACTAATCCATCCATACACTAATCCGGCATATATTTAATCCGTCATACATCTAATCCAGGCATATATTTAATCTATCCATACATCTAATCCAGGCATATATGTAATCCATCCTACATCTAATCCATTATTATCCATCATACATCTATCCAATTATTTATCATCCATCACTATCAATTATTAAATCCTCATATTCTAATCCAGTCTATATATTTAATCATCCTTTATTAATCCAGCAATATTTAATTCTCATTACATCTATCCAGCATATATCTTAATTATCCATACATCTAATCCAGCATATATTTAATCATCCTCATCTAATCAACATTATTTAATCTTCTTAATCTAATCCACATATTTTAATCCATCCATCATCTAATCCAATATTTAATCCACAATTCTAATCAGGATATATTTAACATCCATACACTCAAGTATTTAACCATCCATATATCTAATCAGGCATATATTAATCCATCCATACATCTAATCGGCATATATTTAATCCATCATATATCAACCGGCAATATTTAATCGTGTTACATCTAATCAGAATATATTTAATCATCATACATCAATCAGGCAATATTTAACATCCAATCAATCAGCAATTAATCATCCATACATCTAACCGCATAATTTAATCGTTTACATCAACACAATTAACCATCCATATTAAGGCTTAATCCATCCACATCTAATCAGCAATATTTAATGTGTACATCTAATCAGGCATATATTTAATCCATCCATATATCTAATCAGGTATTTTAATCCTCATACATCTATCCAAGATATTTAATTAGTTACATCTAATCCGGTATATTTAATCCTCCACATCTAACAGAATATATTTAACCGTCACATAATCCAGTATTTAATGTTCTATCACAGGTATATTAATCCGTTCCATCAACCAGGCACGATTTCTCTATAGCTATCAATTTATTTCCTGTCCATGTATTCATTCTATTTCATCAACTTATCCTTAATTTTATTTATCCAATTTGATTCTTCATCCATCTAGCACATCATAAACTAATTTTCAGAATCCACAAGTCTAATGTATCCATCCATTGAATCTATCCATCTTATACATTGCAACATCTAGTCCACTCACCGAAGCAATATGTTCAACACATTTGTCTAAATCATCCACACATCGTATCCATCATTTTAACTAATCTTATTCCACTCGTCCAAACTTATCCATATAATTAATACATCCATTTTATCCAAACATGAAACTCATTTAGTAAATCATCTACGGAATGTATACATCAAATTATCATCAGATAGCTTGTCCTGAGTATATTATGTTATGTTATGTTAACTTATGTTATGTTATGTTATGTTATGTTATGTTATGTTAATTTATGTTATGTTATGTTATGTTATGTTATGTTATGTTATGTTATGTTATGTTATGTTATGTTATGTTATGTTAAGTTATGTTATGTTATGTTATGTTATGTTATGTTTGTTATGTTAAGTTATTTATGTTACTGTTATGTTATGTTATATTATGTTATGTTATGTTATGTTATGTTATGTTATGTTATACTATGTTATGTTATGTTATGTTATGTTATGTTATGTTATGTTATGTTATGTTATGTTATGTTATGTTATATTATGTTATGTTAATGTTATGTTAGTTATGTTATGTTAAGTTATGTTATGTTATGTTATGTTAAGTTATGTTATGTTATGTTATGTTATGTTATGTTAAGTTATGTTATGTTAAGTTATGTTATGTTATGTTATGTTATGTTAAGTTATGTTAAGTTATGTTATGTTATGTTATGTTATGTTATATTATGTTATGTTATGTTAAGTTATGTTATGTTATGTTATATTATAGTTATGTTATGTTAAGTTATGTTTGTTATGTTATATTATAGTTATGTTATGTTAAGTTAGTTGTTATGTTATATTATGTTATGTTATGTTAATTATGTTATGTTATGTTATGTTATTTATGTTATGTTATTTGTTATGTTATGTTATATGTTAGTTATTTATGTTAGTTATGTTATGTTATGTTATGTTATGTTAAGTTATGTTATGTTATGTTATGTTATGTTATATTATGTTATGTTATGTTATGTTATATTATGTTATGTTATGTTATGTTATGTTATATTATGTTATGTTATGTTATGTTATGTTATGTTATATTAATTGTTATGTTAAGTTATGTTTATGTTATGTTATGTTATGTATGCGATCACGTCATGGTACGTTGGGATTTTCATTCGTGCTTTGTCCTCCTGCAGCAGCCATCCTAACGTCCATTTACTCACGTACCCATGAGAAGTTATAGTATGCTTCTCTCTACTCGAAGACGACACTGTCTGCAGTCAAACTTAATCTAATTTCGCACTCGTTCCATGTCTGAGACTCGCCATCACATAAATGAAGCGTACCAATTATACATCGGCTATGTCCATACTTCTGCCCGATTGAGTCGGGGCATTGTTTCAAGAAAGTCAGCACGCTTGTTACTCTAGTCTGTCCAGGTGTGTACAGCCACAACCAATCTAGATAACTAGGCCAGACAATTGACCGTGAATCCCGACCTATATCAGAGAAGGGGGCTGGAAATTATAGATGTTAAATAGAACACTGCAAGCTTTTTGCAATTTTACTCATTAGTGAGTCTATGGTTATTATTGGTGAAAAATATTCATAATATTCCTTATTGTTAAACCTACTTGTTGCATAATATAACTTCGATTTAGCATTTTGTGTTGATTTTAGAATGAATTCGTCTATATACAACAATACTGGAATGCGAGGTCACGTGGTGTAATTGGGGTCTGATTTCCCATAATTATATCTTGAGTCGGAAGGCCAATAAGTTTATAGTTGGCTCTGGTACAGCCAAGTTATTTTCTTGAGATGTGATCTCCGAATTCTGTTCACTTATTCCATTGTCCTGAGTAGAACAGTCGGAACCATCAGTATGCATACTCTTCGATATCTGTTGGGGAGACTGAGCACATATGGGTCTGCCAGGAGTGCAATGACGTCAGTTTAGTAACCAATAACGAGTAGAACAGTCCTTCTGAATTTCTTTCTCTCTTAGAACTCTGCAGCCGTCATGCTCAAATCAGCAATCACATCCTGAATCCGTCTTCTCGTCTTTGCCGGGATGCCGCCTTCCATAATTGTCTTCTCCAACTCTTCTTATCTCTTGATATGTCCAAAATAATTCAAATACTTGAAGATGAAACAAATACAAAAATCAAATTCATCCATTTCATTCTTTTTTCCTTCTGATTCATCTAATGAATGCATGCATCAAATCTTCATCAAATAGCTTCTCTTGAGCAGAACTTTGTCACTCTAACATCAAAGAGTTTCTCCTGAGCAGAGCTTTGTCACCCTAACATCAAATAGTTTCTCCTGAGCAGAGCTTTGTCACCCTAACATCAAATAGTTTCTCTTGAGCAGAGCTTTGTCACCCTAACATCAAATAGTTTCTCCTGAGCAGAACTTTGTCCCCTAACAATCCCTAGAATTTCTATCTCTCTCTCTCATAGGCCAGATGTCCCGCCTCTGCAGCCGTCATGCTCAAATCATGTCACACTCTGAATTCATCATCTCCGTTGTCTTCCTCTTCTCCTCTTTGCCCGGATGTCTATTTCCATAACAGTATTTCCCAACCCTCATGCCTTTTTTTAATGTTCAAAATACTTCAATCACATGATGATGAATCAAATAAAAACATTGAGTTCATCCCTTTCATTCTTCCTTCCTTCTAACTCATCTTAATCATCCATTAATCTAATGGATTCATATATTTTATCATCCATATAATCCAACTGAGTCTTTGAGGGAAGATGTTTCAGAAGAATTTTCCGTATTCGCTGGGTACCAGAGAATATCAAATACTAAGATCACCCGGCGCACAGGCATCAACAATATCAACAAGGAAATTATTATTTTTTTCCGATCCAGAAGCACTTAAGCTGAAAGCTCTTCGGCTCAGTGTCATGGACATCGTAACCCTTCGGCTCGGTGCCACGAACACCGTAAATCTGGGGAACCTGCAGCTTTTCTGCCAGTCCGCGGAGTTGAACCCGCACTTACAGAGGACTAGTCATCCGTAGTACAACGCGCTACGAACACGCTGGGCACGCGAGGCATCAACGAGAAATAAAACATAGGAGATAGAAATAGTTGAGACATACGTTAAGAATGCAGAAGAAGAACAGTCACCCACATATAGTTTTGAAATGAAATTAAGGTAAGACAAGTTGGGGAGGGGGTGAACTAGAGATACATGGAGACCAACTGTAGACAAAGAAAGAGAGGAGGGTTGGGGAAAGAGAGGAGGGTTGGGGAAAGAGGAGAGGGTTGGGGAAAGAGAGGAGGGTTGGGGAAAGAGAGGAGGGTTGGGGAAAGAGAGGAGGGTTGGGGAAAGAGAGGAGGGTTGGGGAAAGAGAGGAGGGTTGGGGAAAGAGAGAGGGCTGGGGAAAGAGAGGAGGGTTGGGGAAAGAGAGAGGGTTGGGGAAAGAGAGAGGGTTGGGGAAAGAGAGGAGGGTTGGGGCAAGAGAGGAGGGTTGGGGAAAGAGAGGAGGGTTGGGGAAAGAGAGGAGGGTTGGGGAAAGAGAGGAGGGTTGGGGAAAGAGAGAGGGCTGGGGAAAGAGAGGAGGGTTGGGGAAAGAGAGGGCTGGGAAATAACAGTCATCTCAAATCGACTATATACTCGTTAGACAAAGACAAATATAATAGATGCAAGAACCATACCGAATATAGATATAGACACAGATCACAGACCAGTCATACTAACACAATTCAAGGCCAAAAGAAACTAAACAGAGAAAAAGAAATCCAATTTTCGTCACCAACTTGAAAAAATTAGAGGAAGAGGACATACAAAATGATATGAACAACATGATGACAAATATTTTTACAGCGCTACCATCAAGTATAAGCAATGTACATCAAGAATGGGAAACATTTAAAACAGCAATGATGAAAACATTAAACACACTATGTGGCAAGAAACGGTTCAGACAGAAATTCAAACAAAAAACTGCATGGTGGAACAACGAAGTCAAGGAATCAATAAAAGCCAAGAAGAAATGTTTCAAAACATGGATACAATCCAAAAGCCAAGATGATTACACAGCATACAGAACAGCGAGAAGACATAGTAAACAAGTAATCAAAAATCAAAGACAGAATCGTGGGAAAAATACGGAGAACAATTGTCATTACTATGCAAAGAACAGGCACGAAATTATTTCAAAAGTGTCAATTCCATGAGGATAAGAGACGAAAGTTTCAACCCCACTGACATTATTAATGATAAAACGGTACACCGATATTTAATACAAACGGAAGGAAGAACAGATGGAAAAAATACTTCCAAGAATTACTTAACCAACCACCAACACCAACTGCGAATAGATTTAAAAATAACACAAGCATAGACGAACCAAATATACTCATCCAAGAAATAGAAGTTGTGAAGAAGAGTCCACGTCACAAGACAGCAGGCATAGACGGTATAACCAATGAAGCAATCAAGGCATGCGGAGAAACAGGAATACAATGGATTCATAGAATCTTCAAGTCAGCCTGGACAGAAAAGTCCCCAAAGATTGGCAGAAAGCCATCATAATACCAATATGGAAAAAAGGGCAACAAAAGAGAATGCAATACATACAGAGGCATATCGTTATTAAGTCATGTTGGGAAATTATATGCTAAAATTGTGGAATCTAGAATCAAACCTATAATAGAACCACAGCTGAACATCGCTCAATTTGGGTTCAGAAAGGAAAGAATTGCACTGATGCCCTGTTCACACTAAGGCAACTCAGTGAAAACACCATAGAATATGACAAACAGCTCAACTTAGCATTCATAGACCAAGAAAAAGCCTTTGATAGAATAAACAGAAACAAACTATGGACCATACTAAGTGAATATGGAATTCAGGGCCAACTATTAGACAATATTAGAGCGCTATACCAAAAATACTCAAGCGTAGTACGAACAAGCGACGGCCTGACAGATGAATTTGAATTATCATCAGGAGTAAGGCAGGGATGTGTGCTTTCGTCTATACTTTTCAATATATACATAGACAGGATAACGCAAAAAACCAAGACAGATAACAACCTCGATAACAACTACAATTTAATCAACGAACTACTCTTTGCAGATGATCAGAGTATAATTTATAACAACGAACACAAACTTCAACAACACATAAATGCCCTGCAAGCCACATGCGAAAAATATGACATGAAAATTAACACCTCCAAAACAGAAGTCATGACAATAAGTAGGTCAACAGGTCAACTAAATATACACGTGAATAATGTCAAAATACAACAGACTCCAGTTTTCAAATTTCTCGAGTATATTCACAGCAGATGGAAAGATGGACAGAGAAATCGAGACTAGATGCCAGAAGGCAAACGCAGTGACATACCAACTGTCACCTATATTAAAACATACAAGCATTAACATGGCAGTCAAGCGACAACTGATAAACTGCATATTTATTCCAACTCTCTGCTATCAGTGCCAAACATGGCCCCTGACTACCATGACTATGACACAAGAAAGAAAGATTACAACATGTGAAATGAGATTTCTAAGAAAAGCTGTCAACGTTACAAGGAGAGATAGAGTGAGAAACGAGAATATCAGAAGCATCGTTGGTACTATACCATGCATACAGTACATCGAGAAGCAAAGAATCAAGTGGTTCGGACATCTAATGAGAATGGTACCGCATTTACTACCATCACGTGCCTATAATAATCGACACTCAGGGCGCTGAGCACGAGGCAGGCCAAGAACACGATGGATAGATAACATCTCAGAGTCCCTGCGAAAGTATGGACTGACAACGTCAAGTGCAACACACCTGACACAAGATAGAAAACTAACTCTCCCACGGCGCTTCACGGCAAATGTGGTTAAGATAAGATAAGCTCAGACGGGAAATCGAAAATTCATGTTGAATGGGGGCTGGTTTTTATATATGTTTGATGGAACACTGTACGCTTTTTTGCAATTTCACTAAATTCTACTAGCCCATGATTATTTATTGATGAAAAATGTGAATAATACTGATATTCCTTAGCTTTAAACTGGATTTTGTCACATAATATAACCTTGATTTAGCATGTTGTCTTGTTTTTTAAATGAATTAGTTTATAAAAAAACACTCTGGAATGCGAGGATCAAGTAAAAGTTGTAATTTTATTTTCTAGAATTTTTACCTGACCCCGTCGGCCGTGTGTTACCGGAGGCTACGGTTCAAGACATATCTTGTTGGAGAAAATGTGTTACTTAGTTCAAGGGTGCTAGAGATGAAGAGAGAGATGAAGTGGGAGAGATGAAGAGGATGAGAGAGAAAAGAGAGAGAATGAAGAGAGATGAAGAGAGAGAAGAAAAGGAGAGAGATGAGAAATAGAGATGAAGAGAAGAGAGAGATGAAGAGAAATGAAGAGAGAGAGAGAAGAGAAGAGATGAAGAGAGAGAGATGAAGAGAGAGAGATGAAGAGAGAGAGATGAAGAAGAGAGAGAGATGAAGAGAGAAGAGAGTGAAAGAGAGATGAAGAGAGAGAGAGAAGAGAGAGATGAAGAGAGAGATGAAAGAGAGAGAGAGAAGAGATAGAGAGATAAAGAGAGAGAGAAAAGAGATGAAGAGAAAGAGATGAAGAGAGAGAGAGAGAATGAAGAGAGAGAGAGAGATGAAGAGAGAGAAAAAGAGAGAAGATGAGAGAAGAGAGAGATGAGAGAGAAAGATGAAGAGAGAGAGAGAGAAGAGAGGATGAAGAGAGAGAGAGAATGAGAGAGAGAGAGAGATAAGAAAGAGAGAGAGAGAGATGAGAGAGATAAGAGAGGATGAGAGAGAGATGAAGAGAGAGAAGAAGAAGAGAAAGATGAAGAGAGAATGAGAGAGAGATGAAGAGAGAGATGAAGAGAGAAGAGAGAGAGAGAGAGAGAGATGAGAAGAGATGAAGAGAGAGAGATGAAGAGAGAGAAGAGAGAGAGAGAGAGAGAGAAGATGAAGAGAGAGAGTGAAGAGAGAGAAGATGAGAGAAGAGATGAAGAGAGAGAGAGAAGTGAAGAGAGAGAGAAGAAGAGAGAAGAGAAGAGAGATGAAGAGAGAAGAGAAAGATGAAGAGAGAGATGAAGAAGAGATGAGAGAGATGAAGAGAAAGATGAAGAGAGAGAGAAGAATGAAGAGAGAGAGAGAGATGAAAGAGAGAAAGAGAGAGAGATGAAGAGAGAGAGAAGATGAAAGAGAGAAGAAAGAGAAGATGAGAGAGAGAAGAGATAAGAGAGAAAGAGAGAGATGAAGAGAGAGAGAGATGAAGAGAGAAAGAGAAGAGAGAGAGAGAAGAGATGAGAGAGAGAAAAGATGAAGAGAGAATGAAGAAGAGAGAGATAAGAGAGAAGAGATGAAGAGAGAAGAGAAAGAGAAGATGAAGAGAGAGAAGAGAAGAGAAGAGAGATGAAGAGAGAGAGAGATAGAGAGAAGATGAAGAGATGAAGAGAGATGAAGAGAGAAGATGAGAGAGAGATGAAGAGAAGAGAAAGATGAGAGAGAGAGATGAAGAGAGAGAGAAAGAGAGGAGAGAGAAGATGAAGAGAGAGATGAAGATGAAGAGAGAGGAAGATGAAGAGAGAGAGAGAGATGAAGAGAGAAGATGAAGAGGGAGAAGATGAGAGAGAGATGAAGAGAGAGATAGAAGAGAGAGAGAGATGAAGAGAGAGTGAGAGAGATGAAGAGAGATGAAGAGAAGATGCAGCGAGAGAGAAAGATGAAGAGAGAGATGAGAGAGAGAGAGAAAATAGAGATAATCCCTCTATCCATCCACTTATCTTATACAATAATCTCCGTGTTAACAACCGGATGTACATTGACATGGACAAAATAGGATTTGCATTTTATATAAAAGTAAACAAGACTAACAAAACGCTTGCACTCAACCATTTTATTCATGTCCTGGTATGTGACTCTACAATATATTCACTATTTGACAAAACGCATTAAGGTGAAACAGGTTGGATCTTGTGAAGTTCATATCCTATTTAAGTTTCAGTGTTGTGGTAACTAAAATCGAATTATTTGCTTGTAAGTTAAGTTTCAGTGATAACTAAAATCTAATTATTTGCTTGTAAGTTAAGTTTCAGTGAAGTGGTAAGTAGTTAGGCTGATTGTAGTGGTTTTGATCGTATATATTCCATTCTACAAATAGGAGTATATCTTCTTCTTTTTCTTTGAAGGCTCCATATCGACCACTTGTTAAACCACTCTTTGTGATCCCGATGTGATCAGAGCCTAGGAGCGATTGTACGTTGTGCCAGTTATACACCTACAAGTGGACCAGCACATTAGATTTCTGCAACGCTTTACTAGGGTAGCTTCCTAGACTTGTAGGCCGCAGTGTTACTATTCTTTGCTCCCTTGTGAGAACCTCAGCAACACTCAGGTGGATTGGAGTATATTTAATAGTCAGTTTTATGAAGTAAAGTTCATATCATATTTAAGGGTTAACCTCTGTAGACAATTGTAGTTTTAGTCAAAAACATCGATTTTCAAAGTGTTTAGTTCTATAAAGTACAACAATCGTACTATCGATTAAACATAAAATTATGTTATTTTGTTTGCTTATTAGCATTACAAAAATTAATAAGAAAATCAAAATTCAATCTTTTCTTTCAAATTCCAAGTTTAAAATTTAGTTTTCTCAAAATCATTTTTTTTCCCATTTTGTTTGCCTCGGAAATCCCTGAGTTTTAACTAATACTAAAGCTAGATAGATGACATTTGATGTCAATATCCCAAATATCATTTTGTAGCTACATATGCATTTCAAATTACATTTTTGTGAGAATTTGTTTTAAAATTAATTTTCAATGTGAAATGATGACACATTTTTGTGCGGTTTTTTGCCACGGATAAGTTTAAAAATAAAATTAAAATATATTTCTTAAGATTTTACAGAAAATAAATTTACCTGTACCTGTAAATATGCTTACAGTTTATGAACCATACCTTTATTTCTCAATATATTTTTTATTTTGTAAATTTTAGGATTCTAATAACATGCATTTTTAAAAAGATGACCGCTGTTGTCATGGCAACAATGCAATGTTTTTTTCATAGCATTAAAATAGATCTACATTCATAGTTTAACATTCCATTATAACAATAAGCTCCATTATAAAATAATTGCTCTAACTTCATTGATAAAGAAAATAATTTTTGTCGGAGTCGAAGCTCTTAAAATGTAGACAGATCTTCACTAAAAATGCCTTGGATCAAGTTTAGATCTTCTTTTAATAGTAATGTTAGTCTAAGTTTTATGTGTCATGCTCGCCCGTGTGTTTCCGGGGCTCTCAAGGGGAACAAATAATAGTAACACTGTGACCTACAAGGCATGTCGTAAATGGCGACTGAGATAAGGGCCTAGGAAGCTACCTAGTAAATAAAAGCGTTGCCGAAATCTGATGTGCTACCTACTTGTAGTTGCAGTACTGACACAACGTATAATCGCTCTTATGCTCGGATCATATATAAATCACAAAGAGTGGTTAAGAAGTGGTCGATATGGAGCGTTCGAAGAAGAAGAAGAAGCTGTGTCATACTAGCAGAGCCGTGCCGTGCTATGATACAGAGAGGTGGTCGAAGCAGGCGGCAACGTAAGGGGGCGGCATAAGCTGCAAAATCAAAACACAATTTAAACCATTGAATAATTAAAAATCTATACGCAACACTTTTCTATATTGGTTTATGTTATTCCGATATTGATGTATTCAAAATAAAAATACTATTCGTACTTTTTGTGCAGTTCAAAACAAAAATTACAATCGAAGGTTATTTTAAAGAAAAAAACGTTTAAGGGGTGGAGTTTCGAAGACTTGCATCATACTGAGAAAATATACCGCACGTCCCTGCATGCTATCTTACTTGGAATAATATATCGGATATTTCCAAAACTATTATTAGCAACATAATTAATTAGCAACGTATTTTTGATATTTTCACAGCTAGAAGTAGTCACAGCCGTTATAAACATCTTGGGGGAAAAGGACAGTTGCAGTAGTGTCTAAGAAACAAAACAATGGATTTCAATAACTGTAGCACCATTAGCAACACTAGCGAATCAATTGAGAAGTATTTGAGATATCTTCAAGACAACACCGATATCACCACAATACCTGCTGTTGTGATGTTGGTCATCTTTGCTTTGGCTGGACTTGTAGGCAACAGTTTAGTTCTGGTGGTGTACTCCAAGAAGATGAAACTCACTCCCACCAAGGTACTCATCATGACCATCGCTACGTTTGATCTGGTTGCAAACGTTTTAGGTATTCCATGTAAGTATTAGTTACTACCAACTCCACCACCAATCTTAACATTTTACTACTGTCACACAATCTTAACTTTTTACTACTGCCACACAATCTTTACTTTACTACTCCACACAATCTTAACTTTTTACTACTGCCACACAATTTTAACTTTTTACTACTGCCACACAATTTTAACTTTTTACTACTGTCACACAATCTTTCTTTGGCGTAGAGGTTGCGTGCTTGTCTCTCGTGCCAAAGGTACCAGGTTCGCTCCAACGCGGAGTAATCTGAATATTTTCCGAGATCCCTGATCTCAGTGTAGATAAGATCGAGTTCCTAGTCCTATCGGAGATGGACGATAAAATGTAGGTCCCGTGTTCAATTTGAGCACATTAAAAAATCTTTGGCAGTTCAAAAATCGAGAAGAGCAGGCTGAAAAACCGCTGCCCGTGCACAAATTTATTAGAAAAGATTAACATTCCTAAAAAGAAATGTCTTCACATCTTCAAAATTACATGGGAGACCCTCGCCGGTACTACGGAGTTCGTGCACTGCAGCTGAGACCGTTCTGTGTAAGAAAGAGATCGGAGCACACATGGTTACTCACCGAAGTGCAGTGATGATGGTCCTATCAATCAATCAATCTTATGTATGAAAGCCGTTAATGTGGACTGTCGCTTCCCCCCAGATAGTCTCTTACAGGGCAATGATGTCGGCACCATATAGGAGTGTGTCGTGGACCGGTCGTCTCTGCTTCACACTGGCACAATTCAAGTACCTGATGCGTACGTTCTTTCGAGCTACTGAAGCTGTAATTCAATAGATTTTGGTTATCTTAAATTTCTAATAAATTCACAAACTAAATGTATTAGATGACAGGAGACCCACCCAGAACAAGCGTTGTATTTTTAAAAATTCACAGGAAAAAAACTACTAAACATATTCTCATACAATTTGGCCACCTGTTGCAAAAGGCATTGTATTCGATGATAAACAACATGTAGTGTATGCACTGTAGTTAGTTATTTAAAAATAATTAATTTTCTAGAAAATATATTGTAACAAAAAAATACCTTTCATCGTGCAGTGGATTTCACAAATATAAGAAGTACAAAGAATGCCAAACTGGCATATGATGTACATATCACCCATAGTTTTAGCATGAACCTCCACCTTTTGTCTAATCTGTATATAAGCAGAGATATTGCTGTTCTAATTTGAAATTTCTTTTAATTAGGAAGGGTTACATTCCAAAACCATATCTACAAAACCAATTGAGTTAGACATTTTTGGAGGTTCACGCTATAACTATGGGTGATATGTACATCATTTGCAAGTTTGGCCTTCTTTGCACTTCTTCGATTTATGAAATCTACTGCACGATGAAGTGAGATTTTACAATATATTTTCACGAAAATAATTATTTTTATATCACTTATTACAGTGCCTACACTAAACGTTGTTTATCATCGAAAACAATGCATAATGCAACATGTGGCCAAATTTATGAGAATATGTTTAGTAGTTTTTCCTGTGAGATTCTAATAAAGACAACCTAGTTCTGAGTGGGTCTCCCCTCACGGCAGATGATTGATTTCATTACATTGGGTTTCTCAGCTGGCTCCACACCGTGTTTTCCCAACTGGCTCCACACCGGGATTCTCAGCTGGCTTCCTACCTGTCGGCAAGAAATCTACAAAGAATGTTGCATAAAGAACGAATTCCGTAGCTCCACCATCAATTCTAGAGATCTCATGAAAAAATTACACATGTAACTTGGTCCGGATTCGGACCCACAACCTCAGAACGACAGACAAAATGATATTCTATACGGGTTGATGACTTCTAGAACAAGGATATTCTATATGGGTTGATGACTTCTAGAACAAGGATATTCTATATGGGTTGATGACTCCTGGACAAAGAACGGTAGGATGATCCTTCCGTCATTACAATGACGTTTGCAGACGGGATTTGAATGCGCCTGACAGGAATACATAAGATTGGGAGGAACTTACCATGAACAGATCCAACTAGAGTCATGATCTAAGAGGAACTTGCCAAGTGCAGATTAAGTTGGAGACATTCTCTGAGAACTGGTGAGGCCTCACTAAGTCACTTTGTAGACATGAAACGATCAAGGACATAGAATCAATAAAATGCACCATGGCTACTACATTCATTGTATTTCCTTGACTAGCAGGCAGAATATATAATTACATTGTTTATACTCAATCTCAGTCTCAAGTGTGATAGCTACCTTGTTTGATAAATTTCTTTCTCAAGTGTGATAGCTACCTTGTTTGATAAATTTCTTTCTCAAGTGTGATAGCTACCTTGTTTGATAAATTTCTTTCTCAGGTGTGATAGCTACCTTGTTTGATAAATTTCTTTCTCAAGTGTGATAGCTACCTTGTTTGATAAATTTCTTTCTCAAGTGTGATAGCTACCTTGTTTGATAAATTTCTTTCTCAAGTGTGATAGCTACCTTGTTTGATAAATTTCTTTCTCAGGTGTGATAGTTACAATGATAAATTTCTTTCTCAGGTGCGATAGTTACAATGATAAATTTCTTTCTCAGGTGTGATAGTTACAATGATAAATTTCTTTCTCAGGTGTGATAGTTACCACGTTTGATATCATTCTCAGGTGCGATAGTCACCTTGTTTGATAAATTTCTTTCTCATGTGTGATAGTCACCTTGTTTGATAAATTTCTTTCTCAGGTGCGATAGTTACCTTGTTTGATAAATTTCTTTCTCAGGTGTGATAGCTACCTTGTTTGATAAATTTCTTTCTCAAGTGTGATAGCTACCTTGTTTGATAAATTTCTTTCTCAAGTGTGATAGCTACCTTGTTTGATAAATTTCCTTCTCAGGTGCGAAAGTTACAACGATAAATTTATTTCTCAGGTGCGATAGTTACCATGTTTGATAAATTTCTTTCTCAGGTGCAATAGTAACCATGTTTGATACCTGGAACTTCAACAGACCTGACGTGTGTAAAACAACAGTATTTTTAGCCTCTTTCACGGCAGTAGGTGGTGCAATATCTTTACTTATCGTGGCTGTTGTAAGGTATATATTATTTATCTCAACTAATATCTCTCCGATTTGTTGAGTGCATTTGTTTATTTTCTACTTTCGTTTTGTATATTTATTGAGCTTCTATGTTTGTTACCTATAATTATATCCTATGTGTTATCTATATTTATATCCTATGTGTTATCTATATTTATATCCTATGTGTTATCTATATTTATATCCTATGTGTTATCTATATTTATATCCTATGTGTTATCTATATTTATATCCTATGTGTTATCTATATTTATTGAGCTTCTATGTTTGTTACCTATAATTATATCCTATGTGTTTTGTCTTTATTCGTAATTCTTTATTCTAGTTGTGTATATTTGTGCAAATTTTATGTTTGTTGCCAGTTTTTACTTGTTGCTTGTTGCTTATATTTTTCTTCTATATGTCACAATTTACTCTATACAATCTCCAGTTGTATCTTCTGTCCGTTTATCTTTCACATTTTTGTATCTGTTATTGTTTCTGTATTTTTATCAATTTTTCTTCATATTTTACATAAATTAAATGCTTTATAATAATAATCATCATCAGTAACGTAATCTTAACTTAATCATCTTTTAATCGTCCTTGACTTAATCATCTTTTAATCTTCCTTGACATAATCATCTTCCCATCTTCCTTGACATAATCACCCTCCCATCTTCCTTGACATAATCATCTTCCCATCTTCCTTCACATAATCACCCTCCCATCTTCCTTGACATAATCACCCTCCCATCTTCCTTGACATAATCATCCTCCCATCTTTCTTGACATAATCACCCTCCCATCTTCCTTGACATAATCACCCTCCCATCTTCCTTGACATAATCATCCTCCCATCTTCCTTGACATAATCATCCTCCCATCTTTCTTGACATAATCACCCTCCCATCTTCCTTGACATAATCACCCTCCCATCTTCCTTGACATAATCATCCTCCCATCTTCCTTGACATAATCATCCTCCCATCTTTCTTGACATAATCATCTTCCCATCTTCCTTAAAGTTTATGTTATTTTCATCACCACTACAGTTATCTTCGTTCATGTTATCTGTATATTTTCTTACTACTTTCTAAAACAAGACCAAATCTCGTAACAATGACTCCGATATTTTTGCATTCTACAGATTTCGTAAAGTGTGTCGACCTTACGGATGGCAAGTCACGATCAAACAAGCTATTATCGCCAGTCTTATGAGCTTCATCATCGCCTTCATCTGTTCGATTCCCTACATTCTACTCTACGGAGTCAGGACAAGAGAGACGCCATGCCCTCCGATTCAAGGCTACGACTGTTTTGTTATAGATTCCTATTTCTTCAAAATCTGGCCACTTTTGAACAATCTGCTATTCATATTTATATATTTATCTTTAAGTATTTCAATGGTGGTTTTATACATTTTCATAGGCGTCACTGCCTGGAAACATAGCAGACTTTGGAGGGTTACAAAAGAAGGTGTGAGAAGATTAAAAAATTCGACGAACATAGTCGAAGCGCAGCTAGATCGCACCAAAATGATGGTGGTTGCAATTAATGACTCCAAAACTCAATCAGATATGAGTTTAAATATAATAAAACCTGAAGGTAGCGTTCGTAAGAGGATAAATTCTATGTTATGTGGAGCAGGAGGAAAGCATCGAAAGTGCAGAGAACGACGCCTCTACATCATCCAATGTTATGAAATCTTACACAACTACAACAGATGTTGATACGGATGATATCACTGTACGTGAGGTAAATATTGCTGCAACTAACACGGATGATATCAATGTACGTGAGGTAAACACTGCTGCAACTAACACATACGAATCTCTAGTAAACACTGAGAATACAGAACAGAACATGCAACAATTGCAACTTATTGAAAACGGCGCGCAATATGATTGCAAGAACAATGAAAAAATTAGTCAGAATGAAAATATTAATCATTGCAACGAAGAGAGACAGACAGGAAATGCTGCTTATTTGAAAGTGACCCAAAGTAATGAAGACATCAAATCCACTCCTGAAGTACAAAAGGAAACAAAAGGCAGTGATTTAAAACAACAAGACACACATTCAAAGAAGAAGCCAGCTTCAAAACAAATCGGAAAGGTAAAGAGAGAAATAAAAACGAGGCCGCTGGGTAGAATGACAGCCATGTTGATTATCATCAGTGCCGTTTTTGTTCTAGGATTTCTCCCCTTTCTAATATTGACTGTGTATAAGAACAGATACCCAGAGAGATATGCTAGTCTGAATATGGTTGAACAGACATTTTATAATCTATTTTACAGACTCTATTTTCTGAATAGTGCAGCCAATCCGATCATTTACAGTCTATGCGATCTAAACTTCAGAAGGGAATGTTTTCATTTTCTTTCTTGTAGGACAACAAGGCGAAGAGCTTTCGTGTAGTCACCTAGTTCTAACGTCGGTGTAGTCAAGTGGTTAGGTGGTTAGTGTAGTCGTGTGGTTAGTGTAGTTGCGTGGTTAGAACGTCGGAGTAGTCGAGTGGTTAGGTGGTTAGTGTAGTCGCGTGGTTAGTGTAGTTGCGTGGTTAGAACGTCGGTGTAGTCGAGTGGTTAGGTGGTTAGTGTGTCAAGTGGTTGGTGGTTAGTGTAGTCAAGTGGTTGGGAGGTTAGTGTGTCGTGTGGTTAGTGTAGTTGCTTGGTTAGAACGTCGGTGTAGTCAGGTGGTTAGGTGGTTAGTGTAGTCAGTGGTTGGTGGTTAGTGTAGTCAAGTGGTTAGGTGGTTAGTGTAGTCGTGTGGTTAGTGTAGTTGCGTGGTTAGAACGTCGGTGTAGTCGAGTGGTTAGGTGGTTAGTGTAGTCAAGTGGTTAGGTGGTTAGTGTAGTCGCGTGGTTAGAACGTCGGTGTAGTCGAGTGGTTAGATCGTTACTGTAGTCAAGTGGTTAGTGTAGTCAAGTGATTAGAACGTCGGTATGGTCGAGTAGTTAGGTGGTTAGTATAGTCAAGTGGTTAGGTGGCTAGTATAGTCTCATGGTTAGAACGTCGGTGTAGTCGAGTGTTTAGATCGTTAGTGTAGCCGAATGGTTAAGTAGTTAGTGTAGTCAAGTGATTAAGTGGTTAGTGTAGTCAAGTAATTAGATCAATAGAGTAGTCAGTGGTTAGTGGCTAGAGTAGTCGAGTATTTAGGTCGTTAGTGTAGTCAAGTAATTAGATGGTTAGTTAGTCAAGTAATTAGATGGTTAGTTAGTCAAGTAATTAGATGGTTAGTGTAGTCAAGTGGTTAGATCAATAGAGTAGTCGAGTAGTTAGGTCATTAGTGTCGTCATGTGACAGGATCGTTAGTTTAGTCAAGTGGTTAAATCATCGGTGTAGTTGAGTGGTTAAATCATTTGTCTAGTCAACTAGTTACATTGTTAGTGTAGTCAAGTGGTTAGGACGCTAGTGTAGACATGTGGCTAACAGCTAGGACAGTTAAGTAATTACTCGTTGACAAAGCTAATTGACCGATGAGTTAACAATAAATTTGTTATCATGTTCTTGTAGCTAGTCTTTAGTGCCTTAGATTAACACATCAGTTACTAAATGCCGCAGAATGTGCCATTTGTCTTTCCCGTTTAACCACGTGCCGTGGACAGCGACCAGATTTGCTACAAAGTCAAACTAGGTAGAAATTTACGATTTTGATGATTACTACTTCTGAATTTATTGTTGTACATTATGTTGACTTGTGATCAAAACACATTCAATAATACTCAATTTACATGTTATTAATTTTAATAAGTTTTTCTTGTTGCTTTTTTCGCCACAAATTATAGTTTGATTTGTTTATACATTCGTGGAATAAAAATTAACCTGAGAACATCGTGTGTTCAATGTGGTTTCATTATTATTGGCTTCTTTGTCTCAGGAGACAATAGGTTTTGTGTCACATCGTTTGTTCTGTGCTGAATCACAACTTTTTTTGTATGGTTGTAATGGCCTATTCTAAAGTGGCAATCTTAGACACAGTTACTGCATGTGAAACTGGAGACTGGAGCTGTTACATAGGAAGATCTCCGTTCTGCGCTCTCTTCTGAATCAATGACGGAGTTTTTCTTCTTTTCTTGCTTAAGCCATCCCTTAATTCCGCTGGCCATGCTTGCCTGTCTTTGGTCAACCATTCCCAATTTATTTTCTTTGTCTATGCTGCATGAAGTTAGATCGTGAATGCAGGTGTCAATGAAACGTAGTAATTAGCGTCCATGCTGTCTGGTACCAGTTACGAGTTGACCATAAAAAGTATCCTTTGAATTCAATGTTGTATAGTTCATGTCATATAGTCAAGTATTTGTAACAGTGGCTTCATTGATTGGTAGAATCATCATCGCTGCACTTCGATAAGTAACCATGTTTGTTCCGATATCTTTCTTAACTGGAAGATATTAGAGGCAGTGCACGACCTCTGTAGCATCGGCGAGTGTTCTCGATGTAATTTTGGACATGGTAAAAATATTGTGAAGGAATATTTTTATTTTTTAACCTTTCTAGCTAATTTGCTTAGGGCAGCGGCTGTACTTCTCAATTTGCTTGTGTAGCTGCTGTACTTCTCAATTTGCTTGTGTAGCTGCTGTACTTCTCAATTTGCTTGTGCAGTCTGCTGTACTTCTCAATTTGCTTGTGTAGCTGCTGTACTTCTCAATTTGCTTGTGTAGCGGCTGTACTTCTCAATTGTGAACTGCCAAGGGTTCTTCAACGCTCTAAACTTTAACACAGGACCGACGTTTTACCGTCCGTCTCCAACAGGACTAGAAACTCGATCTCACCTACATTGAGATCAGGTATGTCGGGAAAATATCCCACTTGCTTCACGAGGAGAGAGGCTTCTTGAGGGAGAGGGGTTCATGAGGGAGAGGGGCTTCATGAGGGAGAGGGGCTTCATGAGGGAGAGGGGCTTCATGAGGGAGAGAGATGCTTCATGAGGGAGAGAGAGGCTTAATGAGGGAGAGAGAGGCTTAATGAGGGAGAGAGGGGCTTCATGAGGGAGAGGGGGTTCATGAGGGAGAGGGGGTTCATGAGGGAGAAGGGGTTCATGAGGGAGAGGGGCTTCATGAGGGAGAGGGGCTTCTTGAGGGAGAGGGAGTTCATGAGGGAGAGGGGGTTCATGAGGAGAGAGGTCATGAGGGAGAGGGCTTCATGGAGGAGAGAGGGGCTCATGAGGGAGAGAGGCTTCATGAGGGAGAGAGAGGCTTCATGAGGGAGAGAGAGGCTCATAGAGGGAGAGAGAGGCTTCATGAGGGAGAGGGGGTTCATGAGGGAAAGGGCTCATGAGGAGAGAGGCTTCACGGAGGGAGAGAGAGGCTTCTTGGGGGGAGAGGGGTCATGAGGGAGGGGGTTCATGAGGGAGAGAGGTCATGAGGGAGAGAGGGCTCATGAGGGAGAGGGGCTTATGAGGGAGAGAGGCTTCAAGGAGGGAGAGAGAGGCTTCATGAGGGAGAGAGGGGCTTCATGAGGGAGAGGGGCTTCAGGGGGGAGAGGGAGTTCATGAGGGGGAGGGGGTTCATGAGGGAGAGGGCTTCATGAGGGAGAGGGGTTCATGAGGGGGAGGGGGTTCTTGAGGAGAGGGGGCTCATGAGGGGGGAAAAGGGGGTTCATGAGGGAGAGGGGCTTCATGAGGGAGAGAGGCTTCATGAGGGAGAGGGGGCTTCATGAGGAGAAGGGGTCATGAGGGAGAAGGGGTTCAGAGGGAGAAGGCTTCATGAGGGAGAGGGGGTTCATGAGGGAGAGGGTTCATGGGGAGAGGGGTTCATGAGGAGAGGGGGTTCATGAGGGAGAGGGGTTTGAGGGAGAAGGGGTTCATGAGGGAGAAGGGGTTCAGAGGGAGAGAGGGCTTCATGAGGGAGAGGGGGTTCATGAGGGAGAGGGGCTTCATGAGGGAGAGGGGTTCATGAGGAAAAGGGTTCATGAGGAGAGGGTTCATGAGGGAGAAGGGGTTCATGAGGGAGAAGGGGTTCATGAGGGAGAAGGGGTTCATGAGGGAGAAGGGGTTCATGAGGAGAGAGAGGCTTCATGAGGGAGAGGGGGTTCATGGGGGGGGAGAGGGAGTTCATGTGGGAGAGGGGGTTCATGAGGGAGAAGGGGTTAGGAGGAAGAACCGAGTACGTACATTTGGAGCTAGAGACACAAACCTTAGTTCACACACACACAGACAGTCTATTAAAGCAAATATCACACCAGGTGTGCGTGCCTCTTGTAAGCTATTTACAGTCATCACTTGCCCACTTGGTGTGAAGGAACCCAATATACAAGCTGCTAAAGAGCGTCAATCTGAAAATAGAATCATCAAGAGGAAGGGGAAGACCAAGACAAAGATGGATTAATGGAGTTACAGACATATTAAAACTCTACAATATCACATCATATCAAGCGACCGAGCGTGCACTATCTGGAAACCGATCATCAGTTAAACCTGCGACGCATAACATCACAAAGCAGATACGGACGACACAATTAAAAAAACTTGGACACTGGAGACAGAAAGATGGGAAGACTAGCAAGAATTTGGAGACGTTTGATTTGAGAATGAACTGCATGGACTATCTCTGATAAGGAAACCTGAACTTAATGTCGTAAGTACAAGAACAAAATGGAGAGAGTTATTGTAGAAGATAGATGTACCACAGCTAAATATACAACAGCTAAATGTACAACAGCTTAATGTGCAACAGCTTAATGTACAACAGCTTTATGTACAACAGCTTAATGTACAACAACTAAATGTACAACAGCTTAATGTACAACAACTAAATGTACAACAGCTTAATGTACAACAGCTTTATGTACAACAGCTAAATGTACAACAGCTTAATGTACAACAGCTTAATGTACAACAGCTTAATGTACAACAGCTTAATGTACAACAGCTTAATGTACAACAGCTAAATGTACAACAGCTTAATGTACAACAGCTTAATGTACAACAGCATAATGTACAACAGAACTTGATGAGAATAAAGTAAGTATTTAACTGTATAAATAAAACTAGAAGAGAAATATATAAGGGAAGACTACAGTAAAACTATGTAGCAATGACTAAATACGTAATAACAAAGTACTGTAGTTTTACAAAATATAAAAACAATGACAATACACAGCAACGTTTCGACCAAAAGGCCTTTATCAAGCAAAGGATACAACAGAAGTGAAAAAATTTTAATAAAACCAGAACGTCATTTTGCAAAATGGGATAGGTTTGATGAAATAGTTTGTCACGCAAAAAAGTTTTGTAATGTCTTTCTGCGTAAGAAATGTTAAGTATAAGCCCGTGACATTACCAGTCCTGCCGGATGTTGAGTTGGAAATAAACAATTGCTTTGGCTGTGAGTTTCACTTAACTTAGATCGTGGGCGTCTGTAGCTTAAGCTGTAGTGAGCTCAATCAAAACCAAAGCGTACCTGGTTCAAACCCCGCGACATGTAATTTGTAAGCAAATTCGTTTCCGTGAGACCTCACCGTTCAGAAAGTAATGGCGCCCTGTGGTGCCAAGGCCCAAAAGGGAAGGAAATAATAATACCAATGCGACCTACAAAGCATGTTCTAAGAGGCGACTGATGTAGAAACTAGGAAGCTACCTAGAAAATAAAAAGAATCACAGAAATCGGATGTGCTGGCCTACTTGTGGGCGTATAACTGACACAACGTACAATCGCGCTTAGGCTCAGATTACAAACAAATCACACTAGTGGTTAACAAGTGGTCGATATGGAGCATTCGAAGCAGTAAAAGAAAGCAATGGGGAACTACTGAACGTATAAGTGGTGCCTAGAAAAATCAACGACTCGTTTACTGTGTTTCATAGCTACTACGTCCTATAAAGGAAATGTCACGATTTTTTTTCAGATCTAATATACTCACAACCACTTTCAAAGTCACTAATCGCTCTATTCATAAAACATATGAGACTGCAGTCAAACTATTTGATTGGCAAAACACGTAATCACAAAGTACTGTAGTTTTACAAATTACAAAAACAATGACAAAATACAGCAACGTTTCGACCAACAAGGTCTTTATCAAGCAAACAAACAACAGGAGTGACACATTAAAAAAAACAAAATGCTTTTTTAAACGTACAATATGTGAAGCAAACATATTGTCTCCTGAGACAAAGTAGTCAATGAAATGAAGGAACGTCTTTAAGTCTATTTAGCAGGTGTTAATCTTCTTCCTCTACGAACGCTGCATATTGACCACTTGTTAACCACTCTGTGTGATTTGTATGTGATCTGAGCCTAAGAGCGATAGTATGTTCTGCCAGCTATGCGCCTACAAGTAGGCCAGCAAATCCGATTTCTACGATGCTTTTATTTACTATGGTAGTTTCCTAAGCTCCTACCTCAGTCGCCTCTTACGACATGCCTTGTAGGTCGCAATGTTACTATTCGTTGCTCCCATTGCAAGCCTCGGCAACACACAGGTGACAGCTAATAATAAAATTAATGAGTAGTTTCCAGCAATTATTGTTTCAGAAGTTAGTTCCTGGTAAAGGACATTCTTAGAGATACTGTTACCTCCATCTTCTGTTACAGTGGATCTATTGCATTTAGTATGTACGCTATTGTTTCGTCTCAACTATACAAGCACAAATGCTTGTCTCATGTGTTTGTGCAAACACTGTTCAATCGAATCTGACCTTATTATTCAGTGCCCAACAGACAACGCTGTTTATGAAACGGTTTAGTTAAGCTTTTTTCTGGAGAGCTAGCTGGCTGTGTTCTTATAAGATGAGCACAAGGAGTTTTTCAAGAACCCCAGAGGAAGCACAGAAGTAGCGAATATGATCAACAAATAAACAGGTACAGGTATTAAGAGCTTCCGAAAAAACAGCAAAAAGATCATACAT
Source organism: Arion vulgaris (assembly GCA_020796225.1). NCBI lineage: Eukaryota > Metazoa > Mollusca > Gastropoda > Stylommatophora > Arionidae > Arion > Arion vulgaris. The sequence goes on along the minus strand of CM036758.1, from coordinate 4,034,733 downwards.
ACACACATGTATACACATATAACAAACATGCACACATATGTGTATACATGTGTGTATGTATGATATTGCCTCGTCTCAAATATATACAAGCACAATAAACATAGCATGTGTTTGTGCAGACACTGTTCGAACGAACCCTACCTGATTGTTTCTGTGTCTAGTTATAATGAGCGTTTGAGAAAGACACTCCCCGTGAGTCATTTTTTTAGAATAGCTCATTTGTTGTGTTCGTAAATGCGCTCGTATTGCTAGGCTAGGCGATTGGTGTCGTAAGGACTAGGGTAAGTGGTTCGAGTCCCATGTTTGTCTATTTGTTTTTTCGGAAGTTCTTAATACCTGTACCTGTTAATTTGTTAATCTGTGTTCTTATAATACACTTGTATGTAGGGCTAGGTAATATGTGCCGTCAGAAATAACGATGTGTGGTTCGTTTCCTCTGTTTGGTCATTTTTGTTCTGGAAGTCTCTAATAAATGTTGACTGTCTTTTTATTGATGATATTCATTGGCTCCAGTTCTTCCCCTAAGTTTCTTAAATCTCCTTATTCTCTATAATTTTAAGCAACTTTTCCATGTACGCCCTCATGTGTAGATTTTCCATGTATGCCTCGTGTGTAGATTTTCCATGTACGCCCTCGTGTGTAGATTTGCACCTTGCTTAAAGTATCCGAGTGAGTCATTCAACACGCTCAAATAAGAATCTGCTAAGCAGCGCGAGCGCAAGAATACATCCTTCTTATACGACTGATGTGACGTGTACGCCTGTGTTAGATGTGCAATATGAAAAAAACTCGCTAATGTGAAAATCGGTCAAGTCGAATCGAAACTTTAACTTTGTACGTTCTTAATCACATATACAGTTGTGCATCGAAACATCTCTGAGGACCACAGAGATATGGTTTTACTGAGGGCCACAGAGATGTGGTTTTACTGAAGAATGATGAGAATCCCATGGACTGCTAAAAATGACTAATGTGGAGGTGTTGAATGAAATCAAGACACATAGAAAGTTTATCATCAATATTGTGATTCGTTACCGAGGGCCGTATTTGGGGTGTAAAGAATAAAACCACTGATACCTGCAACGCATGTCATAAGAGGCGTCTAAGGAGGTTTGGATTAAATCGGATGCACGTGTCCTAAACATTCTTTAGAGAAGGTTCACAAATTAACTAAAACAACTGAAGAAAAGTAGAGCTATTCGCACAGATGATCTGCAACAGTACGTGCAATTTTGCTTGGATGAGAAATGTTAATCAAAGAATAAAGAAGATATATATATATATATAGCTTTAGTGTTCATTTGAATATGTATGTATGTATGTGTGTGTGTGTGTATGTATGTATGCATGTGTATGTATGTGAGTGTGTATGTGTGTGTGTATGCGTGTGTGTGATGTTCGCACAACACTCTCTAATAAACTATTACTCCCATGCATACTCACGTACATAGTGGCACACACACTCTCACACACTCTCACGCTCAAAACACTCTCACACACTCAGAAAACACTTTCACACACTCAGAACACATTTAAACACACTCTGAACACTCTCACACACTTTCACACGCTCAGAACACACTTTCACACTCTCACACACTCACACACTCAGAATACACTCTCACACCTCAGAACACTCCACACACACTTTCACACACTCAGAACACACTCTCACACACTCAGAACACTCGCACACACACACTCACACACTCAAAGCACACTCTCTCACACACACAGAACAATCTTGAGGCAACATTTAAAACTACTTTCATTAAGATCTACATTTTATCTATTTATCACACCCGAGTGGTTACCAGGGCCCAAATTTGGGGTGTAAAGAATATAACCACTGTTACCTGCACGCATGTCGTAAGAGGCGACTAAGGAAGTTTGGCTGAAATCGGATGCACATGTCCTAAACGTGTAGAAGTCTATGCGTTTAGGGGCCTACCAAACCAATGTGCAAAGTATACACGTTCTTAGAAAAGATCAAACATATCACAAAGAGTGATTAAAATTGGTCGTAAAGAACGAACGCAAAGAAGAAGATCTATTTATCATCTCATAGAACAATATGTAAATACATTTACACCACAGCCTCCGATAACTATACGGCCAGCGGACTGAGTTAAAATTTTTAGTAAATAAGACCACAATCGTCGCGTGACCTCGCATTCCAGTATTGTTGTATACAGTAGAATTCATGTTAAAAACATCACAACACGTTAAATCAAGGATATATTATGCAACAAGTTGATTTTAACAATAAAGAATATCAGTATTATGAATATTTTTTATCAATAAACAACCATAGACTCGTAGAATTGAATACAATTTTTAAAAAACTTGCAGTGTTTTATCAAATATATATACAAAATCCAAAACCCCAAGTTAAAATTTCGTCAGATTCCCGTTAGTTATGTGGACCAATTTAGAGTTGGCGGTGGTATTTACTAACAGACAGTCGTTCTGCTTGGATTACAAGTGATATGATTCATTGACATAGCATACTATTGATATCTAGTTGAACCTATGTAACGCTATACATCAAACTTCGTGCGACACCACTAGAAAACGTTACCTAATGTTGAAAACCACAATGTGGGCGTGGTATATTTTCCGACCGTAAACGTAACGGCTTTCAGGTTGACTGAATCTCAGTTGGGTACCAGGAAGTAAAGGCGGCGGCGTGATGTTGACCACATTGTGTGTGGCTGTCAATGAAAAATACAGGCCTGTCGTTACTGCCTGTCGTTACAGCCTGTCGTTACTGCCTGTCGTTACTGCCTGTCGTTACTGCCTGTCGTTACTGCCTGTAGTATCACATGTTAGGGCAGTGTAGGACCGGTGGGACGAGGGTCTGAGGAAGTTAGTGGTCGCATGGCTAGTGCAGTCGCCAGCAGCTATTCAGGTTAGGATTTTTTCGTTTATGCCCTTAACAGAAAAAAATACTTGGCTGTACCGTGAATTAAACACGGGTCTCCAACATGGGAAACACGATCTCATCCATTCAGTAAGATGCTCCTCGTATACCCTATATACACTATATACCCTATATACACTATATACCCTATATACACTATATACACTATATACACTATATACACTATATACACTATATATCTATATACACTATATACCTTATATACACTATATACACTATATACACTATATACACTATATACACTTATACACTATATACACTATATACCTTATATACACTATATACACTATATACACTATATACACTATATACCTTATATACACTATATACACTATATACACTATATACCTTATATACACTATATACACTATATACACTATATACACTATATACACTATATACACTATATACACTATATACACTATATACACTATATACACTTATACACTATATACACTATATACACTATATACACTATATACACTATATACACTATATACACTATATACACTATATACACTATATACACTATATACACTATATACCTTATATACACTATATACACTATATACACTATATACCTTATATACACTATATACCTATATACACTATATACACTATATACACTATATACACTATATACCCTATATACACTATATACCTTATATACACTATATACACTTATACCCTTACTATATACTTATATACACTATATACACTATATACACTATATACACTATATACACTATATACACTATATACACTATATACATATATACTATATACACTATATACACTATATACACTTATACACTATATACACTATATACCTATATACACTATATACACTATATACACTATATACACTATATACCTTATATACACTATATACACTATATACACTATATACCTTATATACACTATATACACTATATACACTATATACACTATATACACTATATACCTTATATACACTATATACACTATATACACTATATACACTATATACACTATATACACTATATACACTATATACACTATATACACTATATACATTATACATATATACACTATATACACTTATACACTATATACACTATATACCTATATACACTATATACACTATATACACTATATACACTATATACCTTATATACACTATATACACTATATACACTATATACCTTATATACACTATATACACTATATACACTATATACTATATACACTATATACACTATATACACTATATACACTATATACACTATATACACTATATACACTTATACACTATATACACTATATACCCTATATACACTATATACCATATATACACTATATACACTATATACACTATATACACTATATACCCTATATACACTTATACCTATATACCTATATACACTATATACCCTATATACACTATATACACTATATACCCTATATACACTATATACCCTATATACACTATATACCCTATATACACTTATACCCTATATACACTATATACCCTATATACACTATATACACTATATACACTATATACACTATATACACTATATACACTATATACACTATATACACTATATACACTATATACACTTATACCCTATATACACTATATACACTATATACACTATATACACTATATACACTATATACACTATATACACTTATACACTATATACACTATATACACTATATACACTATATACACTATATACACTATATAAACTATATACACTATATACACTATATACACTATATACACTATATACACTATATACACTATATACCTTATATACACTATATACACTATATACACTATATAAACTATATACACTATATACACTATATAAACTATATACACTATATACACTATATACACTATATACACTATATACACTATATACCATATATACACTATATACACTATATACACTATATACACTATATACACTTATACCTATATACACTATATACACTATATACACTATATACACTTATACCCTATATACACTATATACACTATATACACTTATACCCTATATACACTTATACACTATATACACTATATACACTATATACACTATATACACTATATACACTATATACACTATATACACTTATACACTATATACACTATATACACTATATACACTATATACACTTATACACTATATACACTATATACACTATATACACTTATACCCTATATACACTATATACACTATATACACTATATACACTATATACACTATATACACTATATACACTATATACACTATATACACTTATACACTATATACACTATATACACTATATACACTATATACACTATATACACTTATATACACTATATACACTATATACCCTATATACACTATATACACTATATACACTATATACCCTATATACACTATATACACTATATACACTATATACACTATATACCCTATATACACTATATACACTATATACACTATATACACTATATACACTTATACACTATATACCCTATATACACTATATACACTATATACACTATATACACTATATACACTATATACACTATATACACTATATACACTATATACACTATATACCTTATATACACTATATACACTATATACACTATATACCCTATATACACTATATACACTATATACACTATATACACTATATACACTATATACCTTATATACACTATATAAACTATATACACTATATACACTATATACACTATATACACTATATACCCTATATACACTATATACACTATATACACTATATACACTATATACACTATATACACTATATACCTTATATACACTATATAAACTATATACACTATATACACTATATAAACTATATACACTATATACACTATATACACTATATACACTATATACACTATATACACTATATACACTATATACCTTATATACACTATATAAACTATATACCTTATATACACTATATACACTATATACCTTATATACACTATATAAACTATATACACTATATACACTATATACCTTATATACACTATATAAACTATATAAACTATATACACTATATAAACTATATACACTATATACACTATATACACTATATACCCTATATACACTATATACACTATATACACTTATACACTATATACACTATATACCCTATATACACTATATACACTATATACACTATATAAACTATATACACTATATACACTATATACACTATATACACTATATACCCTATATACACTATATACCCTATATAAACTATATACACTATATAAACTATATACACTATATAAACTATATACACTATATACACTATATACCCTATATACACTATATACCCTATATACACTATATACACTATATACCCTATATACACTATATACACTATATACCCTATATACACTATATACACTATATACACTATATACACTATATACCTTATATACACAATATACACTATATACACTATATACACTATATACCTTATATAAACTATATACACTATATACACTATATACACTATATACACTTATATACACTATATACACTATATATCTTATATACACTATATACACTATATACACTGTATACACTGTATACCTAGACATGAAAAATGGTTTCTTTACCTTCTTGTGTATGTGTTTGTATGTGTAGTTAATGTAGTTGCATATGTGTATGTATGCGTGTGTATATATATACGCCCAGCAGTCGCACATGTTTATTATGTGCCTATATATGTGTGTGTGTGTCTGTACAGGCCCCATAGTCGGCATATATGTGTGTGTGTGTGTGAGAGAGAGAGAGGGAGAGTGTGTGGTCTGTGTGTTCAGAGAAAACTGACTAATGCCACAAATAAGAAAGAGAAAATTCAAATATTTTGGACATATTTTGGATATATGTTAGACACGAAAAATTGGAGAAGAACGTCATGGAAGGAGGTATACCTGCAAAGATAAGAAGAGGAAGACCACGGAGAAGATGGATCCAGGATGTAACTGATGGTTTGAACATGACGGCTGCAGAGGCGGGACTTCTAGCCTATGAGAGAGAAATTCCGGAGGACTGTTGGGGTGGCAAAGTTCTGCTCAGGACAAGCTATTTGATGATGATAATGTATATGTACGTCTTGTAGTCACATAAGTATGTATGTTCGTACGTCCTGTACATATGTAGGAATGTGGCGTATGCCCCAGGGTCCCATATGTGCATGATTGGGTGTATGCCATATAGTCTCATAACTGTATGAATGTGTGCATGACCCGTAATTGTATATGCAAATCGCAGCAAATGTTTGTGTTTGCGTGCGTTCACTCTGTAGCCGCCCATGTCTATGTATGTGCATATGCATGACAGCTTGGCATCCTGGTTGATATTTCATAAAACAGAACTTGGTAAATCTCTGCTTGCATGAATCTCAACATTGGTTATTGTTACTAAAGCAGTGGGAGTCACCAGGAAAGATAGACTACGAAATGAGGACATCAGAAGCAGAGTGAGCATAACTTCATGCACTGAATACATTGAAAGACAACAAATGCAGTGGTTTGGACATTTAATGGAAATGAAATACAACCAACCACCAATAACAGCATACAATAAAAAGAGATCAGGTACTAGAGTCAAGGGAAGACCAAGAAAAAAATGGATAGACAATATCAAGACCACACTAAATAAACACGGATATAACGCAACAAGGGAAACTCATGTGTCCCTCGAACGCAAATTAAAGCTCCCACCCCTACGCTTAACGGCAAGAGTGGACAACCAATTTCATCATACACCTGGAGAAAGACAACAGACAATAGGTTACTAAACTGACGTCATTGCATCCGGGCAGACCCATAGGTGCTCAGTCTCCCCCAATAGACACCGAAGAGTATGCATACTGATGGTTCCCGTGGCTCGCTGGTTAAACCAAAGCCAACTCTAGATAACTAGGCCAGACAAGTGACCGGGAATCCTGACCTAGATCAGAGAAGAGGGTTGGAAATGATAGATATTTAATATAACACTGCAAGCTTTTTTTTTGCAATTTTACTCAATTCTGTGAGTCTATGGATATTTATTGATGAAAATATTCATAACATTAATATTCTTTATTGTTAAATTTAACTCGTTGCATAATATAACTTCGATTTAGCATTTTGTGTTGATTTTAAAATGATTTCGTCTATATACAACAATACTGGAATGCGAGGTCACGTGGTGTAGTTGTGGTCTGATTTCCCATAATTCTTACCTGCGTCCGAAGGCCCATATTTTATAGTTGGCGCTGGTTAAACACACTCCTGCGCTCTGTACCTCAGGCATCCAGTTCTACTTATACAACTCACAAATCCCTACGTGTAACTTCCAACTGCTTAAATCTGTGTATCGATTCAACGTCCAATTTAGTGTCTCCATCCAACAGGCAGTCACGAAGAGACCGAAGAACATCCCAGTTATCCATCTTCAACTCTCCAAAATCGATGCAGTTGATACCAGCCTGTCAGCTCTCTATTACTGCAAACACCCTCATGCTCAGAACAGTAGATCCATGCAAGTCTCTGGAGGTTAGAAACTTCTATAGATAACACCCACTCATACTGAAACCTGCCCTTTGAATCTTGTGAAGCCTCGACTGAGAGTCAGATACAACGGCCCCAGTAAACAGAGTCCCAGAGATCCAATGAAAGGCAGCAGTAACGTCCTCAACCTCCATCCTTATACTGGAAGTATTTGTCCTGTATGATCCACTTCGTTCTGCAACAACCCTACCATGCGCATTTGTCAACACTGAAGAATCACCACTATTCCCCTTCTAATAAACCAACAGTCGAAGTCAGTGGCGTAGCGTTAGTGTGCTTGATCACAACTCACGAGTACCTAGTTCAAACTCCACTGCAGCCATGGGAAAGCAAATTTGTTCCTGTGGATTTTTACGAACGGTAAAAACAGACCACACCGTTTAGAAAGCAATGGCAAACAACGGAATGTATAATTAGTGCCTAGAAAATCAACAGCTTGTTTACTGTGCTTGATGACAACGTCCTGTACAGGATATGCCTCAATTTTCTTTTGCCAAAACTACACAGAATGTATGTCAATAGTACGGTAACCAGTTTTGACTAGAAATATATATTTTCTTCTGCTTCGTGCTATTTTTGTAACAGAAATAATATTGCCTGTGAATCTGAACAGTCCTGGCGTTTGTATGTGTGTATGTATGTGTGTATGTATGTGTGCATGTATGCATGTATGTATGTATGTATCTATGTATGTATCTTCTTCTTCTTCTCTTGCACCATTTACTTCTTTATAGAAGTGTTGTGGGATGGGGAAGGGAAGGGGGGATGTAGTAATCTTGTTTGTGACTGTTATAATGCACTTTGTAAGCCTATTCATATTCTTAAGGCTGTTTTGGTGCCGTCGCTCCATGTTTTGTGTGGTCTTTCTCGTGCTCTTTACTTGTTATACTTTTTCAGTCTGGCTCTCTGTGTATATATGTATATGTAATATGTATGTGGGTAAGCGGACAGGTATGTAGATAGCTAGCTATATTGCTAGGTAGGTAGGTAGGTAGGTAGGTAAGTTTGCATACATGTAGATTGGTATGAAGGTATCTAGATATGTAGGTATGTATATAGGTAGGTAGGTTTGTATACATGTAGATTGGTATCAAGGTATCTAGGTATGATGTAGGTAGGTAGTTAGGTAGGTAGGTAGATAGCTAGGTAGGTAGGTAGGTAGGTATGTAGGTAGGAGGTGGAGGTAGGTAGGAGGTAGGTGGAGGTAGGTGGGTAGGTGGAGGGTAGGTGGTGGAGTGAGGCAGGCAGGTAGGTAGGTATTTAGATGGTAGGTAGGTAGGGTGAGGTAGTGGGTATGTAGTGTAGGTAGGTAGGTAGGTGGTGGTAGTGTATGTAGGTAGGTAGGTATGTAGTTGTAGATGGTGGAGTAGATAGGTAGGGTGAGGCAGGCAGGCAGGTGGTGGTGGTGGTGCAGGTAGGTAGGTAGATGGTAGGGTAGGTAGGATGTAGGTGCATGTGGGTAGGAGGCAGGTGGCATGTGAGATGGGTAGAGGTAGGTAGGGGTATGTGGGATGTGGAGGGGATGGTAGGTGGCAGGCAGGTGAGGTAGGTAGGTAGGTGTTGTAGGAGGTAGGCAGGATGTAGGAGGTAGAGGGAGGTAGTGGTAGGTAGTAGTGGGTGAGTGAGGAGGATGGTGCATGGGTGAGTGAGATGGTGGTAGGTGGTGGTGAGTGGAGGTGGGCATGTGGTGCTAGGTGGTAGGCAGGCGGAGTGGGTAGGGGAGTGGGTGTGTGTGTAGGTAGGTGAGATGGTAGGTGGGAGGATGGAGTAGGTGAGGAGGTGAGTAAGAGGTGGTGGTAGGTAGGTGAGGAGGAGGCAGGCAGGTGGGTGGAGTGGTAGATGGGTGGTGGAGGTGGGATGTATGTAGGTGGTGGTAGGTAGGTAGGTAGGTGATGTGAGGTAGGTAGTGGTAGTGATGTATGCAGGGTAGTGATGGAGTAGTAGGTAGGCAGGCAGGCAGGTAGGTAGGTAGGTGTAGGTAGGTAGGTAGGCATGGGGCAAGGTATGTAGGTAGGTAGGTAGGTAGGATGGTAGTGATGTAGGTAGGTAGGTAGTGATGGTAGGTGAGATGAGTAGGTAGTAGGTATGATGTAGTAGGTGGTAGGTAGGGTATGTGTAGATGAGGTAGTGTGGAGGTAGGTAGGTAGGGATCAGGCAGGTAGGTGGTGTGGGTAGGTAGGTAGGTGAGTGAGGTAGGTGGGTAGTAGGTAGGTAGGTGAGATGGGTGAGGTAGATGGAGTGTATGTGGAGTAGGTAGGTAGGTATGTGGTAGATGGTAGTAGATGGGTAGGAGGAGGTGGGTGGTGAGTGGGTATGTAGGTAGGTAGGATGTAGGTAGGAGTGGTAGGTGGTAGGCAGGCAGGTAGGTAGGTATGTAGGTATGTATGTATGTAGGTAGGTAGGTAGGTAGGTAGTGTAGTGAGGTAGGTAGGTATGGTGTGAGAAGGTAGGAGTAGATAGGTAGGTAGGTCAGATGGTAGTTGTAGGCAGGATGTAGTGGTGAGGTAGGTAGGAGGTGGATGGGTAGGGGAGATAGAGGTATGAGGATGAGGTAGTAGTCGAGGTAGGTAGGCAGGTAGGTGGCATGTGTGAGGAGGTGGCTATGAGGAGAGGAGGTAGGAGATGGAGGTAAGTAGGTAGGTGGGTGGTAGGCAGGTGGTGGTGGTAGGTAGGTGGGTGGTAGGTGCAGGTAGGTAGTGGTATGTGGTGCATGAGGTGTAGGTAGGTATGTGAATGGTGAGTGTAGGCAGGTAGGTAGGTAGGTAGTAGTAGGTAGGTAGGAGTGTATGGGTGATGGTAGGTAGGATGGTAGGTAGGGTAGGTAGGTAGGTAGGAGTGCAGGTGGGCAGGCAGGTAGGTAGGTAGGTGGTAGGTGGTAGGTGGTGGGCAGGTAGGTAGGCAGGTGGTGGAGTGGGTAGGTAGGTAGTGGTGGTGTAGTGAGGAGGTAGGGGTAAGTAGGTGGTGAGGTAGGAGTGAGTGCAGGTTGGTTGGGGAGTGTGGTGATGTGTAGGTAGTAAGAGGAGATGCAAGAGTAGTGAGGCAGCAGGTAGGTAGAAGAGGCAGGAGATAGGAGGGCGATGAACTAGGACAGAGACAAAGCGTTTATTGTGAATGCTTATATCAAGAAAGAAATCAAGACGATAAAGAAGCAACAGATAGAGAAAAGAAGACAACACGATAGGAAGAGACAACACGATGAGAGAAGACAACACGATAGGAAAAACAACAGATAGAGAAAAATGCTGAAGCCGTCTGAACCTAATATTTCTAGAGATCAATAATTAATTGTATACAATGGTAGTTTCAGTTTTCAAATTGAAGACAAATCAACGACAAGCTAAACTTATCAACAGAATGAATGAAAATCGTGGCATATCCCAAAGGACGTAGCCATCAACCACAGTTTACCACAGAGAGATCTTATATTAATGAATTCCTCTTTTTGAAATATTGTATTTTGTAAAATGATGAAAACTTGAACGATATTTCCACAAGTAACATCAGCATCCATGTACGGGGTTGAGAACTCATTCAGTGTTAAGTTAGAGAGGAATGTTTTCTGAGCTCAGACGTAACGAGGTTGTGTCCGGGTATTGTTCTTATTCTATAACATGAAAATATGTTAATGAGAAAAGTGATGTCAATGAACATTGCAAATAAATGTATTCTCCACATCAGGAGTTAGATAATTTCTGCAGCTAAATTATATTCTGCTGAAACAACTGAACTGAGTTTTCCTTGAAGACCTTGATGGCATTGAAGTACCGTGCTCGTCTCACACTCCAAACGTAGTAGAGTTATGTCCTATGTAAAACGGTCGTGTCTTAAATTTAGTAATAGCTAGTCTCAATGTCGGTGAGATCAAGTGTCTAGTCATCTATCGGAGATGGACGATAAAATGTTGATCCTTTGTTCAAGTTGATGACGTAACAAGAAGAGACCGGTTGAGAAATGAAGACATCAGGTGAAAAGTGGGTACAACATCAGTACTAGACTTCATCAAGAAACAACAAATTAAATGGTTCGGCCACATAAGCAGATTGCCAACAGACAGTGCACCTCAAAGAGCAATGCTGCTCCGATACAATGTGCATCTCAAAGAGCAATGCTGCTCCGATACAATGTGCATCTCAAAGAGCAATGCTGCTCCGATACAATGTGCATCTCAAAGAGCAATGCTGCTCCGATACAATGGATACAAAGCAAAAGGCAGGCCACGCAAAAGGTGGACCTCAGAGATAACAGAAACGACGAAAGACACTACTTATGAAGCGCACACAAAAACTCGTTCTATAAATCTCGGACGCTGTGAGGCCAAACAGAATTCGAGAAAAGAAAGAAGACGTAAACGAATCCCCAACTGTTGGAATAAAAAATAACAGGCTGTGAAGTCGCTGCCTGAACAAAGTTTCAATAGAAATTGATAGAATTGCTCTCATTCAACGCCTAGTTGCAATACTGTGATAAGGAACGAGACTTGGATGAGTAGGACATTAATAAAGTTTGATTATTGCAATATAATGCGTTAAGCTACAGTAATTACAATACATTATGAGTTACAATACATTATGAGTAGTTACAATACATTATGAGTTACAATACATTATGAGTTACAATACATTATAAATTACAATACATTATGAGTTACAATACATTATGAGTAGTTACAATACATTATGAGTTACAATACATTATGAGTAGTTACAATACATTATGAGTTACAATACATTATGAGTTACAATACATTATGAGTTACAATACATTATAAATTACAATACATTATGAGTTACAATACATTATGAGTAGTTACAATACATTATGAGTTACAATACATTATGAGTTACAATACATTATGAGTTACAATACATTATGAGTTACAATACATTATGAGTTACAATACATTATAAATTACAATACATTATGAGTTACAATACATTATGAGTAGTTACAATACATTATGAGTTACAATACATTATGAGTAGTTACAATACATTATGAGTTACAATACATTATGAGTAGTTACAATACATTATGAGTTACAATACATTATGAGTTACAATAAATTATAAATTACAATATACAATGAATTACCAAATGTCTACTTCGTGGTAGAGAGAGAAGGTATACTAATCAACTTCTCGTGGGTAAGGTAAGCAAATGGACTTTAAGATGACTGCTGCAGCGGAGGACAGAGCACGCGTGGGAATGCCCAATGTGCCATGACATCGATTGCAAAACAAAACATACCAATACAATGAATTATGAGGCACAATCCTCGACACTGAACAACAATAACAAAACATACCAATACAATGAATTAAGTGAAGCACAATCCCCCGACACTGAACAACAATAAGAAAACATACCAATACAATGAATTAAGTGAAGCACAATCCCCCGACACTGAACAACAATAACAAAACATACCAATACAATGAATTAAGTGAAGCACAATCCCCCGACACTGAACAACAATAACAAACGTAGTATTTTTGTATTCAGAGTTTTTTTAATTATTTGTAATAGCATTTTGTATAGCTGGTTTGTTTTGTTTTAATCTGATGTGCGCGTATGTTGTATGCGTATGTTGTATGCGTATGTTGTATGCGTACTATTTACAAAACATCCGGTTAATCTTCATTGAACAACCTTAACAATGAGAAAGAAAACAGGGAGACATGAAAATTCATTTGTCATTCTGCATGCTAGAATACGTCAAATATCAACTCGACTATGTCTGACGACAATACGATTCTTCTTCTTCGACGACAAACGTTCCAT